>CM028690.1:46031313-46411891 GCA_016771965.1 Brassica carinata
ATTAAAAGTTTTTCGTTTGAAAAACAATTCTTTTATGTACCATTGGAGTTGATTCGTTGGAATTTATCTTCCTATTTTAGCTTTATTTATTTTTAAAATACTAAATTTTACCAATTATGTTGTAACTTTATTTTTAAGAGTTAAAGCCTACAACAAGTTTTTATTTATTTTTACCAATCATGTTTTAGCTTTACTTTAAAGTTACAGCAAAAAAGTTAAAGCAATTTTTTTTTTTTTATGTATTTTAAATGAAAAACCTATATCCTTGTTTTATAGGCTGTAGAATCTGTAAAATGAAAAAATTGTCTAGAATATCAAATAAAATAGAGAATCCATAATAAAAATCATCTATAAATATTTTAATTTAATTCTGGGTGTTTTTAAAATTATTAAGTCATTTAAAATAATATAAATATTATTTACTGATCCCTTATAAATAATACTATAATTTGATAATTTATAAAAAATATGAATATAAATTATTTTAATTGATAAAAATAGTTATTTTCAATATACATCACATATTTTATTTCAAAATATCTACAACCTACAACTTAGAGCTACAACAGATTTAACTACAACAAAAATCTCTGCAAAAAAATCTACAGTAATAATTTTACAGCTACAATCAATTTACCTACAGCTAACTTTTTACAGTTACAGTCAAACCAATCACCTCCAATTTATCATTTTTTGATCAAAATACCATTATCATATTTTAATTTTTTTTAATCAAATTTTTTATTTTGTCAATCAAATTATTTCTGACTTATTTTTATTTAAATTCTTTTTATAGAAAATATAAAATAAGTTAAAAATGCTCTTTATCATTTAAGGATATGGTAGATACTCATTCGAGTTTAAATTTGGATTCGAATGTGGGTTTAATCATTTGTTTTTTTAACTTAATCTTTTTGTGTTCTTACCAGTATTGTTTATAATTAGGTATTAATTGCAAAAGCATCTAAACAAAGATGTTGTTCATATTTAGCATACAATTGATATACTTTTATAGAGCAATTGTATCTGCCATCTAACAGAAACTACCTAGAGCAAAAGAAAGTTTCTGGTTTGAAGTCATTACATTTGAAACATTGTCATTGTTGATTTGTCAAAGAAGGTCACTAGACTAACTAAAACAAATTGTTCAGCGGATAAAACATACAATTAGATCGAGAGACAAGTGCCGTGAAATTGTTTATGTTCTCACTAGCAGCCAAATCCACATACACAAATGGAACAATGAGCCATGAATTACTATCGTAACTAAGCATTTCGTTGCTCATGCATGGTACGCGATTGGAGAGCAAGAATGTTAGTATTAAAGGCTTGACTGGTTTCTCTGCTATTACCCGCAAACACAGCTTTTGCGGTTGGTAGCAGTTGCTCGCATTTTAAAAAATCACACAAAACGCTATAAATCGCATCAAACCGCTCTGAACTTCTTAAAATCAAAAGCTGGTTCCAACTACCGTTTGCGGTTGCGGGAGGGTAAATTATTTTCTTACAAAAATAAAAAAAGAAAAAAATAAAACTGAAAATATTCCAGAAAAATTTTAAATTGAAATAATAGAAATTGTAAAATATATTATATTTTAATTTATATTATAAAACTTTAAAACAAAAATATTTTCTATAATTTTTAAAAACTTAATATTATGATTTTATAAATATAATTTTTATATTTATTATAATATTATGATTTTAATACTTTTATAATTATATAAAATGTAAATATTGTTAATTTATTATTTAACAGTTGTTGCGTTTGGTAGTTTACCAGTCATAAAAGTTCTGCAAACGCACCAATTTCTAATCGCTGTACCAGTCGTACAAATCTCTAGAAAACACTTAAAACCGCAACCACCCGCATCCGCAAATTCCCGCAATCGCAACCACTGCGGTTACACCAGTCAGTCCCTTAGTGACTAGAGACTCTTGGTGATCATGAATTTAAGAGATTTTAATAAGATGGTTTCTATTAGGGGTGAGCACGGATTGAATATTAGTATTTTTGAATATTTGTGATTTGCTTCGGACTTCACGGATATCTGATTTTCCGATTTGCTTTGCTTCGGAAAAATACGGATATTCGGTTTTACGGATATCTTGGAAATTTATGGATATTTGCGAATATTCACGGATATTTACGGATACCTTTTCCACTATGTTTAATACAAATAAATTTGAAAATATTATACAAATTTGTTCTTATAAAAGATAAATCAAAACATTAATGAAACTGTTTATTTATAAATTCTTAAAAATTCATAAAAAATTCTTATAAATTAAATGTTTTAAGAAGAATTGTAGTTTTTAGAAAGATCTTATAATTCTTTTCTTCATATTACATTTTCATAAGTAATTTTATAAATAAAATTATATAATATTATACATTAAAACTCTATTTAACTATAGATATATAACTATTTATATAAAAGTCGGAGCGATTTTTTTCGTATTGGTGATTTGATTCGTTTTTAACGGATAGTGATTTTTAATATTTGCTTTGATTCGAAGACTTACGGATATTCTGATTTTTCATATCGAATCGAAACGAATAACAAATCAAATCAAATTTAACGAATAAAATGCCCAGCCCTAGTTTCTATAGCTTTGTGGCATTCTTTTATAAACACTGTTGCTTTGCTGTTTATAGTCAAGTTGCTATCACTCACCAACAACTATGAATTATCCGTACCAAACATATATCCAAATCCAAGTGGATGAAGGTCATCATTATCATATTTAATACTAATTCAATTGTTAAGCTTGCTTGACCAAGTCTCATTTTTTCAGTTAGAATTAGTCTTTGGATTTGGAATGAAAGGCAGAGTCCAAGAGGAGTTTAACTTACAATAAATACTTAGAGACCATTTTTGTGTAAGAAAATCTCGTTACTTGAGTCAAATAGTAATCTAGTGCTATCGAACCAAGTTATTCGCCACCGGTCTACGCTCATTTTATTTTTTTTGGTCAGATGCTACATATTAATGAAATGGTGAGCTTTGTTTGGAGCCTTTAACATTTCATAGCCGCCTCTGGCTCTAAATTAAATAATGTTACCAAGCAAGAAATGAAAATATGGAACACTGAAAAACGTCATCTTATATATTAAAACAGAAGTCACAGTTTGATTCATGTATGATTTTTTTAAAATGGATTTATTCCTAAAAAACCATGTTACATTTATACTTTAATAATATTATTATTGTGACTTACGATAACACTTCATATATTAATAACTTTAATGACACCTAAACCTACAAAATCAGTTGAGAAAATCTAACAAGATCTTACTAAAAAATTTAAATATTTTTTATAAATAATACATGAACTAATTTCGTGATTAGCAATATAATATTATTATAAATTAATTTTAATTAAAATAAAATTATATGCTATATTTTATAAATTTATTATAGTCTATATTGTATTAAATTAGATCTGTTATATGAAATAAAAATAACAAAATTATATATATATATATATATATATATATATATATTAGTAAAGTAATCTAATTTCGAAAATTTTAATACTCATTAAAAATATTAATAACAAATCATTTAACAAATTTATTGTTTATTTACAATTATAACAACATTTTTTGAAAATATGAAAAAATTACCGAAATTTCAAAATTTGCTTTTATAAAATAATGCATCAATTTAGTAACAAAAATATTTAAAAGTCATATAATCTTCCAAACTCAAAAATAGTTATGTAATTTTTTAAATCCGTTAACGAAATATACAATTTTAAAAATAAATATTCCAAACACATAACTATATATTCCTAATTTTACAAAAGATAAAATGATACGTCCTAAAGCATAACTTTTTGAAATGCAACACGAAAAAAAAATATTCTAAAAATTAAAATAATTAGAATTTTAAAATCTTAGTTTAGTAAAAATAAATAAAAACTTAATACATAACATAAAAACATCATATATCGATAACAAATTATAAAAATAATATCATAGATGATGTTCTATGCATAAAATTTACTAAAATATTAGAACTGAACAACTTAAACACAATAATGTATTTACTTATAAAATTATGAAATATACTAAAATCATAGATGCTAAATTATATTTTAAATACAATATGAAAACATAAATTATTCTAAGCAAATATTATTTCAATAGTATAATTAAAATTTTTAAAAATGTATTTAGGCAAACTGTCCAAATTAAAAAAACGCATATTTTGTATGTGATTCTCTTTTTAATTATTTTATAATGAATTTATTGTACTAAACTCAAAAATATATTAGTATTTAATAACTATTAATAAAAAAAAGTTTAATGTATATACCAAATCATTATATATTAATAGTATCGAATAAAAAAATTAAAACAATAATTAAGAATATAAAATTATACAATATAAAGCACTAAAATATAAATTATATGTTTAAATTTTTTAGTTATACATTTATAAAATGAAAACAAACATCCTCGGAATGTAGTTTGTTTTAAAAGACTAATTCAACTCATGTTCAAACAAAAAAAAAACACTAATTATTGTTGTAATCTTTTGTCCCGGTCAAGATTGGATGCAAGTCAAAGCGTTGGTGCCAACTTTACCCACTAGAGTGGTTGATATCATATCATAGTAATAAATTATCAAGTAGTGGACCATGAGCCGTGCTTATAAGTTCGCACATTAAACTCCATAGACCTCAAACCGCGATTTAGAAGAAGAACAAAAAAAAATACACAAAGGCAAAGAGAGTAAGAGAGGATGGAGAAACAGTTGCATGAAACCATGGAGACTGCTCATGTCCAACGAGGCATCCGAGAGTCATCACCTGAGAAAAAGAAAGAAAAATCCCATAAACATAGAGGAATATTCCACCTCCACCATCACTCAAAAGATGAGAAAGAGGAAGACAAGAAGAAAGAGGGATCAAAGAGAGAGAAGATAGCTGCAGCCATGGTTGGTCTTGGAGCCACCCTCAAGAAGATTAAGCCTAAGGGCCACCATGGAGGCGGTGGAAACGAGGAAGAAGGAGAAGGAGGAGAGGAGGAAAAAGAAGAAGAAGAAGAGGAGGAGGAGGAGGAAGAAGAAGGAGATGATGGTGGGGATGAAGAAGGGGGAGGCAAGTTTGGTGCTTTCATTTCCATGATCGCTGAAGCATTTGAAGAATAATATTTTATCTTCTGATCACTTCGTTGTACATTGATTTGAACTTGCAATCAAATTTAGCATTTATTTTTTCTATTCTTTACAAAGTTTTAATTGTGACGTTGAATTACAAATTGGAGAAAATTAAGTGTTAAATGCACAATGCACTAGCTAGACAAATTCCACCTTTTAAGCAAAAAAAAAAAAAAAAACACTAAACTCAGCTCTTGAGTTGTAAAGCTATAGCACTTATTATGATTTTTATCTTCAAATTTGAATATTATGAACAAACTGATCTTATCAAATCAATGAGTATGATTTATCTTTCATTCTTTCCTTAATGTTCTCTTAATTATTTGTGAGTTTTCAGATTTCCATAATCTGAAGCATTTTGTTACAAAAGGTTATATGATAAAAACAAATTGCATGACTGACTGACTGACTTTGTCCTTCTAAACCAGATATTGGGTCCGGCCTTCTGTTAATATCGGTTTCTGCTCATCTAAGATTACAACACAACTTAGAGCGAGCAGATTTACATGGTTCACTACCACGAAAGAGTTCACTTTTTCAAGGAAAAACTTAAATCACCAACTTTCAAATTTGGTTAAAATAAAACATCAATTTTTTGATAAACCACAAACACACTTAATTTTTATTAACAATCTATTTTTATTATAAATTTTCGTTGACTATATCATTTTAGGTCTACCGTTAGTCAAAAGTTATAGTTGATTAACAGTATCCTTATAATGGCTTTTAAGTTGATATTTTTTTTAGCATAAATGTAAATCAACAGTTTTTTCAAAAATTTGGAAATTAACTTTAAAAATAAATTGTTTAGTAAATATAAATTTTATAAATATAAATATTGAATAAATAAACAGTATAATCTTTCATTCATTATTTTCTTCAAAATAAAAATTAAATAATTTTATTTATATTCTAAAATAGTTAGCTAACATATCATTAGTTTAATAGTTATTTATTAAATAATTGTAAAGAACTTTTATGATTATTTACGATAATTATGTCTCCTTTTGTAACCATTCATATAGTCCTAATTGGATTATGGTCCATAGTTTTTTGAATTGTTTGTAAAATATAAATACATTTTTTGATTCTCACAAGAATAAAATTAATGGTATACAGATTCTTCATGATTCTAATGATCTAGCAATATTTTGGATTTTAATAGTTTTGGTGAAACTTATTTTTCATTAAAATGCATAAATAATCTTGTAACACATTTATAAAAATTATATAAATTTTTTTTGGGATAACTCTTTTCGTTTGAGGAGAAAAAGTTGAATTAACATTTTATAACATACTCCAAATATGATTATATGAATAGTTAAAAAAATTGAACATAAATAATTATAAAAGTTCTTCATAATAATTTTATAACTAAAAACTCTATTAGTGATACGTTAACTAATTATATTCAGAATATGAATGAAAATTATAGAAATTTTTACTTTGAAAATGAAAAACTTTATATTTTTGGTTTGAATAATTTCTTTGTTATAATTTTATTATTATTATTATTATTATTATAGTTATCAAAAAAAATTTCTTAATATTTAAAATTCAATAATTTGGAAAAATATTGATTTATATTTGTGCCAAAAAGACATCAATTTTAAAAACAATTTAGGCATGCTGTTAGTCAACTATAATTATTGACTAACGATATATCTAAAATAATATAGTCAATAAAAGTTTATAATTAAAATAACTTGTCAACAAAAGCTGAGTGTTTTCGTGTGTTTGCCGAAAATTTGATGTTTTTTTCAACCAAATTGAAAGTTAATATTTAAATGATATTTTCCCGATAATTTAAGGCACAAACATAACAAAATAAAAAAACCACAAAAAGGTAAATAAGAGTTCTTTGCTTCTTTAACAAGCAACTTAACCAAAACACACATTAACTTCAAACTCTTACTATTACTACTACTACTTCATAATTTAAATTCCTTGTACCACACTCTTTCACTTCCCTTCATCTGATGATTTCAAGTAAATGGTTTCTCCACCATCCCCTGAGCTTCCTCCTCTGCCTTCACCACTTCCCATTTCCGGCTTCTGACGGCTAAATTCATTAAACCCCCCACCAGCCTCTCCCTGAAAGATATTGAAACCGCTGCTTCCTCCTCCACTGCTTGAGCTCATCCCTAGCTGGCTTTGGTGCAATTGCTGATGCTGACGCGTTGCACAAGGCTGTCTCTGCTGAGCATACAGCATTGAAGATCGAGCCGCCATTAGAGACTGCTGAGTCATCTGCTGCTGTTCAGTTGCCTGTTGCTGCTGCTGGAAATAGTGTGACCCTCCTTCTCTCTGAATCAACCCACCACCAGCAGATCCATACTGCTATGTATATAAACCAACAATACCAATGAGTTCGTTTCAATTTCAAAACAATAAAATTTAATTTTTGTATGATTTACCTGACTAAGCACGCTTGGAGGTTGAGGCTGAGAATCTGCTATAGCAGCTAAGTACATTAGGTTGCGTTGAAGCCTTGCCTGGTTCCTGCAACCATTAGGTTTGACCATTAGATCATTTCCTATTATAATATAAATGAAATCAAGAAGATAAGTTTGCTCTTACTCGGCACACTCGCTGAGCTTTCCAGAGTTTTGAGACTCAGCTATCTTCAGAATCGTCCAAGTACTATAGTTTAATAATATAATCACCTCACTAATTCGTAGAGAGTTATCTTGATCTTTTTTTTTTGTTGGAATATAGACATAAATGAAAAGACAAAAACGTTGAAACTTCACAAAGGCGTATGAAAGATTTCTTTAGAAAAGATTTGAGGATGACCACAAAAGTGAGACTAGGACGAGATGTCGTTCGGACCACAAAGTATATCTGTCATGTAAGTATGTTGGATATGCATCAATAGCTTGGTGCTCAAGTTATTCTTAACAAGTTGGTTAAGAATAAAAGGAAATTATCTATTTGTATTAGAAATAGGAAAAATGTAAGTTTTCTATTTACCATTAGAAATAGAAAAAATGAAGTTTTCTATTTACCATTAGAATTAGGAAAAAGGAAGTTTTCTATTTTATTTTAGTGATATGATTAGCAAAGGAGGTATTCTGAAACTATAACACAAAGGCAAAAAGAGTTAAGAGAAGATGGAGAAACAGTTGCATGAAACCGTGGAGACTGCTCATGTCGAACGAGGCATCCGAGAGTCATCACCCGAAAAAACGAAAGAAAAAGCCCATAAACATAGAGGAATATTCCACCTCCACCATCACTCAAAAGATGAGAAAGAGGAAGACAAGAAGAAAGAGGGATCAAAGAGAGAGAAGATAGCTGCAGCGATGGTTGGTCTTAGAGCCACCCTCAAGAAGATTAAGCCTAAACGCCACCATGGAGGCGGTGGAAACGAGGAAGAAGGAAGAGGAGAAGAAGAAGAAGAAGAAGAAGAAGAAGAAGAAGAAGAGCAGGAAGAAGAAGGAGATGATAGTGGGGATGAAGAAGGGGGATGTAAGTTTAGTGCTATCGTTTCCATGATCGCTGAAGCATTTGAAGAATAATATTTTATCTTATGATCACCTTGTTGTATTTTGATTTGAACTTGCTATTACATTTAGCGTTATTATTTTTTAATATTTCCTAAGTTTTAAAAGTGATTTTGAATTACAAAATGGAGAAAAATTAAGTGTTCATATGCACTAGCTAGCCAATGTTTTTTTTTCCTTTAATTTGCAAAAAAAAAAAAAACTAATGTTCTCTTAAATACTCTGAACTACTTAATGAGTCTGATTCATCTTTCCTTAATGTTCTCTTAATCATTTCGTGAGTTTTCAGGTTTCTATAATCTGAAGTATATATACTGTTACAAAAGGTTATATGATAAAAACTTAATTGCATGCCTCAATGAATTTGTCATGATCTTTCGTTAAAATCGGTTTACGCTCATCAACCCAATACTAAACGACTAATTTCAGTCAATGATCTCCAAAACTCTTCGTTAAAACAAAAAAGTTGACTTAGGTTTTTTGAGAAAAACATACTAGATTACGACACAACTTCGTGCGAGCAGATTTACATGGTACACTACCACAAAAAAGTTCACTTTTTAGGGCACAAACATAGAGAAAATCAAAAACCACAAAAGTTAAAGAAGAGTTCTTTGTTTCTTTAACAAGAAACATAACCAAAACACACATTAACTTCAAACTCGTACTATTACTACTACTTCATCATTTAAATTCCTTGTACCACACTCTTTCAGTTCCCATCATCTGATGATTTCAAGTAAAGGGTTTCTCCACCATCCCCTGAGCTTCCTCCTCTGCCTTCACCACTTCCCATTTCCGGCTTCCCACGGCCAAATTCATAAAACCCACCACCAGCCTCTCCCTGAAGGATATGGAAACCGCTGCTTCCTCCTCCGCTGCCTGAGCTCATCCCCAGCTGGCTATGGTGCAATTGCTGATGCTGAAGAGATGCATAAGGCTGTTGCTGCTGAGCATACCGCATTGAAGATCGAGCCGCCATTAGAGACTGCTGAGTCATCTGCTGCTGTTGAGTTGCCTGTTGCTGCTGCTGGAAGTAGTGTGACCCTCCTTCTCCCTGAATCAACCCACCACCAGCAGATCCATACTGCTATGTATAAAACCAACAATACCAATAAGCTCGTTTCAATTTCAAAACAATAAAATTTGAATTTTTTTTTTTTTTATGATTTACCTGACTAAGCACGCTTGGAGGTTGAGGCTGGGAATCTGCAATAGCAGCTAAGTACATTAGGTTGCGTTGAAGCCTTGCCTGGTTCCTGTAACCATTAGGTTCTATCATTAGATCATTTCCTATCATAATAAAAATGAAATCAAGGAGACAAGTTTGCTCTTACTCGGCACACTCGCTGAGCTTTCCAGAGTTCTGAGACTCAACTATCTTCAGAATCAACGATTTGTTCTCGTCCAAGTACTATAATTTAATAATATAATCACCTCACTAATCAGTAGAGAGTTATCTTTGATCATTTTTTTTTGTTGGAATATAGACATATATGAACAGACAAAAACGTTGAAACATCACAAAAGCGTATGAAAGATTTTCTTTAGAAAAGATTTGAGGATGACCACAAAAGTGAAACGAGGACCAGATGTCGTTCGGACCACAAAGTATATCTGTCATGTAAGCAAGGAACACTTGGACTGCAAATACAACACATAGATAGATCTAATGATAAGAATCTAAACAGGACCACCACAGTCACATAAATGGCTTTGCGGTTTTTGACATCTATGAAACTTCCAGAGTCCGAAAACCAAGACAAAGAAAGAAAGCATGAAATGTGAACGAGCTTTAGTTCCCTAGATTTGTCTGTTTTGACGCATTATTTTCATCATCACATGTTTCAAGAACGCAAACAGATGGACCCTAAACTGTTTTTTCAATAGAGAGAATCTCTTTAGCCGTTGGAAAGACATGGTCCTACACAAATCTTAAATTTACATAATACTAGTTTTCAAGCTTGCTAAAAAAAAACAAAAAAAGCTTGTCCGGTTTAGACTGATGATTTCTGACTAAACCGGCAAAAAGAGAGGTAAAATGATACACCGAATCTCTCTGGACAACAAAAAAAAGAACTTGAAACAATCATTTACTGACATGCTAAAAGAAATAGAAGCTGATGCACAATACAGAAGATAGAAACACTACAGAACAGAAATAATATAACTAAAACTAATTCATCAATATAAAATACATGGCAAGGAACCCAATAATTAAAACCTGAGTTTAGTTACACCCATGAGAAAACAATCATTTAAATATGTTGTGAGAGAGCAAAAGAAAAGGGTCTGTGGGGTTCTTACAAGCGAGAATTTCATCACTCTGGTTCTCTTAAAATACAAAGAACATAGATAAAAGTTTCACAAAAAAAACAGCATAGATAATAGAAGCAGCATAAACACAAGGAAACGATAATATAATAGAAGTAGCAAAAGAAGGGGAAGAAGAAGAAAACCTGCTGGATATGATCAGAGGTGACATTGCTGGGGTAGTAACCAGCCATCATGGGCTGCATCTGCATCAGGTGCTGCTGAATTTCTTTTGCTATTATATATAAAACCTGATTGTTCTTATTTTTTTATTTTTATATTATTTATGTTGCAAAAATGTTTCATAGAGTGAACCCCCACCACTAAACCCAAAGGTGAGAGAAGAGCCACCCACAGAGAGAGAAAGAGAGAGGGGAGATATTAAACTTTTTGTATCTGTCTCTCTTTCACACACTTCTTCTGTATATAGAAAATTCTTAACTATATGTGCATCTTTTGTGTGTTACCTCGCTTTCTCTCCTCCAAAAATTGTTTTGCGTTAAAAGACTGAGAGAGACAGTGAAGTCTCTTAAATAAAGAGTCTTGTTTCTCCTTTTCTTGGGTTTTGGGGTTTGGTTTTGTTGGTTTCTTTCTGTCTCATCCTCTCTCTGTCCTGTGAATAAGAGAGATCACGTGACGAGTCATGCTTATTATAGAGACGTGAGACCTTTGCATACACTCTATATATGTGTATCATTTAGTTCTTTCTATTACTTTGAAGTTTGAACCGTAAACGACAGTGTACTTATTTTGAACGACTATTCTGTGTTAAAAAAAAGACTATTCACTCCGTATATTTGTTTAGTAGGTGTTTTATCCATGTGAGCATAATCATTCTACAAGTTTTTTTTATGGTAAAATCTACAATTATTTATTAATACATATATTTTATGTTAAACACTATCATGATAAATTATTATATATGTTTTCGTAAGATTTTTTATCAAATACCAATATTTATTTATGACAAAGTTATTCATCAAATACATATGTTCGTTACTGCATTAAATAGTTAGAAAACTCTCACATATTATAAGTATTTGGAAAATTTATTTAGACATTATATTCATTATTAGCAAATAAATATTTTAAATTACTCAAAGTTCACTTTTCAACTATATATTAAAATTAAAAATTCTATTTGATTAATATTTAAGTATACGTTTTCTGTTTCTAAATTTTTAAATTTTATAATAAAATATATTCCTTTCGGATAACAAAAATAAATATACATTATCTTTTAATTTTAAATATATTAAAGATATTTTTGAATAACACCACAATATATATAGGAAAACGCTACAAAACGTTTCAAATCGCTCTAAACCTTTAAAATTCAAAAACTGGTTCCAGCTAGCGTTTACGGTTGTGGACGGTTGCGGAAAGGTAAAAAAATTATTTTTCTTAAAAATACTATATAAATATAAAAATAAAATTTTTTATTAAAATTTTAAATTGAAATAATATAAATAAAAAATATATTATATTTTAGTTTATATTATAAAACTTAAAAAATATTTTCTATAATTTTTTTTAAAAAAACTAATAGCATAATTTATAAATATATTTTTATAGTTATTATAATAATATAATTTTTTAATATTTTATCATTATATAAAAAGTAAATATTGTTAAATTATAATTTAATACTGTTTTTTTTTGTCATCAATATTGTTGTATTTGATTGTAAACCAGTTATAAGTATCCCGCAAATACATCTATTTTTAACCGCTATATCAGTCGGATAAATCTCTTAATACCATTTGAAATCGTAATCATTTGTATCCATTAATGCCCGTAATCGTATCTGTAACCGCTGCAGTTATACCAGTCAGGGCCAATTCGGGTTCTTGAAGTAGCGTTTCACCTTTCGATGTTTGGGAAATTTTAAAATAATAAAGATTTAACAGCTAAATGATCTTTACGTGGTTATATTAATTCCACGTTAAGCGCCCTATAGAGTAGATGTAGTTATAAACAAAATTATCTTATTCGTTGATACCAAAATACGGATCCGAGATATTCTTTCTGCATATATGAACCACGGAGGCTCTACTTTTAATGTTTACCTGTTTAAATATTAGTAGCCAAAATTAGAGTATTACTATGTCTGACACGGATCGGATATTTGGGTTTTCGAAGGTATTTGTGATTTGCTCGTATGTTACGAATATCTAATTTTCCGATTTGTTTTGCTTCAGTAAAATACGGATATTCGAAAAAACGGATATCCGGAAAATAAATAGATATTTGCGGATATTTACGAATACTTACAAATATCTCATCTGTTTGAATTAATACAAACTAGATCTTGACCCGCCCAGTCGGGCGGGTGTTTGCTTTAACTTGTAAAAATATTATCAACTTATACCTAATAAGAAATTATTGGGTTGTATAAAGTATGGTTCACGTTATTAGTTATCATATTTTTGTTATTGTATTTAATGTATTTGTAACACGAAAAATACCAATACCTTAGTATATATATATATATATATATATATATATTTTGCATTGTTTATTTGATATTGTAACCCTAATAGAAAAATTTAATTTTTAAATTAATAATTACATATCTGTTGTATTAATGAACAATAATTTTTTTGAGAGAACTATATGTTTACCTATGTATTATATATAAATTATAAAAATCAATAGTTATAACAAAACAACCAATAATTACAATGACCTAATAAATAATCAAGTTATCAAAATGGATCATAATAGCAAATTAAATAATGTGGCCCAATTATATAAGTCCATGTTAGATGTTATCTTTGTGTCCAAACAATATTTTTTTTTTAAATTCTGCAATTCATGTTGCCAAACAAAACCAAAAGGTACTTCTACTTTAATAAGATAGATAATCTTAAAAATTTGATACAAATTTATTTTGTAAAATATTTTTCTTTGCATAATATAAAAGATAATAATTAAAAGAAGTAGTGAATCTATATATTTTGTAATTTTTTAAATTTAGTTAACAATTATAATAACACAAAACTTACGAAAAAATTATAATTGTCATAAATTTTTTTCTCTTCCTTTTATGTAATACTTTTATGTAAGTAATAATGTGAATAGAATTTGTCAAATCATATGTTAGAATAATAATTATAAAATTTTATACATTTAAAACTTTAAATATAATTAAGATATACATGTATTTATATATTGCCGGATCGGATCGGGTATTCGCTTCCGAAAATTTTAGTATTTGTGATTTGCTTCGATATTAATGGATATTGAGTTTTAATATTTGTTTTGCTTCGAAAGTTTATGGATATTCAGAATTTTCGGATCGAATCGAAACGAATAACAGATCGAATCAAATTTAACGAATAAAATGTCCAGTCCTAAGTATTACCAATGAAAATTAAATTAATCTGCAGGGATAAATGAATTGTTTTGTTTTCCCGATTAATTGTACCTGATAGATGATAAGTAAAGCAGTAGTGTTTCCACGCTTACTATAAAGCAAAGATATTCTTACATGTTTTTTTTTTTGCAACTTATGTTGCTATATTTAAACGATTAATAACCAAAATATTGGAGAATAAGATACGTAATGAAAGTGTTTGACACATTGGAGTTATATATTTATGGACTTTTTGCATGTAAAATGTGTAGAATAAAATTTTCCGTGCTCCCTTTTAAACTATTTTCTCTCCATTTTATTTTAATTGTCATTGTAGAATAAAATTTTCATTATAAATAATATCAATTTATAATTTTAATATAAAATTTATTCAGCTTTATTCTATGTAATTATTTTTATTATTAGTATATTTTTATTGACAATTGTAAACATTTGTCAACTAATAACCGTATAACAAATGGATAATAAAGTGACAAAATTAATATGTAAATGTATAATTTTACCAAAAAATAAAATGACTATAACAATATACATTCAGCTGTTGAGTTTCGATCGATATGTCAACCTCAAATTTCTAATGTCTTTTAAACTGTTTTTTAATCATGTTTAATGTCTTTAATAAACTAAACTAACATAATCATGAGTTCTGTTAAATTGGCATGTTTTTTAATAAAAAAACATAGGAAAATAAAACGTAAGGAATGAGGTATGAGAACCAAACTCTTTTTATAGAATCTAAGGCCATCTGCATCAATGAACCTCTTGTGAACCTCCATTTTTGATTATTATTTTTTTTTTTTTTAAAAAAATTTAATAACTGGACCAATCGCGGGCCGCCACGTATCGTGGGACCCGCGCTGCAGTGCATGAACCGGTTCACTGCCGTGAAACTGGAAGGGGCAGATTCATAAGTTTAGCGGGACCCACGATTTTAATAATATTTTTTTTGTTTGAGAATGTGTGTGAACCCATTGAGTGATCACTCAATGGAGATGCTCTAACTTTAGATACAGAAAAAAAACTTTAGATACAGTATGATGCATGTAATAAACGATATAACGACTTTTCACTACAAGAAAACATAGTAATTTCTGACGAAAGAAATATTCGTCGGAATTTCTAACGAATTTATGATGAATATGAAATTTTACCATTCGTCAGAATTTTGTCAGAACTATCTTAGAAAATTCAGACAAATTTTCCTTTGTCAGAAATAATTGATGAAACACTGATGATTTCCGAGGAAGATTGGAAGATTAAACGATTTACGGTATAGATTTGGGGTTTATATTTTGTTAGAAATTCGTTGGAAAATCCGACGAATTTCCGACGGACTGCAAAATATTCGTAGGAAATTTATCAGAAATTTCTAACAAACTTACGTTTTAAATATGAAATATTCAAAATAAATGTTAAACCGGATAACTACAAGATCACCATGACATATATTAAGTGGTAAATATTATGTTTGTTAGTTATACCTCAATTATTTAAAGCTATATATATATATATTCTTGCGATGGGTGAATCAACGGATACGTAACCTTTCTCGTTAATACTTATACACTTAAGCAAATACTTTACCGTGATTCATCTTACAATATTTAATTTGTGTGTTTTCAAGAGTTTTCAAACATTATAAAGATTATAAACCTCTAAAAATCATCAATTTATTATCAATCACTATTATTGGTCTATTTTCCTATGTTTCAAAACCTCAATACATATTTCATCAGAAATTCGTCGGAAATTTTCAACGAATAGGTTTCCGACAAATTTCCGACGAATGTGGTATATTGGAATATTCTGATGAATTTCTGACGAATGTATTATAGTCGTCGAAAATTAAAATTTGCCAGGGAAAAACCCCGCCTAATTTTTGATGAATCGCCAAAATAAAAAAATACTGACAAATTTTCAACAAACTCAATTTGTCAGAATTGTTTAGTATAAAAACGTAAATCCCTTTTTCTTCCTCATTTCTCCTCTCTCTCTCTAAAACACACAAATTCTATCCGCCTCTCTCTCTCTAATCCGGCCATTCTAAGCTTTAGACTCCTCAAATCCACCTCTAAAATTATGTAAGTCATCTTTTTCCTTTTCTCATTTGACTTATGTTACTTTTTATTGTGTAATTGTGAATTTTAGGTTTTGAATGTTGGATTTATGTTATGATGAAGAATTTTATGAATTTTATGAATTAGATGTTAGATTTTGTTGTTAGGTTGACGTTTAGTTGGGTTTTGATTATGATTTTGTTGTTTGTTTATTTGATTTGTTGTTTTAGGAATTTATTAAGTTTTTATAATATTATAAAACATTTTTCAATTTTAAACCTTTTTGTTGGATTTTTTGAAAGTTTATTTAAAAACAATATATATATATATATATTTACAACGTTTTCAAATTTTTATTATCTTTTGTTGTTTCAAAACGTTATAATAATTTTATAAAACATTTTAAGCTTTTTATAAAACATTTTAAGTTTTTATAAAAGCAAAATTTTAAGTTTGTTATATTTTAAAACGTTTTCTGGTTTCTAAAATTTATCAAAACCTTTTTTACTTTTTTAAAAACATTTTCAATCTATGAAACGTTTTTGTGCTTTTTTTATAGATTTAATTAAAGAAAAATTTCAATTTATAAAAACGTTTTCTCTTTGTTTTACAATATTTCAATTTATAAACCGTTTAATATTTTTAAAAATTTGTATAAATATTTATTATAAACGATTTTAAAAACAATTATATTACAAAAACGTTTTTCTAATTTTAATTTATATATATATATAAAGAATTTAAAATATTTATATAAATGATTTGAAATAATTATATTAAAAACATTTATCTAATTTTAAAATTATTTATATATTAAATATAATGAATTAAAATATTTATTATAAACAATTTTTAAATTTTCCTTTTTAGTAATTAATTAATTTAAATATTATATTTAAAAAATCTGTTTTATTTTTTTTAAATAATTTATAAAGTCCGTCGGAATTTCGTCAGAAATGAGTCCGTCGGAATTTCGTCAGAAATGAGTCCGTCGCAGAAATGAGTCCGTCGGAATTTCGTCGGAAATTAATCTGTTGGAATTTCGTCGAAAATTAGTCTATCTGAATTTCAGCATAATTTGTTCGTCGGATTTCTTCAGAAATTCGCGAGGACATGCGACGAAATTCCGACGAAATTTTTTTTTTTCTGACGAACTAAAACTGACGACTTGTTTCGTTGGAAATTTGTCGAAATGGTTTATTCTGACGGATTTCCGACGAAATGATTGGAAACAAACTGTTTTCTTGTAGTATTTTTTAGTTTGTTTTGGACGTCATTGCTAAATTATGTCTGGTGCATCATACTCAGTACGTATATATTTGTACTGGCTTTTTGTTGGTCTGTGCGTACAATCAGCTTTAGACGAGAATGTAAACGATAGCTAGCTTACTATGTAAATAAACTTTATTTATTTATTTTTGTTCATATTCCATTTTTACTCTATTTTTTGGAATAGATTATAAAGTGGTAATGGAGATGCCCTTAGTTTATAAACTTTTTATTTTATTGGAAACAGCTTTTATAAAAGAGTTTTGACACTATAGGCAGTTTTCAAGTTTTTATTACATGTTAAGACAATTTCTGCTAGTAGATAGTTTTTGCTAACTTCGCTTTAATGGGATGTAACTGGGTGCGTATTTTTATTGAGTCTCGTTTCTTTTTTCCTATTTAGTTGGGCCTTTCTAGTTTTGTTTTTGAATTTTAAATTTAAAAGTTTTGTTGGAACCATCAAACCAGTTTTGATTTTATTTCTTTGATTTAATTAATTGAACCTTGAACCGGACGTGTGTTATATTTTATTGTGGCTTCTTATTCTCCATCTTGACCTTCATCCTACGACAAGCACCGCCAGCGGTTCAATCTTCGACTCTGTTTCCGAAATCCTACTTTCCGGCGAGTCGGCAATCTGTCGTCACCGGGTGGTCAGTCACCACGCCTTTGTGTCTCATCTTCCTCCGCGTCTTTAATTCGGTGGCTCGTCAAGCTCCGTCGTGCTTTCCTCTGTGACCTCTTTTTCTCGTCAACGGTCGGCGAAGCAAACCAGGGATCGATCCGATCTGTCAAACCTCATAGGGATCCATTTCCAAACCAAGTTTCTTATATTTGCACGAGTGGCCCTTTAACTTTCAACTATTTATAATTTGGCCCTAAAAGTTTTAGGTTTAATAGTTGCTTTTCAATTCGGCTCAACACTTCTAATTGTGAAATATAATCATGTTGGGGTCAAAAACGGTTATCTCGAAATCAACGTCTAAAAAATGCATCCTCGTATACTCTTGATGAAAGATTCTCGACCAAAAGACTCAAGGAAAACGTAAAACTCGCCAAGATGGCGAGTTTAATCTCCCAAAACTCTTCCAACTCGCCAAGATGGCGAGTTGGAGTTCTTGAAACACTTCCAACTCGCCAAGATGGCAAGTTCGAGCTCCCAAAGCACCTCCAACTCGCCAATTTGGCGAGTTGGAGCTCCCGAAGACTTCCAACTTCGCCAAGATGGCAAGTTCGAGCTCCAAAGCATCTCCAACTCGCCAAATTGGCAAGTTGGAGCTCCCGAAGACTTCCAACTCGCCAGAATGGCAAATTAGATCAAATCATATGCCTTCCGTTGGACCTCGATAGGATCAGTCTCTCGTTTCGTCTCGATCGTAGTTACCGTTGAAATCTTACGGTAAAAACCGTCAAGGCCTATACTCCTGAATGAAGTTCATAGTTTTCGTAAAAACGACGACGGTTAACTAAAACACCATATTCGTCTAAACTACATGGAAAGTATGAACTTCCTCGTCAAATCAACATCGTACAAAAGAGCGCGCTTTCAAAGAACTCGTAAAACTTTCAAGCTGGAAGACGGTCTGAAGAGGCCTAGAACACGGCCCAAAATCACTTACGGTTCCATTTAAGATCAAGCCCAACAATGTTACGACGATTTATCTTATTTGCAGGATAGGATCAAATCTCACGAAATCGGAAAGATAAATATCAAGTTTCAAGATAATGACAAGGATCGAGAAGAAAAAGGAAAACTTTCGAGAAAAGTCTAAACCGACCTAGAGGGCATAAATAAAGGGAGCTGAAGCAAGAGGGAGAAGGGGGCAGGCTAGCTCAGGAGAACTTAGAATATTAGGCGGCTTGATTTAGTCTCTTTTCGTCTTTGTTCTGATTTTCGACTTGGCTAACGAAACTCTGTTCGTCTTGTTTCTCGAAAACTCTGTAACTTTATTCTTATCAATCAATAATACGCCTCTATGCAACTTACTTTCGATATTATGTTTGTCTCTTTCGTTTTTCGTGTGTTTTAGCAGATATCCGGGACCTCTGGGAAATTAGGACTTTCCTAACTTTCCTAAATCGAAGGAAATCGACAGAGCGGATTTTGGTTCCCACAAATCCCTACTTTTTGAATATTAGTATGCAAATGCAATCTAATCTAAAATGAAAAGCCAAAACCATGAAATACATTACTATCGTTTAAATATTAGCCATACATATACGTTTCATGTATGTTCATATGTCCATGAACCAATGTACACAAAATTTTTATTATCCCAATGTACACCAATTAATTTGTGCAAGAATTCACATGTACACCTGATAAATTTGTTAGATATATTTGCAATTTACGATATATGTACGATATAAAATAATCAAGGTATACACATTTTTTAAAAAAAAACAAAGAACGACTATTCAAGGTGTACACATAGTTTTTACTCGCAAACGTTTGACATATATGCTGTTAAATGATAGTTACATCTACACATATGTTTTATTATTATTCACAAGGAATAATATGTACAAATAAATGATAGTTACATGTACACATATATACTGCTATACGACTTGGCTGTGTACACAATGTGAGGTGTACATGTGTACATGTAAGTGAATCAAAAGAATAGTAGTTGTATGTGAGATATGAACAACACATCAATGTTTGTGGTGAGTTTGTACACATGTGAGTGAATGAGAAATTTTTTTATGAGATGCTTTGTAATTTGAGAAGTCTTTGTTTATACATGTATCAAGCTACCAATGTATCGAGGTAGTTACATGTATGAAGCTATACATGTATCGAGGTATATGCATGTAATACAATTCATCTCAAAGCACTAGAGTACACTATCCACATGTACACCAAGATTCAATATCCACATATACCTCAGAGTTCGATGTCCACATGTATACCAGAGTTCGATATCCACATGTATACGAGAAACATCCTTGGTGCATTCCTTGCCTTAAACTCTTCCTTCTTGGATAAGGAGATCCGACTGAGTCACCACCGAATTACTCTAGTATCTTCCTGAAACGAAGATAAGAATACTTGGAACTTACTGAGATAAGGACATCATTGGTGCATTCCTTGGATAAGGAGATCCGACTGAGTAACCATCGAGTCTTCCTTCGTGGTGAGGAGATCCAGTATCTATCATACCATTCTTCCTGAAACGAAGATAAGAAAACTTGGATCTAACTCACTCCGACTGAGTCACCACCAAGTTACTCTAATAAACTTCTTATTCGTCATCGATGTGTGTTCTGTATTCTACGGCATATACGATAACTGGGATAGAACAAAAGATTAGTGAGAAATCACAGATGATGAATACGAAGATATAATAATGGGAATGGAGGAAGGGTTACTGATTGTGGCGGCAGCGAATGAAAGAGTGAACGGAGACTGGAACTTGCCGCAACCATAGTCGTTGACGTCACCGTATACACTACAATTACACCCCATCAGAGATATAGTTTCACATATCTTAAAAGATAGATTGAATAATAAATGTACTGATTAAATACATGTTTTCTTTTAAAAAAAATCTGAAGAAACAAGATCAATTTTACAAGATAATTTCTAAAAAAATTATGAACTCAGGAAGAAAAAAATGAAGAAGAAAGAGAGATATGGGATCCATTTTGTTTTGTTTGTTAGGAAGAACGTGATTCAGTTCCCTAGAAATCAGATGTAATATTTAGTTAGGGTAATATCATTTAGTTATGTTGCTAAAAAAAAATATCATTTAGTTACAAGCTTGTTTAGTTTGTTTATAGCTAGAAAGTGGGTTGGTGAGGAAAAACTGCCTCAGTAGCACAAACTGCTATTTATTTTAATAAAAACTTTAAAATTGTCCTATGATGTAATTGTTTCTTTATAAAATAGATGATTCATAAATATAAAATCATATAGTTTGCGGATTTATAATTTAATGCTTGAGTATACATATATATCTTAAAACCGTGAGTATATATATATATATATATAATATGTAATATGTAAGTGAAGTTTATTTCAACAAGGAAACCGTTACGACTATAATTTAGTTTCTTTTCTCACTTTTAGATACAAAAGAAGCTTTTTAAAGCTCCAGCTAAATTTTTAAAGCTTCAAAAGTTATTGCTAATATAATGGTGAATCAGTTACTTTCTAGTATGAAAATTAGACCATCTTTAGTCATTTGATCGACTTTACAGGTTAATTAGATGTAACGGCAATAATCACGGTCTGGCGTTTTACCAAAAGAAATACATGTCGATCACCTTGACGTATTTATATCAAACACTATAGTCCATGTTCTAAAACGCTGTGGCTAGACCCTAGAACTCGCCAGAAAAATGGTCGGCGAGATAGTGCCGCCGCGATTATGGAAAGATCGGTTCAAAACTTTGAATTTAAAAAAAACTCAGCTTTTTGTTCATTATTAGATGGAAATCAGATTGCATGAGAATAATATAGCGTAAATTATTAAAAGAAAACGTAGAAACAAAACATAAAAACTTGTTTAAAAATGCCCATCCGCCATTTTACCTTTCATTTAAGTTTAAGGCTCAATGAGCTCAATATACAAATTGTTGGAGATAATTAGGTGATCGAACATATTTTTTAATAATTGGCAAACTGGGTGTGATCAATTCAAGGATGGACAACTATAGCCTTCGATGAACGAGACCTACTTACAACAGTTTCTTGTCAGGGGATTAATAGACATATCACGTAGTGTATGTAAATGTCTCTAACACTGACAACATTTGACTTTGTTACTTTTGCTGTACGCATAAACTGAAAACAAAACGTGTGCTCAATATATGGTGGACGTGAAATACATTCAAATAGAACTTCATATGTTGAGGTGGCTGGGGTGGTTCCACGTAGTTTTGTGATGCTATTGTATGTATTATTTATTTCAGAATAACGTGGCCTCCGTAGAACCATATATATGGGACCGATTTGGTCCTCTATTTATAATGGGTAAGAATTCATCCTCTACACAATATTTCCAGTTTTCCTTCTCCTATGATGTTATAGAAAAATTGGGGTATCTGGAGACATCATTCCGGTCAGTATCACGTGCTAAACATCTTGGATATGCAAATATGATATTCAAAGTATGATGAAACGTGACACTGATAGTAGTGATGATTCCCGGTCTTCCAATACATCCGATCACCCACCCTTTAACATGTTACTTTGCTTTAATATCAAAATCCTGAAATTGGTGCTTCCGGAGAACTTGTTCCTTTCAGTATCACGAAATAGTCAGCTTTGGAAATGCGTAGATGATATTCAAAGTCTGAATAACCGTGGCGCTGAAAGTAACGAGTTTTCCCGGTGTTCCAATAAATCTGGTTGTCAAGGAAAAAGTACGGTTACACCTGAGAAAGCCGACGGTGAGATCTTTATTAAACCATCCCCATCTAGATGAACAGCTGCGATCATTTGAGGTAAACTTAAGCTCTGTTCAATGAATCAACTAAAGCTCTGTTTATAGAGGAAGACATTCTGTCTAAACTACGGTTACACCTGAGAAAGCCGACGGTGAGATCTTTATTAAACCATCCCCATCTAGATGAACAGCTGCGATCATTTGAGATAAACTTAAGGTCTTTTCAATGAATCGGCATACAGAATCAGTTAACATAAAATGAGAGAATTTTCATCCCGGAATAAAAAGGATCATTCATACGGTGGAAATAAATCTCAAGTTTAATGTTGAATTATAGAACAAGATCCAATCACCACTTTACCTACAATGGCCAGAAACTTATAAATATTTTGGGTAATGCTCGAGGAATAAATAACTATACCATATGAAAATGGGTAACACCAATTATCTGATGATACATAATAAGAAGGTTCCCAAATCAGAAAGACCCTATGGGATTGACATCTTATTACCAGATTATAACTCCATATTTGAAAACAAAGTGATCCGGTTAAAATGACTTGGCGAAACAACTTAAGAAACTATAAATTGAGAAATGAATGAGTTTAAGAATGCGTCAGCTAACTTTACATAATTGAAGAAAGAAGAGAAGGAAAAAATATCTAATCCAAAATAGACGACGCACTTGCAAAAAATAATTAAATGGCCTACTAGTTGATTCTAAGATTCAAATAACACAAATTACTCTACAGTTTAATAATATAAGTCGATACATAAGCAGGGAATTAGTGTATGATTGGAACAATCCATAACAACCTAAACAATATATGAATGTGTAAGTAGTACACAAGTAATAGAAAGAAGAAAAAACCGGTTGTTAACTTAGATATGTGGAAGTGGTATAGGACAGCCGTAAGCATAATGCATAATGCATAATGCATTATGTATTATAAAAGAAAGGAGTAAACATGTAAGTGAGCATATTTTGCGTAAATTAACGATAAAAAAGGAAACATGTAAGTGCGGATATTGTTTCATAAGCATTTAAGGGAGGATATTTTAGCTTCAAACTTAAACCAAGATAGATAAGCAAATAGTACAATTTTAGTTCTGTAGTCATGATGTAAACACGTCGTCGTCTACTGTTCGAACATTAAATGAAGTAATGAGGGGTAAAAGATGTAATTGTCAGAAATATTTTGTATACATCCCATCCCCATCTACATGAACAGTACTTTGGCTATTTAAGAAAGCGAGTAGTAAGCTACTGGCACAACATAAACATCAACCACCTAATTCATCTTACTTCATTAACTGAAGCGGTGCAGGAATACAAGAAACACGATTAAGGTGAGGCATTAATTACAGTGTTCGTCTTTATTATATGGGAGGGGAATTGATATGTTCTGAAATTATTGCTGAACTACCTATTATTATCACTCTATGTTTGGAAACAGATGGGAAGACTAGTCTGAGTGAGAAGTGGTCATTGGGAGAAATCTGAAGAAGGGAGTTGGAGGTTCGAGGTGGATCGTGACGATATGGAACTGTTTATACTGGCTAAAGACAACGAGGAAATACAGTCGTTGCGTCGCCTTGTATGGGAAGAACTTTGTATTGCTCCTACAACTCCGATGCTGTTGACATACAAGCTACCACCTTGTATGATTGATCCCGTAGGTTCCAAATCCAAACCAACCAACGTGGAGACCTCTTTCGACGTCGAGGTAATGATGAGCGTCGATGAGTGGACAAACGATGTCCAGCTCTGTGTGACACATGGAGCATTAGAGGTCGCCAAGTACCAGTTCTTGTGCAGATCGCTGTTCACAATAGGTAGCAGGACATATCTTTCAGAGGGCACAACCGAGGAAGAGCATGTAGAGATCATAAACAGTAAGAGCCATTATTCAGGGTAACTTCACTATAAAATATTTCGTTATCTTTATTTAACTAGTTTGTTGATAATTATGTTGCAGGAGTCATAAGGCATGATGAAATTTATTGTAGCGAAGACGTCCTCAAAGAGGTGTTCACCGAGGATAAGATGGTTCTACTTTACCGCTTCTCATTAGAGGTTGAGAAAGCAAAAATAACAAACAATTTGAACGCCAGGCCTCTGCTCTTTAATAGAAATATCGATGTCCCTACTAATAACGGTGCTCTGGAGTTCAACAATGGTAATGTAGATGTTACAATATATTTACTTTTCGTACACCCTACCATTGTACCAATCTCGCACACCTGGACTCCATCTCATATTATTATCTACTTAAAAAACACAGATGGACCTTGTAGTGGAAGAACAAGAGCTAATCCTATCTCTGAGGCGGATGATGAAATGAGTGATAACAAACACTACTTCGCTACAAACTGGGGTGGAATGGAAATTGGTCCTGGTTACTGGGAGAGCATGATAGATCATGGATACACAGACGAGGATGTTGGAAACATTCGCATGGAAAGTCCTCTCGACATAATCAACCTCACAACTGACCTAAGCATGGAAGAAATCAGTTGTCCCTTGAATCAGAATTGTGTTATCGACATAGAGGGATCCTCAACCGGCTCAACTAATGACGGGCGTGTTTACAGATCTAACCCAAGAGGTCCGTTTGGGTTGGCCAAAGATATAAATTAATCCGGATATAGTCAAGTATAACCTGTTACAAGTAATTATTTCAATAGATAACGTTTCACTTAATTATACATGTATAGGGCCGAAGATTACTAATGGTGTGGGGAGCATAGGGGGGAAGGTAGTAAGAGGTCAATCTTTCTCTTTGCCAGAGATTGAAGTTGGTGAACCAAGGGGCCTCAGTCCAGGACGCGTAGCTTATGAAGTCATCTCGGAAGAGAGTGGGTCTGCGGTCATGGAGCAAAATTGTGTGTGAGCAGTTCGAACTATGTGGAATGTTTTAATTTAATAAGAATAAGGGGTGTTTTGTTAAATCTATACTATGTTTCCTACTGTCATTTATGTTTTAATATTGACCTAAAACCAGATGAAGGTGTGGTAGCGTTATCGGTGGTGTAATGTGTGGACTACTTATGTGCAATGGTCCTTAATAAAATAAGAGTTAATTATAATAAGTCGAGAAACATAAAATCCATACGGAAATATGTCATAAGAATAATAAGATATTTACTGATCCATCTTATATGTATATGTAGGTGTAAAACAACATAACCATGACACACTATCCGCGGGAATGGTATTTAAAAATCGAGAAGACTTCAAACAACATATGGCAATGTACGCGATAAAAAATAAGTTCAGATTCAGGAACAGCCGGTCTTCTCCCGGTGTAATGGTACTAAGATGCATAAGCAACATGTGCAACTGACGTGTCTATGCTGTTGTTTTAAAGAACACGGAGTTGTACGAAGTTAGGACGGTTGATCTGCAACATACATGTTCGTGGATGACAGATGTGGTTATCAATCTCAAGCTACTCATACAGTGATAGGGGGGATGATGAAAGCAAGATTCAGCAGTAGAGGGGGCGGACCAAGACCAAACGAAATAATGCAAACTATGCAAGGAGACCACGCGGTTCACATTTCCTATTGGAAAGCATGGAGGGCTCGAGAGATTGCTTTGGATTATGCAAAAGGTTCTTCAGGTGCGTCGTACAACCTTTTGCCCGAGTACTTGGAGAAGCTTGTGAATGCAAATCCGGGGACAATTGCACAAATTGAAACATAATTCACTGAAGGGATTGGTAATCATTTCAAATTCCTGTTTTTAGCGTTGGGGGCAAGCATAACCGGATATAATTACATGAGGAAGGTTATTATAGTACATGGTACACATTTAAGGGGAAAATACGCAGGGTGTTTATTGACAGCATCAGCTCAGGATGGAAACTACCAAGTTTTTCCGTTGGCAGTGGGAGTTGTGGATGGAGAGAATGACAAAGCGTGGGAATGGTTTCTGCGGAGACTAGTACAGTTCATCCCAAATAGAGATGATGTGGTGTTTGTGTCTGATAGGCACTCATCCATATACTATGGACTGGCTAAGATAAACAAACTAACAATTTAATTTCTTTCATTGACCTCAAACATACGAGCAGGGGTAAGTATTTGAATGATAGTAAACACTGATGAATTCAAAGTGAATGAAAATGTCTACCTATATCCGGTTAACATAAAATGGAAGAATAATTATAAGTGGAGTTTGATATAAAACCGGTTATTATTATGTTAGAAATAAGGTAGAAGAAGTACAAGAAATTATATATTATGTAAATTCCGCCTATACATTTGTTAGAAACGAAGTATACGGATAAAGTTTTGTATTGTAAATGTTTTTTAAAATATGTGATAAATTGAATACCATTTTATTATAATGTGTACCTATATCCGTTTATAGTTAAAAAATAGATATAATAATTGAATGAATTTTAAAAACCGGATATGGCTGCGTTACAGTATTATTAATTTTAATAAATGTAATATTTAAAAAAATAGAAACCGGTTTTAGATACAAATAGAAGTTTGAATAAAATGCTATTTTATAATCTGTTTTACTTAGTAATGGCTATAGAAGTAAGCGTTGAATGAAAAACAAGGTATGAGTGATATCCACAATAAATTTGCATGGCAGTTTTAATGTAAGGAAAATAAGTTAACGAGTTTGGTATAAAGATTGCAATTTTAATACAAAATTAAAATTTTGTGTAAACTAATGTAGGTTTATCCTGAAGCAAGGCATTGCGCATGCATTTTACACTTAAAGCGCAACATCAGAACGTACTTTAAGGACAAGCATTTGGGATATCTGGTTGGCAAAGCAGCTAGGGCATTTCGGCTTTCAGAATTTTATGCAATTTTTAATGAGATTAAGAAGGTCAATCCGTCCTGTGCCGAATATCTAATTGGGATTAGATTTGAACATTGAGCAAGGGCTCCCTTTCCTGGGGCTCGTTACAATGTTATGACCAGCAACATCGCAGAGACGTGGAATTCTGTTTTGCGGGAAGCTCGGGAGTTTCCAATACTATCACTGGTGGAGTATATTAGGGCTAAGCTAATGAGCTGGTTTTCCGAGAGGAGGCTGCTAGGAAGAGAGAGAGGTACTCTTCTCACACCAAGAGTCCACGAACTTGTCTCAACAATTTTGAGAGCAGTGGATTTTGTGGGGTGAGCATAATAGCTGAAGGAGAGTATGAGGTGAAGGACAAGGAAGGAGAGTCTTTCCATGTTAATTTAAAGGAAAAAACCTGTAGCTGTTACGAATTTCAGGCGCTTATGATCCCCTGCATGCATGCAATAGCAGCTGCCACAAAGGCTAAGGTGGGAGTGGAATCGTTGGTATCCAAATGGTATACCTTATCCAAATACCAAAACTCATACGCAATCCCTATAGCGCCTGTTGTAAACAACGAGACAGTGGAGGTGCTATCAAGCGAGGGATCGAACTCACACATAGAAGTAAATCCTCCAGCAAGCAGAAGACCACCAGGGAGGCCTCGTAAAAACCGGATTTTATCGCGTGGAGAGTTCAAGGTTAAAAATTATAATTTACATAGCAGAAATCTAACTGTGAATGCTTGTTTCTAAATGATTTATTTTTCCTTGAAAATGAAGGGGGCACGGAAGAGAACAATGTGCACTAGATGCAAAAAGACGGGACACAATCGGGCAACTTGCAAAATGGCAATATGAAAACAGTTCATAGTAAGAGAAGAGATAAACTCGGATGATGGAGGTGTATGCAAGTATGGGAGTGTCTGTTACTGGGCAGAAAATAATATGTCTTGTAAAATAACACCAGAAAGGGGATGGTGGCCGGATTAAGTTAATACCCGAGTTTGTAGAATAAATAATATCTTCTTTTCTTACATATGTTGTGTGAATGCAATGTGTACACATTTAAAAACCCATGAAGCGAAAATGGTTTCAGACTTAATATCTGATTCACGGTTGACTATAGACTTAAATATAAGAGGAAAGAGGAAAATATATAGGACCAATCAAAGCGAAAAGTAAACAAAAAATCCAGTCTCTTAACGGCTATAATAAGGAGGGGGAAAATTTTTTAGAAACTTATTTATATGAGGGTAAGTTATTAGTAGCGAGGATAAGTATACAAACAAGGCCAAGGTAACTACAAATTTTGCGTAAATACTGCTACGCAAACGTGCAAACGTGTAATATTAGAAGTCCTAAAATATGGAGAACAGAACGTATATATACGTGGATCAGATCAATAACTACAATGACAGAGAAAACCGGTTAGGTGAGTAAAGCTTTTCCCGGTTATATGTGAAGGAAACCAGATGGGGAAAGAAATTGTAAGTAAAATGAAAAGAAACATAAACACAAGTGTGTTAACATGAAATATTAAGGAGGGGAAAATTGTTTTACAAACTTAATTATGTGAAGATAACTTACTAGTTTGGAAGATAACCAATAAAACTAGGGCAAGTTACCTTCAAAGTTTACGTAAATACGAATATGCTAATTATATAATAGGATTAGATTAATAGTTAAAATAAGAACTAAAACCGGTTTGGTTAATTTAAATTTTCCCGGTTACGTTATATGTGAAGGAACCAAGATGGTTAAAGAAATAGTAAGATAACATAAAATTATGAGAGCTCTATTGTATGAATATTGACCATTTGGTAAAACTGGTTTTCAGTTGACCGGTCGGTTGAGGGGATGGGAAAAAATCGAGTATCAGCGTGGAAGATATTTTACTTCCCTCGACGACTTTGGGCAAACAAATGGAAGGATAATGATGAAATTAAAAATATATAATTAACCTAGGGGACAAAACTGATTTTTCTGTCAGAAGGTACACAATGATGGCATCCTATCTATAGGTTAGCTGATGGTAATTAATAGAAGGATTTGGAAGGGATTCAGTGGTTTTATATTTAAAATAAATAAAATATTTTCTGGCTGTAGGAGTTTATGTTTGGCTATATATAGATAATAACACTTTCTTCATCATTTGCAGAAAGTAACTGGATATTTATGGTAAGAAGAGGAAAGAACACCATCAACGTTCCTCATTAGAATCGGGTTCTTGGTGTACTTCACAATAGCCAAAAGGTAATATTTGTCTCTATATTAAAAGCTTAACAATTTTCTATATGTTGGGACCACTATTGGATAAAGTCGCCGTTTATTTTATAAGTTTGTTTCTAAATATGATTCCCGAAGGGTTAGAGTTTTCCTGAGAGGTTTTCTCCTTGGAAAATTGACAGATGGGTCGACTTGTCCGCGTATTCAAAGGCCAGTGGAGTAAAAATCAGCAGGGAATTTGGAAGTTTGAAGAAGATGAATTCATAGGCGGCCGGGACATTCTCGTGGGGATGACTGAGCCCATCCAGTCCTTGATAAATATGGTAAGAGGTGTATTTTACATATCGCCAATGACCCCCTTGATCCTTACTTTTCAACTACCTCCATGGATGATCGCGCCTGACGGAGAGGTTATACCACCCCAAAACATAGTCTCCAATGCTGACATTGAAGTAATGATGAACGTCCACAAGTGGAATGTGGAACCAAAACTATGCATCATGTATGGGGCAGAGTCAGTCGCTAGATACCATTTTATATGCCGTTCACCTTTTACATTGGGTGACCGAACTTTCCTTGGAGAAGGTATCACGGAAGAAGAGCACTTGGCTTCAATAAAGGGTATGTTTCCCTAAAATCTTTATAAACTAATTTGCAGATGTTTGAAAACATTTAAAGTGATATACCTTGTACCCTCTGTTTGATGACACAGCCATAATGGGGGGAGTTTGCTTCCGTTGTACCATGCGTATGCTCTCGCAAATATACAATGAAGACAAAGCTGTGGAACTCTACCGATTTGCTATGGAGATTGACAAAGCACAGAACGTTGTGGATTTAAATGTAGGACCTGCAGATGACAACGACGATCATATTGTACCTACGTTTGAAGAATCATCGTTCGCAACTGCACCAGCAGTTTTACTACATGGATGGTATAGGTGTCGTCACCGAATCCGGTAATTAATAATTATAAATCCCTATACATGAAAGACCTAGTTTGTAAGGCATATAGATTGGTATACTAAATTAAAAATGTATCGTTAAATAAAGATAAAGTTTAAAGGATTTGTTTAATTTTTTGATGTTGAGTTGCAGAGATCCAAAGCATTTCCTACACACCGGTGTTTGGAAACCCCATGGCTGCTACAATATATGGTGAGATGAGCAGTGGGAATGTATTGGCTCCCATCCCACCATTCAACGCAAATACTAGCTCTGGCGTGAATGTTGTGCCACTTTATTGGGAGAACTTGATGAGTTCTAGCTACGCAGTTGAACTGGGACGCATTTATGGAGTGGCTGGCTCAGACCAATTAGGATATCAAAATGAAAACCTAATTATTGGTGACTCTGCACAGTATCTGGATGGTAGCAGTAGTCGTGCTATAGATAAGAACTTAATAGTTACCCCACCTGAGGTGAAAACGGTGGGGGAAGTTGTTGGAGCTTTGCAGGGGTCTAACATTGGTGGTGGGTCAAAAAATATTCCCGGGGTTTTTACGAAAGGTTACCATTTACAAAGTTCAATAGTGTAGCTACCTTCTCGTGGAAGGCAAAATTTAGATTATATAAAATGAAATATATGGCTGAATGTAGGTGAGACTTCTGGAGGATATTATAGTGGAACAGGTGGTCATTTCAAGGAGGATACAGTCTGGGGAGGACAGGATCCGCAGCTTAACATCACAAACCCCGTTGAGGTTCCACCACAGGTAGTTGCTCCAACTGGAACATCTGATGTCAGTACCAACGGCAGTGGAGTGGGAGTGTCCCCTTAAACAAGAAACATATCGACTAAAAGGAAACGACTAATGCAGAGGAACTTAATAATATCTAATCTTTCTGTTTAGTAGTTTGTAATGTGAAATATCAGATTTACTACAAGTAGGGGATGTCTTATTTTGTGTATGGTTTTTAATTAAAAAAACCTGATATGTAGAATTATGGAAAAATTCCAATGTAAAATAACTAAGAAAGTGATATGTATGATAAATGATATTTATGTTCTATATATGTCCTTGTTTTTAAAAAACCAGAAACTTGAACTTTAAGATGGTCTCGTTATTATGATAGCTGATGAGATATAAACGTATAATGCGAAATTTGAAATTGCCAAAAATTATTAAGGATTCCCACTATCATAGGACTTCCTATTACTGAGTCGAAAAGCCGAACTATACTGAGAAGTTATGTTTGTGTATCATAGTAAGAGGAAATAATGTTTCACCAATTTACAGTCTTTAGTCTAACCACAATGAAAGATAAATTTCAGTTAGAAAAAAAAATAAGATTAACTCAACATGGAAATAAAACAAGGAAATATAAAGCATATTCGTCCATTACCGAAAATACACATACGAATGACATAGTAGGAGTCTGAGAAACCGGATTTAATAAGACGAAGATGCGTAGAATATAATAAAGTACAGATAGATTAGGTCCTGTAGAAATCCCTACAGCTGTTGATAGAACTCATACAACATTACGGCAGCCCTTTGTGCTTCTTCGGGTATAACAGAAGGAGTGATGCACCTGCATGTGTCCGGTCCAAACAAGGCATGGGTTTGCATAAGCAAACCAGCCGTGAGACCTGCATCGGCTGGATTGGTATTTTGTGCAATCCCTTTGACTCTTTCTACAAGTAATGAAGCCGGTTCGACACCGTGGAGCATACCAGCAAACTTCAATAGGAACAAGAACATCTCAGATATCGGCCGAAGCTCCTTTAAAAGTGCTGCATCAGACCGTAAAGCAGAGTTGCAGTCAAGGACAAAAATCTTCAAAGCGGTGCAGTCTACACAGACCCCGATCCAATGTTTCCTATCAACGTTGAAAGGGATGTAGAATCTGTTAACATTAGCTGAGGAGCCGCACTATTTCTTCAAATTTTCCACCAGCCCCTTTGGAAACACATATCCTTCCTTAGCCATTGCCTTGTTGAATTTTGGATAGTTCCTTGCCAACATCGATACAAAACGGGTATCTAGGAATTCGGTGTTGATCTCAACCGTTCGAACGAAATTTCTTATGAAGGTTGACCTAACGAGCTTCATGATGATGTCTACAATCTGCAGGTAGGTGTTCTAAGTATTAGTAATATGTCAAAGGAAATAATATATATAATACTTATGTCGGGGAATTACACACCTTCGCTGGGAGATATCTGTTCTGCTCGGCTATGTTACTCAAGTCCTTCCCTGTGACGGCAAGCCCTCCAACATTAATGACACTACAATGGTGACAAGGTGAGAAATAGATAAGTAAGCCGTGAAAATTATGAGTGGTTAACAGGGATTAAAAAATAAAACACAGGATCTAGAGAGTGTCAAAAAATATTACCATCTTTCCCTTAATAAAGTTCTCAATTTCGCATACTTCTCCCGAACCAACGAGCTGTCGTAGTGGCTCTCACTACACATCTGCCCTTCCCAGGCACGAGTGAGAATTGCATTACCAAGTTGATAGTCGGTCACGAGTGACTGAGGAACTGTTCTGAGCCTCTTGCTTTTGCGAAAACCTACAGTCTTTTCATTGTCATCTTGTCCTTGACAATTATCATTCTCTGCAACCACATCTTCAGCCGCAGTCGGTGGTGCTTTCAAATCCTGTGTAAGCCCCAAAGAAAATGAAGGACCCTGCAGTTTAAATTTCCGCATTAACAATGCTGCAGTAGTTTTTGGTGAAGCAAACAAAACATATGGAAATACAATAAGTACCCCTAAATCTAGTTCTGGGTAAGCGTGGCTATTAGCAGAGACAGATGCATGTTGGTGACTGTTTCCTTCAGAGTGACCCGTCGACAAAACATGTGACCTCTTCCCATTTGTTTCAATTTCAAGTACCTGGGGAAAACATTAAAACATATAGGTGAATAACCAGATATAAAATAACGATGCTAAGAAAATATCTATGAAGTAGGAAGATGATACATAATAACCGGATATGTAAACAACCAGGAAATATATACAACTACTGGATATAGATGTTGAGCACCAGGTAAAATTAAAAATTTTGACAGCTACGATATATGAAAATATAATTGTATTGGATATAAAACCTCTATCTTGTTAATTTGAACTTACAGGCGAACGTCCAGCAGGGGAGGGTGGGGTTGAGTACTCGCTAAGATTATCAAGAACGTTGTTGATAATATTGTCATTATCCTCAACAGTACGTGGATTGCAGTTGGCCGACAAAGCGCCTCCCCTTCTGCAGGAACGAGAGGGTGAAGGGATTTTGTGTTGCGGCTGCTCATAAGGTGGAACGGGTGCTTCTACATTTGGATCAGACTGAAATTTCGTACTGGTAGCAGCTGCGAGAACTTCTTCTTTAAGTGTTTTGAACATTGCCAGATGCTTCATAGGCAACAACAGTGTTGGAAACCTCATTGATGGTAGAAATTGCTGATGCAACTGTTGCATCAATCCTGTGGAGCTCAGGTTTCAGTATATTTAATACCAACGACCTGAGCTGTTCTTCATCGACCAACGACCTGAGCTGTTCATCATCGACCGACGATGGAGTGATCTTCTTCGCTCTTGTTGGCTTCCGTTTAAGCGCCTTCTGCGCATCCTCACGCATCTTAGCAACTTCCATTTTTGTCACACCTCCTTTAAACATAATACTCGAAAATACATAATCCGATGCAATAAGTTTCAACATGTTCTCAACTTTCAGATCTTCGGATTCATCAGGCCAGACCAGCAGAGACTCATCTACAGGACGATGTGGATCTTGCGGAATTATACTCCTCACAAAAACCTAAGTGTAACACGAATGTGAATGTTAATGACACAATTAAAATTAATATAAGATAGACAATGGATTATGCAAAAACCAAACCTCCGACTTTTTGTCTATATCTCTGGCGTGGGCAGGACTCAAAGTTTGCTTCTTTGCCTTGTTTCTCAGACAATCTGGATCTTCGTCGTCACTGTCCGAATCGGAAGAGGAGCATGCTTCTTGGACAACCTCGGTGAGAGAGGGAACAGCTTCTACAATAACAAGCTGCAAGGCCATCGCAAAACCTTGAAGTGCAATCGTATTTTTTGACAAAGATACGACATCCCTTTTTTTAATGCTACACATAAGCATTTCGAATGCAAGACAGCCCCAAGGAAAGGCGAAAAACTCATCGATGTCACCAAGATGATTACTATATTCTTTCAGCATCTTCATCTTCAAGTTAGTCGACAGCAAAACAGAGGAGAGAATGGCGAGGGATGCGAGTTTTAGCCGGGTACTCTTCTCTGTAACCGTCTTTCTCTTAAGCATCTTCAAGGCTCGGGAAACGCTCAAGTCTTGAACATTTCCAAACAGCTCCGGCCAGTACGGTTTCTCCTTCCCGTTTTCTTCTTCTTCTTCTCTTTCTCCGGATATGGTCTACAAGGAAGCCCGGTAACAATTGCAAACTCCCGTAGTGAGAATCGAATAGGTTTACCAGCGAAACGGAACCATGCTTCATGTTTCTTCTCTACTTTTAACTGTCTAGAAAGTAAAAATCTTGCAAATCTCCCAGAAAACGCGGGTTTATCAGCGATATCAACAAGTTTACCAAACGGGGACTCGCGGATGTACTGGATCTCACTTTCCTCCAGAGCTTCGAGTATGACGTTGATAGCCCGCGTTGACTGGTAAGTCAGAACCCTAACCCCAATCGGTTCCTCTCCTTCAGCAAACATCATTTCTGGTAACTCCATTCCAGGGTTAAGAGGATCTTTCCTTAATTCAGCGTTTATAGTGGAAGACATTCCGTCTTTCGACGAGGAACTGGTTCAAGAATGAAGAGAGAGAGAGGCTCAATTGTGTTTTTTATTGAAATCTTGAAGATATTTTTTTGCTAGATTTGATAAAAAATTGTTTCTTGCGGTTTCAAATATAGAATCATTAATGATGAAACGTGTTGTACTGGAAGTGAAAGGAACTTCGGTCCTGTCAATCATATAGCTACGATTTTTTGTCGGGATTGTAGGGATAGGTTGGGTATTATGAAAATAAGAACAGTTCCAAACCCATTCTTGCAATATGACCTTCTAATTTGTATAACCACTGCAATTTCCCTAAGTTTAAATAGGAAAATAAAAGGCTTTACTGCAAGGAGGGATTTCGAACTACTGACCTGTTTAATTAATAAACTTATTAACCACATAGCTAGAGACTACTTATTTTCAGGTTAACTAGATGCGAGGGCACTAATCACGGTCTGGCGTTTTACCAACACAAATATATATCGATCGCCTAGATCAACTTATTTTTCTTTTTTCTCACAAGATGTATTTATATCAAACACTATAGTATTCATAGCTAGGGACTACCAAGTACCAATCACTAAATTTTAATGTTTTTGGAGAAAAAAACAAATATTATAAGAGGGTTTGACCGGTACCAGTACTCCAGTAGCACTTCACTATTCGTGACAAAATAAAGAAAACCTTGTGGTGGTTCAAAAAAAGAAAGAAAAAGAAAACCTTGTGATTTCAGTCACATAATATTCGAATTCCAAGTTAATATGTGAGAAATTGAGGATCGATAATAAAGGAATTGGGTCCCAAAAGCTCACATGATCTCTAAAAGTCATGTCCAATCTTCTTTACCTTTCATTTTAAAATTGTCGCTACCTCTGAGACAAGAAAGAAAAAAAAAGGGTTTAGTTACAGTAGTAAAGAACACATTTGTGAAGTCTGCAAGGATTGAATCAATCTACAGAGAATTAACATTTCTAAGATCGCTAGAGACAGAGAACCATCACGTATTGCCACGTGTCGGTCCTGTGGGGCCAGTATAACTCTGTATAATTAAAAAAAAAAGTCATGTCCAATCTCTTAAAAATTGTGATAAGTGGTTGACAAGACTCTTCTTTTTCTTTGTTTTTAGAGACAAGACTGCTCTTTGAAAGTATTTGATGTTTATAATAAAAATTCCTAAAAAAGTGTTACAAAATAACATTGTTTTCGATCAAAAAAACATTTTTCAAAAGGTGGCAAGTGCGAAACGGACATGACTCAACACTTGTTTATTAAAATAATTAAAACGACATTTAAATTATTAGTCAAAAAACTTAGATATATATCTATACTATTATTTATAAAATAATTTGGGTTATGTGTCAGATTCTCAATGATTTTAGTATAATTTCATTAGTTTAATTAATCTTATTATTAAATATGTATATATATATATCATGATAATTAATAAACATTAACATATCTAATCGAGATATATACTATTATTTTAAAAACTATATTTTAATATATATAATGATCATGATATTTAGGACGATCAATTAATAAATAGGTATTAACAATTGATATTAACAATTAATAATTATCATGTTTTCCATAATTTTAAATATTTTGTTTATTTGTCATGTTATTACTATTTTGAAGGATGAGTCATCAATTTAAATTTATCCTATTATTTGAACTTAATTAAATAAATATAAATAAGAATTTATATATTTTTGATTGATCCAAACTTTAAAATCATATTTGTTATAGGATATGTAGTGTGATATATATCAATAATTTTGTAAGATGTTTTAATTAGTGAAAACACTATCATATCCCTTATTACTATATAGTGTTTGTAATTTAATTATTGTGTTTCAATCTTTCTCAAAGAATAAGTATATATACATAATAAATTGGACGACACTGTATTGATCTAAACTTTAAGATCTTTGTATTTTTGAAAAAAATAATACCAATGAAATAAATTCCATATGTATGTGCCGCTAGGTTAATTTCATATATTATAAGTACAACATGTATTATATCCTTAGTACATATATAAATAATTAAATAAGTAGAAGTAAGACTAGAATATAATTTTAAGAATATATCTTCAAAATAATTATGTATCATCTTACGTTAAATATTCTGTTTGAGAAAGGTTTTAAAGTAATATTTTATAGAATGCTACTTACAGATCTTGAGACTGCTTACATAATATATTATATTTAATATCAAAGTAAATAAAGTAATATATTATATCAAGTAATAAACATACAGATCTTGAGACTGCTTACATGATCTCTTATATTATATTTTCAAAATGTTTTAAAATTAATCATATATTGTTAATTAATTGTATACACAGCTAAACAATACCTAATAATTAATATTAGTTGATGACAAAAGTAATATTTGTTAAAATCCCAAAATATATTTGTATCATATCCAAGTAATACAATAGAATCTTTTCAAACTTACTATTTTCTGTATTTGACATAAATATTAGATATATATCACAACTCATATATGGTAGTTTTCTTTTTAATTTTTATTTTTTTCATAATTATAAGATATATGTGTTAAGATGATTAAAATAATATAATAAAATTAAATATTATTCTTACATTATTAACCAATCAAAATATTTTAACAATTTTTTATCAACAAAGTACTTATTAAATTTTTATAAATTTTAAATATATACAAAATTTACTTACCGCAAGTAATATTTAATTGATATTATCCCGCGATATCGCGGGAAGTCATCTAATTTGTAAATCATAACAACACAGTAGAAATTATATAAATTAATAACTACTAAATTAATAAACACGAAATTTCTTTTTTTGGTTCTATAAAATAATATTTTAAAAAATCTTAGATAACTATATGATCCTTCTAAAATTATAAATTAATCATCATTATATATGTATATTTTATGTAAGAGAAATTGCCAAAACTACCACTTTCCAAATTAATAATTATAATATATGTATATTTTATGTACGGAAAATTGTCAAAACTACCACATTCCTAAACTATTTCCATGTTTACCTTAATCACATTTACCTTCACTTTTAAAGAGGTAAAATAAACATTATAGCTCTAAGATTAATTAATACAGAGAGTTTAGAGTTTTGGAATGTGGGGTTTAAAATTATTAAAACTTGTAACTTTTTTTTTCAAAAAAAAATAGATTCAAAAAGAATTTTCGAATTTTGAAAAAAAAATTTGCAAAAAAAAATTATTTTCAAAAATATATTTATAAAAATTTCAAATTCGAAAAGTTACAATTCGAAAACTATAACTTTTTTTTAGTTCTTTTATCTTTTTATTTCTTTATTTTAATAATTATTTATATTCAAATAATTATATAGTAAAGATATAAGAGTCTTTTATCTCTTTGATGAAGAAGGTATTTTTGAAAATGTTTCTTTAATGAAGGTAAACATGAATAATTATTTATATTTTTTGAAGTCTCAACATTACTAATTTATAGTTTTTACTGTATGTAAAATAGAGAAATTTCCTAGGACAACTCTAAAAAAGTTTTTCTCACAAATATAGCCTCTAAGAATCAAAATGACCAAAAATGTTTTATCAAAGAAGTAAATATGTATTAATACCCCTAGGGTTAACTAATCTAAACCTTACGATTTAGAGTTAAGTTGTGGAGTTTTAGGTTGAGGTTTAAAATTTTATAAAATAAAAAATAAATACTAAAAATATGAAACTAAAATTTTTAAAATGCATTTTCGAATTTCAAAAAGAAAATTTGAAAAAAAAATATAAAAAGTTCGAATTTGAAAACAAATAGTTCGAAACTATAAAAAATCATTATTATATTAATTTTTATAATTTATTGTTATTTTTATTTTAATATTATTTTTATTATATATCTAAGGTATAAAAAGTCTTCTGTCTCTTAAATGAAATATTTTGGTCATTTTCCTCTTTGTTGGCTATTTTGGTGACAAAAACATAAAAATATCTATTTAGGAGATGTCCTATTAAATGTATGTTATGTTTTATATTAATGGCAAAAACTCTAAAATATATCTTTTACCAAATGAGCACACAAATAATAAAATGACCAAACAGATTTTATTAAAGTGGTAGAGATCCTTTTACCCCTAGTTTATAGAAAATTAAATACACATAATTACTAAACAAATAATAAAAATAAAAAATATCAATTCGATTTTTTTTTTCGTTTTTCAAATTTATTTTAAAATCTAAAAATGCATTTTGAAATTATTTTTAAAAATTTTAATATTTATTTATTTTTTAAAAATCATAAACCCGACCCTCGAGAACTTCACCTTTAGATCCAAGCCTTAAATTTATATTATTTAACCGCAAGGGTACAAGTATCTATTTAGTTTTTAATAAAATATTATGGTCATTTTGATCCTTGCGATATGATAAAAAAATTTTAGTCATCATAGCAAATTTCTCTATATTAAAATTCTTATTTATAAATAGTAAAATTTATATTACTTTATTTTTTAAAGATTCTATATTTTAATATATTAGTTATTATAATTTAGAATAATTTATCTATATTATTTGTTATCATAATATTGTAAGTATTTAAGCGGTTTATAATATAATTACTATTATAATGGATTCTAGCTGGAATTCCGGTCTGGGTTCGATTTACCTTGAACATATAGCTATATTGTATTGATGGATTAGTTGTGTAGCCAGATGTAAGACCTTTTATGATCAATCTTTGAATCTAGAAAGGTTTTAGAATGTCCACAATTCTAAAAAAATCACTATAACTTTATAAAGTTTAGCGTTTAAACACCGCCTCCATGTTATAAAACACTGCAAAATATAATAGAGAAAATTAAACTTATCCACTGTCATGCGATGTCAAGGAATCGATACCATATGAACAATACTAGTATATGATATAACTGATAAAAGTTTTGGAAATTTGCATAACTAGAACAAAAATCCAGCATTTTTGTCCTTTTAGTATAATTTTTTTTCATTCCACTTTTGCCTTAATTACCCTTTACAATTATCAAACTTAATGAAATAAATAGTTTATGAATAAAAAATTATTAAAAATAGAAACAATTGATGAAATACCCATATACACGTACTGGTAATTTTTTTTGGATTGTAAAACTTATTGAATTAGAACTTCTAATTATGTTTTATAGAAAGAAATGTCATTTTCTACAGAAAATAGCATGGTAGAAATTGAATTGTAGGTTAAACAAGTTATTATATTCTTATTAGAATCAATAATCTACTTTTATATAGAAATCTAAATAAGAGGAATGCGAAGTCTACACATTTTAAAAGTAGCTATATTTCTTCTGAATATATCTTTTACTTTTATATTTAATTCTAAAGTTCTACGAATATAAAATCTAAAGACAATCCAAAAGTCTACATATGGTAGAATCTGCTTATAGATTAGTTGTCTGTTCTTTACACGAAGTAGAAGTTAGGGGTGGGAAAAAAACCCGAACCGAACAGAATCAAACCGAACCAACCAAACACAAATCAATTCAAACCAAACTAATTATGGTTTATTTTAGTTGGTAAAATTCTGGAACCAAATCAACCAAACTGAACCGAATCCAAACCGAATTTCATAAAATAACCGAAGTGTCATTCCTACTATCGATAATATTTATATTAGGCTCAAAGAAAATAATCTAAAATAATGAGATTATATCTTTTTGTTTGGTTTTACGTTTGAATATGAAGAAATTAATGATTTAGTGGCAAACAATGAGGGTGATTGGTTGGGCTTTATCTCTTTACTTTAGCTTTATTTATTTTTAAAGCACTAAACTTTACCAATCATGTTGTAGTTTTATTTTTGCTAGTCAAAGTCTACAACAAATTTCTATTAATTTGTACCAATCATGCTTTAGCTTTATTTTTAAAGCTACAACAAAAAAATTAAAGCAAAGTTTATTCTTATGTATTTTAGGCAAAACACCTACATTTTTGTTTTATAGGCTGTAAAAACTGTAAAATGAAAAAAACTATCTATAATATCAAATTAATTAGATAATCATAACTAAAATATCTATAAATATTTTAATTTAGTTCTGGGTGTTTTCAAAATTATTCAAATATTTTAAATAATATAAAATATTATTTACATATCACACTTTAAATAACAATAAACTTTGATAATTTCTAAAAATTATTAATATAAATTATTTTAGTTGATAGAAAATAATTATTTTATATAAACATCACATATATTATTTTGAAATATCTACAGCATATAGCTTACAGCTACAATAAATTTAGCTACAGCAAAAGTCTCTGCAATAAAATCTACAGTAACAACTTTACAGCTACAACCAACTTACCTACAGCTAAATTTTTACAGCTAAATTTTTACAGCCACAGTCGAACCAATCATCACCAATGATTTGTTTTATGTTTTATAAATTAGATTTTCTTAATCTAACTAGAACAAAACTAAAACTCAGCGCAGTTGCTGAGACATGTTGGATTAGAAACCTGTTACTAGAGCTGAAATGTCCCGTCATAGTTTATTTATCCAACAGTCTAGTCAAACACCAGATAACGAAGCACGTGGAGATAGACATACATTTTGTTTGGGAAAAGGTTGTTATGGGTCAAGTACGAGTATTGCATGTTCTATCTTCAGCTCAGTATGCAGACATTTTCACCAAAGGGCTTCCATCTTCTTCGTTCAACTAATTCAAGTCCCGTCTATCCGTCCGGCCACCTGACGATTAGACCGAGGGAGGGTGAAAGAATATGCTAAGATACTACCCTATATTCTAGGAGTCGATATCTTCATAGATTATCCCTTGTAAAGTGAAACTAGATAACAAACTTTGTATATTTAAACTGTATCGGTACACTGAAATGAAAGATTATTTCAATCCTTTGCGGTGTGGTTTTATACATTGTTTAACAAAAGTAACTCGTGTAAACTTTTTTGAAGAAAAATATGAACTAGATAAAAAAGACAAATTTTTTAATTAGAAGTATGCTACGAAAATATAAAATACGGAATATTTTAGGAGTACAACAATATTCACCTTTCAAGTAAGGCCAAATTCACTTGCCAAATAAGTATATGAAATAAATTCAACATAGCATTTCATTGTCTTTCCATAAAATTCCACTTTTCAGTTAATAATAAAGCATTCTTTGTGATGTGTCGTCGCACAAACAGTTTGCTTGTTACAGTTATAAAGACAATGATACTAATCCTCGAAATTTGTTTAGATGGTCACTCCTTCTTGCCTTCATGAGCTTCAGCTTCTACTGGTTTCTCCCCCATATTCGCCACCGCCTCCTCCTCCGGCGCTGGAGTCATCAGGGAATCAAATTTATCTGATTTCCCCAACACAATCTCAATCTGTATATGTCAGAAGCAAAACAATAAAACGGACAACACATAATTAAGTTTTTAATCTAGCAATTGGAGACATATGAAAGAAAAGAGAAAACTGGCCTTTGTCTTTTGAACTATTTTCCCTTTGACATCGTCTTTCATTCCCACTGTCGATGTCAGAACTTCTGTTTGTTTGTATTACACAAATGAAAATTTCAAGAAACCAAAAAAAAAACATAAAGAAGGAAGAAATAATATGTCAATGAAGATCAAGAGAGATGCTTACTCTTCTCTTTTGCAAGTCCATTGTTCTTCAAAATTTCAGAGATGGTAACCACTGTTGTGATTGCTGCACATATTCAAAGGTATTATAAACACGCAGAAACAAAGGGAGATTAAAGATTGAATGCTTGCAACTGAAACCCAATACCGTTTATGAACACAATTGTATGAAACATCTGAGTTGACCTCTAAATTTATAAAAAAATAGTATACAATTATTTTAAAAAGATTTAACTTAAAATGATATTTAAAAAACTAATATACAATTGTCAAAAAAATTTTATAAAGATTAACCTAAAATGCTTATAGTCTCACAAATCTCAGATCCGACCATGTTGAAACCTACCCATTCCAAGTGCAGAGAGCTCAACCTCGTTGTGTTGTTGAATGTACCTCTACATCAGACCAAACACGAAAAAATGGAAACCTAATCAGTTTATACATTCACTAGATTCATATATAAACTGTGTTACTTGATGTCCAAGAAACAGTTGTGATAATTAACGAATAGTTTTGCACTTACCTTGGCGAGATTAACGTAGAAGAACAAGGGTTTCTTGGTGTTAGAAACTTGAATCCTGTTCTTCTTCTGAGTTTCTACGGCCGTTGTTGCTGATATGATGAGGTTGCTCGCCGGAGATGTAACCGGTGCATGAATCGGAGTCGCTATTTCCATCGCCATTTAATCTCAACTGGGATCACGATCTTTTGATTTAAATAAACTTCCCTTTCCTTGGTAAGTGCAAGCATTTGTATATAGCGCTTTGAGGCGATTGCAAGAAAGCTAATAGAAAGCTGACGAGTGTTCGTCGCCGGTTTGTTCGTTGACCGAGTACGAGATTAAAACGGATCATCTCGTTTTCCAAGTTCCAAGTATATGCTTCTTTGCATTTCTCACAATCTAGGATTCCCTAAAAATTATTATTTACAAAAAAACTATGTAAACATAAAATAAAATTAGTGAAATAAATAAATGTGGATGTGGTAAGATGTATGAAGTACATAAAAGTAGAATAGATTTATTTAATCATTTCTTATTAAAAACCCCTAAAAATGTTTAGGAATATTTTTTGTATTTTGTCTGTATTTGTGTATGATTTGATGAAATGGACATTCCATAAGTAAATGGTAAATTTTTTTTTGTAAAATCTATGTAAATAAGCCATTTCTCAAACAAAAAAAAAAGTTAATATTAAAATAAGATTAACCCATTGAAATTTTGACAAATATCTAATGAGTCTCAAAGAAATAGAGGAGTCTTTCAAACAAGAGAGTGATGATGAGCTTCCAAAAGACAGGAAGAGAGTGATGATGATGAGGCTGATGGAGAAGACAAAGTAGATATCTGATGCAGCGTCTACTTTCCTTTATCTATTAGGATTTACTTAAGTATTTTACTTTTTTTAATTATCCTTTTGTTATTTGGCTTTTGCATATTTATCTTATACTTTTACGTTTAGGATATATGGGTTTCATGTCGAGCCTATATATAGGGTTTTCTTCTATGGTTTTGAACAGAACTTTTCGATTTGATTTTTAATAAAACTTAGAGCTTTGTGTTAAACAACTCTTAAATCCTTAGTTTCTGGGCATTCTCTAAGAATTCAAAAGATCTTAAGAAGGCTAAGACAACGGGCATTCTCAGAATTCAACGTTTTCTTCGCATTATCGGTTACTATAATTACTTCCGCTCCGTCAATTGGTATCAGAGACCTCAAACTTTGATTCTTATCATTGTTTCGATCTTGTGATGGCTCCTCGACCAGGCAAAGAACCAGCTAACAACTGGACGCACTTTCAACAATTCTTGGAAGACTTCCAGGAAAACTTTCATGATGAAATCCGCAGAACCTTGGCTGATTCAGTTCAAGCAGGCGTTCAAGCCGGAGTACAGGCCGCGTTAGTAGAACACGCAGCAAACGCACCACTCGCACCACCAGCGCAACAACAGCTCCCAAACCGCCGTCGCAATCCCGTGTTTGAAGACGATGATGATGACTCTGACGGAGATAACCCGTTCGGCGACAACATCAACAATCGACGACATCGACAGCACCAGAATAACGACAAGCCTCGATGGACATCGGGTATTAAACTTGAAATTCCCGAGTTTCAGGGTGGCTCTCAACCTGAAGAGTTACTTGATTGGTTCGTGGCCGTTGACGAATTCTTAGAATTCAAAGAAGTTCCAGCAAACAAACAAGTACCGTATGTTACTACTCGTTTCAGAGGACATGCCGCTTCGTGGTGGAATCAGTTGAAATTAGCACGAACTCGCCGGGGGAAGGAGAAAATAACATCATGGGACAAGCTCAAGAAACAAATGCGGAAAACCTTTATTCCGTACAATTTTGAGCGTCTTTTGTTCCAGAAGTTTCATAACTTGCGCCAAGGATCACGCACTGTCGACGACTACGCTACTGAGTTCTACCAGATGCTCACCCGAGTTGATATTCACGACTCCGAAGACCAGCTGGTTTCTCGATTCATTGCAGGGTTACGTCCACAATTACAGAACATGCTTCACCAGTTTGACCCGGGTTCTGTTTCAGAAGCTCGACAACGGGCTTTACTAGTAGAGCAACAATCACAACTAAGTGGAAATCAGTGGACAGGTAACTCCAGATCGCGGGCCAACACGATCACAGACGACTCTAAAACGTCCACAGACCGTGATACAACGACAACAGCTGGTCCACGAAACAATAATCATACCACAGAGCCTGGCGCAACGACATCTGATACACGTCCTTCTCGGCCTAATGCTCTGCGTTGCCACGCTTGTGGCGAATAAGGTCATATACAAACCGCTTGCCCAACATATGGACGTCGTGGTTTACTTGCCAGTGACAAGGAGATCATGGGCGACGCGATGATGACTATGACGACAATGAGGAGGAGATCGAGGAAGAACAAGTCCAGGGTGATACATGAACATTCCTCATGCTTCGCAGAAACTGCCTTGCTCCTAAAACAAGTGAAGCGTGGCAACGAACGTCGTTGTTCAGTTCCACTTGCACAGTTAAAGGGAAGGTATGTCGATTTGTTATTGATTCAGGGTGCTCAGCCAACGTCGTTTCCGAAGCAGCTGTGCGCAAACTGTCTCTCCCAGCGGAAGCTCACCCACACCCATATCGCCTCTTGTGGATGCAGACCGGTACCGAGGTTCATGTATCTCAACGTTCCTTGGTGTCACTTTCTATTGGATCTTTCTACAAGGATACGCTCTACTGTGACATTGTTACTATGGATGTGTCTCACATCATCCTTGGACGTCCGTGGCAATACGATCGAGAAGTTATTCATAATGGGAAACTTAATACCCATACGTTCTTGTTAGAAGGTCGAAAAATCACGTTGCTTCCGTCACCAGAAACAGAGTCTCCGAGTTCTAAAGTTCCATCCAGGCACGGATTAATGATCGTCTCTAAGGCACAATTCGAAGAGGAACTGCGCGAATCCTGCTCCCTTTACGCGCTCATAGCCGTTGATGCTGCACCGCCTCGTCAAGAATCAATACCACCAGCTTTTACGGCTATCACTCAAGAGTTCTCTGACCTCTTCCCCGAGGAACTGCCTTCAGGACTGCCACCATTACGAGACATTCAACACCACATCGATCTTGTTCCCAATGCGGCTTTACCTAACCGAAGCCACTACCGTATGAGTCCAGAGGAACATGAAGAATTACGACGACAAGTGGAGGACCTACTCCATAAAGGTTACGTCCGAGAAAGCTTGAGTCCGTGTGCGGTCCCAGCCTTACTCATACCTAAGAAAGACAAGTCTTGGCGGATGTGTGTTGATAGTCGTGCGATAAACAAAATTACGACTCGCTACAGATTCCCAATCCCTCGACTGGATGACCTTCTTGATCAACTCGGCAAGGCCTCCATTTTTTCAAAGCTTGATTTGAAGAGTGGATATCATCAGATTCGAATCCGTCCAGGTGATGAGTGGAAGACAGCTTTCAAAACAAGAGAAGGGTTGTTTGAATGGCTGCTAATGCCTTTCAGATTATCCAATGCTCCAAGCACTTTCATGCGAGTCATGAATCAAGCTTTACGACCATTCATCGGGAAGTTCGTTGTCGTTTATTTTGACGACATACTTATCTTTAGTAAATCTTTGGAAGAGCACTTGTGCCATCTACGTGAGGTCTTGTTGGTTCTAAGGCGGGAGAAGCTTTTTGTGGCACAGCACAAGTGTGATTTTGGTACGTCTGAAGTCTTGTTTCTGGGATACGTCATCTCGGCCGCTGGTCTTCGTGTCGACCCTCAGAAAGTAGCTGCAGTGTCCTCTTGGCCCACACCAACTACTATCACGGAAATTAGGAGCTTTCATGGGTTGGCATCTTTTTTACCGGAGATTCGTCAATAACTTTAGTGCAATCATGGCCCCAGTTACTGATTGTATGAAGCAAACTATGTTCGAATGGACAGAGGAAGCTTCTCGTGCTTTCAAGCTCATCAAACAGAAGCTCACCACGGCTCCTATTTTGGTGCTTCCAGATTTCGAGTTGCCATTTGAACTTCATTGTGATGCAAGCAAGTTAGGCATCGGTGCAGTCTTAAGTCAACAAGGCCGCCCTATTGCCTTTTATAGCGAAAAGCTTACTGGCGCACGAGTTCGATATAGTACTTACGATGTGGAGTTCTATGCTATTGTTCAGGCCATCAAGCATTGGCGTCATTACTTAGCGCACAAAGAATTCGTGTTGTTTACAGATCATGTCACTTTAAAATACTTAAGGACGCAAGACAAGATCTCTGCTAGACACGCTTCGTGGACGGATTTTTTCCAACAGTTTACATTCGTCATCAAACATCAATCTGGTAAACTTAACAAAGTCGCTGATGCCTTAAGCCGACGTCACTCTCTGGTCGCCACGTTACAGGTTTCTGTTCCGGGTTTTGAGTGCCTTTCGGAGTTGTATCCAACCGATCCTTTTTTCGCGCCCATATGGACAGACCTTTCCAACGGCGCTTTGAGCGAGTACTCTTTGGTGGATCAATTCATCTTTCGGAACAATAGGTTGTGTATTCCTACTAGCAGCTTGCGGCTCCAGATTATCAAGGAGCTTCATAGTGAGGGCCACATTGGTCGCGATAGAACTCTTAAGAGGGTCGCAGAGTCTTACTTTTGGCCGACGTTACGGCGGGATGTCGAGCGGTTTGTGTCCCGGTGCACGGCTTGTCAACACGCCAAAGGACAGGCATCTAATGCCGGCCTCTACTTACCCTTGCCAATACCTACACAACCATGGAGTGATCTAAGCATGGATTTTGTTTTAGGGCTTCCTCGCACGCAAAGGGGTAATGATTTGATTTTCGTCGTGGTAGATCGTTTTTCAAAGATGGTGCATTTTATAGCCTGCAAAAAGACAACTTATGCGGTCCAAGTAGCTCTTTTGTTCTTTCGAGAAGTTTATCGTCTGCATGGTCTCCCAACGTCAATTGTGTCTGACAGGGACTCTCGTTTTATCAGTCACTTCTGGCGTTCTCTTTGGAAGCTTCTCAATACCAGTTTAAATATGAGCTCTGCCTATCATCCCCAGTCCGACGGCCAAACAAAGTGGTTAATCATTCACTGGGTAACATGTTACGCAGTCTCGTTGGAGACAATATTCGGTCATGGGATTCTTGTTTGTGCCAAGCTGAATTTGCGCATAATCAGGCACACAATCGAAGCTTGGGCTTCAGTCCGTTCAAGGTAGTCTATGGTTATGTGCCCCGCAGTCCGATAGCGTTAACAACTCTGCCCAATCCGAACTAGTTTCATGGGCGTGCGGTGGAGCTTATTTCCGAGCTTTCTCAAGTGCAGGCTCAGGCTCGTGATAACTTAGTAATTTCTGCAGGACATTACAAAGCCGCGGCAGATAAACATCGTCGTGAGGTCCATTTTCAAGTCGGCGATCGTGTATGGGTTGACAAAGGAACGATTTGCAGTGGGGCAGTACAATAACTTGAAGTCCCGCAAGATCGGCCCAGTGGAGATTCTTGAGAAGATCAACGCCAATGCATATCGCCTTGCTCTGCCTCCTCACATCCATACTGCTGATGTTTTTAATGTCAAGCATTTGTTCAAGTTTGAACCTGATGACGAGGTTCTTTCCGGATTCGTGGACGAATCTTCCGCACCGGGGGGGACCTGATGCAGCGTCTACTTTCCTTTATCTATTAGGATTTACTTAAGTATTTTCCTTTTCTTAATTATCCTTTTGTTATTTGGATTTTGCATATTTATCTTATACTTTTACGTTTAGGATATATGGGTTTCATGTCGAGCCTATATATAGGGTTTTCTTCTATGGTTTTGAACAGAACTTTTCGATTTGATTTTTAATAAAACTTAAAGCTTTGTGTTAAACAACTCTTAAATCCTTAGTTTCTGGACATTCTCTAAGAATTCAACAGATCTTAAGAAGGCTAAGACAACGGGCATTCTCAGAATTCAACGTTTTCTTTGCATTATCGGTTACTATAATTACTTCCGTTCCGTCAATATTTCTCAGAAAGAAATCTCTGCTGGAGGACTAGCCAGAAAAAGAGAGGAAGACGGCAAAGAAGCCGAGGAAGGTGGTGAAAACGGTGCAGCCAAGACTCTGGTGCATCAGAACGGATAAAAGCTACCTCAGTGAATAAATCACGTAGACAAATTACTCTTGTGCTACAGATTGGAATTGTAATAATTCAAACATGATCTTAGAGTGTCATGAGTTTTTATTTTTGTCTCAATTCTAGCATGTTGGTTGACTAAGAGTTCTTTCAACTCTCTTGCAAGCTTTTATGTTTTCTTGAGAAGAAGAGGTTTACAGATTCAAACACCATGGAGTCAAATTGTCATAGGAAGACTACTCAGCTTCCTTCAACAAGAGTATTTATCTAAACTCATTTCACAAACCCTTGTAGCTACATGAAAAAAAAAGCAAAGCCTAAGGTCTCATTCATCGTCTTCATACACTGTCCTTGAAGCTTGAAGAAACCTCAGTTTTTTCCTCTGTCTTGTTGCTCATTGCTACGGGAGATGAGTCAGCAACAGAATCTTCAGGCTCCGTCTTAAGCTCAGACTCAAACTCTTTTGCAGCCTGCATCATTACCCAAAAAAGTCATTCATCAATCAATGCAAGACAAGAGCTACAAGGAACACAAAACATAACAGTAGTAGAATTACTTAGAACTTGAAACATAAAACTCCTAAAACCACACTCCTGAAGACATTTTTTAACATGGATTCCAACTACAATCCACAAGAATTTCACTTGAATTTGATATCATCTTCTTTGATTCAAGTGAAGAAGATCCCACTCAAAAGCTAATACGAAATGTTCAGATTCCAAAATTCTATCGATTCTTTCTAATGAGCAAAAACCTGTTGAAAGCTTTTGACGGTCTTGCCAATACTCTTGCCGATCTCAGGAAGCTTCTTAGGTCCGAAAAGCAACGCAGCGACGCCAGCAATCACAGCAAGCTCAGGGACACCGAGACCAAACAGGGCATTACAAGTGAGTGCCTTTCTCGGTCGGATTCTCGCCACCAGAGAACGGGTGGTGTTTTCTCGGGTCGTCGTGACTGTGAAGGAATTAGAGTAGAAGGAAGAGCGAGATGACGAGAGGGGCAGAGAAACCGGTGGAGGAGAAGATAGAGTCGCAACAGATGTCGCCATTACTGACTGCTCTAAACTATTTTTTCTTTTCTTTTTCTTTTGGTTCTAATGCTATCTGTTTTCTTTTCTTTCATTTTATCCAGATAGATTCTCGTCTAAAATAAATTAGAATAAAAATAAATTATAATTTTTTACAAACATACCAGTTCTAACTTTTTCTTGTAATAATGGTATAAAATTATTCAGATGACGTTATGATACGGACTATGAACCTAAGAAAAAGCCTATCACCTTTACATGCTGAATGTGAATCACTGATATGGGCAATGAAGTGTATGAAGACTCTGCAGTTCTCAGAAGTAGTTTTTGCAACGGATTATTTTCAACTGGTGAAGATGGTGTCGTCATCCGAGGATTGGCCAGTTTTTGCTATACATATGGAGGAGTTTTACCACAGTAAGACTTTCCTCCCTAATTTCAAGATCATACATATTCCGAGAACACAAAATATAATGGCGGACAAACTTGCACGAGGTGCAAGGAGTTCTCTTTCAACTATGTTATATGTTGATTCCATACCTCCGATTTGACTTTCGACTCCGGTGATCTCTTCGTAGAATAGTTCTCTTTATTGTCAAAAAAAAAAAATAATGCAATAATGAGAAAAAATATAAACTTTTAAATTAGAAAAAGTCATAATATCTTATTTTGTTTTATTTCATTACGAATCTAAAGAATTTAGAGCATCATTTGTGAAGTTCTAAGGGAATTTTTCATTAATAAAAAAAATTAACTTAAAAATGAAGAAAGAAAAGAATAGTTTAAAACTTTTTTGCAATATCTGTGAGATTTTATGGTCAATAATTTTAAAATACTAAAATACACGCCTGCTCTTCGTCTTTCACATGTGAGCTGTGTAGCAGCCCATTAAAGCAGGCCCGTAATGGCAATAACGTAATATTTCCGTTATATCGGGCCAGCGAGTCAGCGCTTCCGTTGACTTAGAAAAAAAGATTTTTAAAAACCGTCTTTCACCGTCTCCCAAGTCACAGGTGATCTCTCTCTCTCTCTGAGCAAAATGTCGAACACGGGATTGACGATCTTCGACGGTGCGTTGCTCAGATCCATCGATCTCAACCTCCCGGAGCTCCAACACGGCGTCACCGGAGCTCAGCTTCTCGAAATCTCCGAATCCAAGGTCTCTGAATCTCTCTCGGGCCTCTCACTGCCCCCACACATCAAAGAAGCTGCGATCTCCCGAGTCTCGGAAGGAGATGACGTCAGTTTCCGACGTACGGAGTTTAACCGTCAACAAGCGACTGAGAAACTCGGAGTGTTCGTCTCCGCCGTTGCCGATGCTCTTACAGGTACCGGATCATCCCTTTCCTTCACACTATTGTGTATATTAGCGACTGAATTCACTCCAAAAAGTCGTACCTGATTAAATAGATTTACACCCGAACGGATCATGGGATACCTGTTGTGTGTGCTGATTGATGTTGAGCATGGAGTTTAGCTTACATTTGTTGTTGAAAGAAGGAGAATTAGGCTTTGTTTATAGATTGATTGAAGCAGATGCTTGGTTTCATTTCTGATTCTAGAGTAATATTTTCTTACAGAGATACTCGAGTTGTGATTGTAAACATGTTTTCAGTGTTCTAAAAAATTGGTTTAGGCTAGGCCTGGGCAAAATATTCGGACCACGGACCCCTAAACCGACCGAAAATCAGGGTCCCGAACCCGATAAGACCCGGGGTAAATATCCGAATGGATTCTGAATTGCTATATCCAAAGAACCGGTCCCGACCCTAACCGTGTATCCGAAGATATCCGAAATGTAAATACATGTCTAAAAATATATGTTATAATTATATTTATAATTATTTTAATACTTTAAATTAATATTATAAGTTCTTTATAGTAGTTATTTTCGGTACTTTTGAGTATTTTAGGATAAAATATGATAGTTTGGATAAAAGTTTACCCAAAAAGACTGTGTAGAATGAGTATTTTTAGGTTACTTTTGGTTATTTTTGAGTAATTTGGATACAAAAATTTGAACCGAATCGGGTACTTTGGTTACTTCGGGTACAAATATCCGAATGAGAACCGAACCCACCCGGACCAGGGAGGACCCGGTTCAAACCCGACCCGAAATTTTATAATACCCAAACGGGGCCTAATTTCAAAGCCCGAAAAACCCGATACCTGAAAGAACCGACCCGAGTGCCCAGGCCTAGACTCTAGGCGTCCGGCTAACCTGAACGAAAATAGGCGCCTGCCTAATAAATTATCTCTTCTAAAGCACCCAAGTCCGCCTAGAACATTTTCTTACAGATATTCCAGTTGTGATCAGATTGTGGTGATGTTTTCTAACTGATTCTTCAGTTGGTCTCAGTTCTGATTGTAGAGTGATGTTTTCTTACAGATGCTCGCTCCAGTTGTGGTCTCAGTTCTGATTGTTGAGTGATGTGTTCTTACAGATACTCCATGTGTGATCTCAGTTCTGATTGTAGAGTGCTGTTTTTTTGTTACAGATACTCCAGTTGTGGTTACAGTTTTGGATGGGAGTACGTTGAAGCTGATTTTGGAGGATGAGGATGATTTTGCAATGTTGGCAGAGAATCTCTTCACTGATTTGGATGAAGAAGATAAAGGAAAGCTTCCCAAGAGCCAGATTCGAAAAGCTCTTTCGCTCATGGGTGTTGACATGGGTGTCCCTCCACTCTCAGGTTTCTTCTTTCTTTTGCCTTTTGACACTTACCATCTTGAGCAATTTCATGGATTTATTACGTGAGCCGCCCTGAAATCAAGCCTTTTGAAACCAGTTTTAGCAGTGACTATTGTGTTTAGTCTGATGCAAAATCAACCTCGTAAATGATTTACAAAATTTTTGGTTTTCATGTATCTATTTATTCCATAGTTTCCTCCATCTTTCGTGATCAAAGTCAATCCTCATAGAGAATGTCATGATGTATATCTGATTCTATATTCTCCAACGATTCCTTTGCCCTTTGAATCATTTCATTCATACCCATTTTGGTGTTTTAACTCAGCATGGTTTGTTTGGAACAGATTTTCCCATCTTAGATGACATCATTAAGAAGCACGATGCTGATGGCGACGTAGAGCTAGGACAAGCACAATTTGCAGAGCTACTGCAGCCAATTCTACAAGAAATAGCAGACGTCCTTCATGAGAAACCAATCACCATTGTCCAGAACGTCGAGATCTTCAATGGCTCAAGGATTCGTAAGGTTAGCTCACACTTCCCTTTGCTTATAACATAGCATGGATTTTTGACCAGCTCTCTCAAATTATTTTCTCAGATTCTAGCAGACGAGAAGACCCTCAAGTGTCTCGTAGAGAAAATGGTTCTTGAAGAGTCGAACGGGAAAGACAACCAAGGACGGGCAGATCTTATAAAGACGTTGATAATGAAGAAGGGAAAAGAGTTGGGATTGCCTCCGGTATCTTCAGAGAACGAATCAGTGGCTCTTCTCTACGAGACAATACAATCTCAGTTGAATAAGAGAGATAAAGAAACCTCCGATGCATCCACAGAAGATGAGTTTATGGATGTTCTAAAGGATATACTCAGGAAATTCGCGGAGTTACTTGAATCCACACCGGTATATTCTGCTACCAATCCCTAGATTCACGTAATGTTTTGAGCTATATTATTGTATATGTGAGAATTTGAGTCGCACCCTGGTTGTCTCTGTTGTTTGGTCTGATTGAAATTATTGCTAATATGGATGTTACACGATTTAAGCAGCTAAGTGTTGGCTACTTCTGGAATCTCTTTAGATGTATATATTGAAGTTATGTCATAATATAGATCCATAACCAAACCGAATAAACCTTCCAGAAAGAAAATACCAAAAAAACTAGTTTGAAAAGGAGAGAGTGCCATGTGACTTCTATAGTTAAATCTTATTCTTAATCAGTGTAGGATTCTCAATATTTAACAATCTCCGGTTGCCCTATTGTTTATTGATAGTAACGTGTAATTGTTTTGGCCGAGAAAGAATGGTGAGTGATCTCTTGTCCCTCGAGTTTATGTAAAGACATGATATAGATATTGATAAGGTGAAAGAGAATCACAGAAGTTAGGACACTTGATTGTTGGTATCACAGTTGATGATGATGGTGAACATATTGTGAAAGGACCACAATAAGATCAGTAGCATAAGAGGACGCTCAAATCAAAAACACTTGAACTCTGCAGGCCAAGCATCTGACTCCTTCAAGCTCAGATTGGTATTTTCCAGCTGCTTGAACTCTTGATAAAAACATGCACTAGAAGCATAGAAGAACCTGAAACACACACGGCGAAAAGTTCCAACCTCTTAACTCTGTTTACATAAAAAAACGGAAGGTCAAGAAAACGCGTTGGATGTTTTATGGACTATGGCAACAAGTGTAGGCATTGTATAACTTCGCTAAAATTGTGGTTTCAGACAATTGCTTACAATCTTACATGATGACAAGAGAACCTATAAGGTTGAAAGATTTTTTAGAATTGGAGAAACCAGCCACCGTTGTATAACTGATGTACCCTGTTTTTCATAGAAAACAAAATTGGACATACATATGAAGTAAATTTGATATATCTAATTCCACAATATTATTTTTTTAATAAAGATGTCTATGACTAAAACATAGCAGTAACCTGCTCACCAAATCAATAACTTGACTTGTTTTGTCAATGTTCTAAAAGGAAAACATTTCTAATTTATATTCAGAATCACTAATCATATCACGAAACTTTATGGTCATCTGAAAATTTATGGTCAATTTGACCATGTATATGTTGTAGGAGTATATACAAAATTAATGGTTATAAACATGAATGATAAGAAGGGATTCATACCCAACTTAAAAACACGAATATCTAAAACTATGATTTTTGTGTTCTATTTTCTATATTTTATTTTATGATTTAGTTGAAATATATTTTTGTTAATAATCTTTATTATTATTTTTGTAATATTTTTAAGTAATATAAAATTTTAAATGTAATATTTAGAGTTTAAGAATGTTTTATTTAATTATAAATGGTTTATTTTTTATTACTTTGAAAAATTTTAGATATATATGACAAATTTCGACTAAATTTGATGGTTTTTGGGTGTTTCTTGTTTTTTAGATCCTGAATACCTGAATTCGACTCGGACCGGATACAGACTCGGAAATTACTAGTACTTTATGTGTATTTTAATTATAGATCTAAATCAACCCAGATTCGAGAAGAATCGACAAGAATCCAAACCGAAATTTTACAAGTATCCATCGGGTCTAAATGTGTAGGACCCGAAAAATTCAAACCCGAAAGAAACCAGCCTAAACCCGACCCGAAGACCCGAACACCCAGACCTAAAAGGAAAACATTTCTAATTTATATTCAGAACCACTAATTATATCACATAACTTTATGGTCATCTGAAAATGTATGGTCAATTTGACCATACCTTATATATGTTGTATGAGTATATACAAAATTAATGGTTATAAACATGAACGATGACCAAAAACAATTTGGCGCATTTATAAATAGACTACTACATTCTTGTGAATTAATAACCAGAAAAGATAAATCATAACAATAATTAGTTAAACCGTGTTACGAATCCAATTATATGAAGATGAATTTCTCAACAATGCCGATTGCATTCACTCTCATCTTTCTCATGGTTTCTTCCATTCATTGCCAAACAACTGATATCACCCCAGGTATTCATACATGTTTACAATTTTTTTACATTATTTCGAATTTCTCTTTTTACTATGATATAAATATCAGTATTAATATTAAAATAACCCTCCAAATTACAAAACAAATCCTTGTTATCATACATAAAAGCTTTCTGAATATTTGATTGTATAAAAAATGAGTATGAAATGTATCATAAAAATTTGTATTTGTTGTGTTAATATGACTTGATCAAGGAATTTTATATTCTTTTTCAAATAGGTAATGCTGCAGTGGACGACGTCTCGAGTTCACTTTGCTTCAATCCTTGCAGTGATAAACTTGGAGACAAAGAGTGCAAAACGATTTGCTTGAATAAGACATACAAAGGTGGTTCTTGTATTGGTTTTGGGATCCCTGCTTCTACCAAGTATTGTTGTTGTACAAAATGATTTGTAGTTTTAAAGTTTGAACTAATAACAATATGAGAATAAAAAAAGCAAAGTCTTTGTTGCTTAATTACCAAGACTGTCGTTTGTGACTTTATATGATTTGATATTTGCTTGCATTTGTATTGTTAATAATCCGATCCAAACTAAATTCGAAAACAATCGAACCGATCTGATAATTAGTAAAATTTGAATAGGATTTATGAGTATAGTATCGAAAATCCAAAACCCAAATCAACCGAACCAAATCCGACGAGCCTCCGAACACCTCGACCTATAATTACCTTTTTTTTTTGAACAACCGCCTATAATGAACTAAGACAACGTCTACTACCCTAAACAAAGAACCGGAAAGATCAAACATGCATCAAACTGGATAGATATAGATCCCATCTTGTATTTTTATTTTATTATAAAGTCAATGAAACATTATTTTATTTCTATTTTCGGGATCGCTCTCTTTCCACACGGCGAACAAAGGAAAGAAAGAAAGAAAGAGAAAAAGATAGTACCTTTTTCGTCTGTTGCATTCCCGATCACTTGAGAAAGATCTGCAGCTCGATTTGGTTTTGATTTCTTTCCTCATTTCGTGTGCGTTAACGCGATTGAAAAATCAAAATGAGTATGGTGGTGGATGCGATGCTTCCCGGGGCAGACATGTCTTGCGTTGATGCCGATTTGCTTCAGCTGCAAGAGATGTCTTCTTTCGTGCTGACCTCAAAACCTGGATTCACACAGAACCTCTTCGACCAGTGGCTTTCTCTTCCCCAAGCTCATCGTCAGGTACCAGACATTTTCCACTTCTTGTCTCTCAACTCTGTTCTCTGCCTTTTAACTGCCTTGTTAAAATGTTGATTTATTGAAAGATTGCTAGTAAAGTTCGATTCTTTTCATTGGCCAGTATCCATTTGAATCTCAAAGTCTAAAACTTTTTTTTTGTGTGTGTTGTGCAATTGGTTTCTTAGATTGCATCATTGCTTCATGAGGCATTGTCTGGATCTCCTTTGAATGCTGTCACTGGTTCAAGTTCTGCCACCAGCAATTCTATACCGTCCATGTTTCCTGCGGGAAGTGCTCCTCCGCTTTCACCGAGAAGCTGTGGCTCACCTCGTATGACGAGGCAGAGAGCTGGTCCTTCTAACTTGGGTTCTTCTCTGAAACCAACAACCATAGAGCCTGCTAAAGAGCAAATGCCTCAGGTTTTTGACACTGAAAAATTTGGATTAGTCAGTTCTTGTTTTATATAAACTTATGCAAGTAGAAACATGAATGCAGTTTTATTTTCAAAATGGTCGCCCACCACCAAGCGAGATGAAAGAGCAATGTATGTTTAGAATCAACCACTTTTTCTATGGTCACATGGATGGACTGCAGATACAAGGTAACTCTATGTCATCATAATAATATTCTGTGTTCTAAAAATTGGTCTAGGCGCTCAAAAAATTGATCTAGAGCTCAAAAAATCTGTCAAGACGTCTGCCTAACCAAATAATCCCATAGAAAGTGTCTAACTACTGAATAACGATTTCTTAAACATTGATAATATTGAAAGGTAACATTTACAGGAGGATGCCTGATTAACTCTAGATATATTTTTTCATACTCAGAGTTCAAGTTAGTCACCAGAGAAATCTGCAAGCTTCCATCTTTCTTCTCGACTTCACTTTTTAGGAAGATCGATGTCAACAATACTGGTTTTGTTACTAGGTATGTGCTTATATGCTTTCACTTTAGTCCCCCTGGTTCATTTTATGCTCACTCTATCATGAGTTTGATGATCATAGTATTTGAAAAAACCGAGTATAACAGTCTTTAAATGTTTAACTATGCAGAGAAGCATTTATTGATTATTGGGTGAACGGGAACATGTTGATAATGGATACAACCACACAAATCTTTAAGATACTAAAGCAGCAAAATCAGAATTACATTGTTAAGGTAATATTTTTAAAGAGCATATTAGCGAGTTAATTTGCCAATGCTCATAAGTTTGTATTTTCAGTTCTTAACTTTTTATTTTTTTTCTGGAGCAGGATGATTTCAAACCACTACTTAAAGAACTGTTGGCGACACATCCTGGTCTAGAGTTCCTGCAAACCACACCTGAATTTCAAGAAAGATATGGTTAGGTCTCAACTTTGTATACATTTTGTCTTTTTAAGGATGCAGTTTTTGTTCTGATACTGTTTCTTGTATTTTGCTTGGCCAGCTGAAACTGTCACCTACAGAATATTTTACTACATAAATAGATCTGGAAATGGGAGACTTACTTTTAGGGAGCTCAGAAGAGGAAACTTGATTGATGCAATGATTCATGCTGACCAAGAAGAAGACATCAACAAAGTATTGAGGTATTGGAAAAAAAAAACAGATTTTGTGCTATTGTTGTATATATGGTTTTGTTTCACTTCATTTATAACATTTTAACACTTATCTATCAAATTTGGCAACTAGGTACTTCTCATATGAGCATTTTTATGTCATATACTGCAAGTTCTGGGAGCTGGATACGGATCATGATTTCCTGATTGACAAAGAAAATCTTATGAGATATGGAAATCATGCTCTTACTTTCCGGATTGTCGACAGAATATTCTCCCAGGTTTTGTCTAAATATATTGATCCTTTCTAGTTTCAACACTTCTGTTCTTCTTGTTCCAAGTTATTAGCTCTCTTTCACGGATAATAAATTGGTTTCTACGCAGGTTGCTAGGAAGTTTACTAGCAAAGTTGAAGGGAAAATGGGGTATGAGGATTTTGTCTATTTCATACTTGCTGAAGAAGATAAATCGTCAGAGCCTAGCCTTGAATACTGGTAAGCTGTGTCACGTAATGTGCTAGACAAATAGCATTTTGACTGTTTTTTTTTAAATCTGACATATAGATATATTGCACCAGGTTTAAGTGCATAGACTTGGATGGGAATGGGATTCTTACGCGAAATGAGATGCAATTCTTTTATGAGGAGCAGTTGCGTCGAATGGAGTGCATGGCGCAAGAGGCTGTTCTTTTTGAGGATATCTTATGCCAGATGATTGATATGATCGGACCTGAGGTTGAACAATATATCTTATGATAGTGTGGTTATTATATTCTTATGCTTGACTGTTTCTTGTTTTCTTCCACAGGACGATAGCCATATACTGCTGCATGACCTAAAGGCCTCCAAGCTCTCTGGACACGTCTTCAACATCCTGTTTAATCTTAACAAGTTTATGGCATTTGAAACACGGGATCCGTTCCTCATCCGTCAGGTAATTTCTTGTCTGATATGTAACCTTTGATGATTGTTTCTTATAAAGTTTTTCAAAAAAAATATGGTGAAACGGAAACAGGAGCGTGAGAACCCAACATTGACAGAGTGGGACCGTTTTGCACATAGAGAGTACATAAGGCTTTCGATGGAAGAAGATGTTGAAGATGCATCCAATGGAAGTGCTGAGGTTTGGGATGAGTCTCTGGAGGCTCCCTTCTGAGTTCATAAAATGTAAGCCCGCTTGGATTCTTCTCTCTCTCTCTCTCTCTTGTGTTTATAAACCCGTGATAAGGATGATTCATACCAGTATCTAGATATAACATAAGATAAAATAAAGTGGGATGATGAATAAGAAAAAGATAGAACCTAGAAGTTAAAGGTTGTGCTAATGTTGTTATTTCATCATATTATTGAGTTAAATCATGCATAACAGAACATACAAAGTAATTGCATCATTGGGAAGAATCTTTGGAGCTTACCGGAGGAAGGGAAGGAAAAGAAGCTCTATGTTGAAACTTTGAAACCATACAAAGTTTTGGTTTTCTTCAGTGTTCCTTTTATTTCTATCTAAAACTATAAAGAAATTCTCTATTTATAAATAGTCATCTAAGCTCAATGGCTTGTAACTGCATTCACTTTGCTGATGTTTCAAGATGTGGATTTGTCAGTACTTCATCATTTTCCAGTTGTTGAGACAATGTGGAAACCAATAATGCCATGTTTTTTTTGTTCTTTGTTGGTTGGTTCTGTCTTTAGGAGGAATCCAAGAAAGTAGCTTCAGGTTTTTGGGTTGTCTTATAGTGTATCACATGTGCTCATATTTGGTTAAGAGTCGTAACACACCCCACACACAAAACTATGATTTCATTTCTCAAGACAAGGAAAGGAACCACAATGATCTTTGTCCCTAATTCTCAAGAACCGGTCCAAAACCGTACACCTATCTTTGTCTCTTGAGATCTGTAACTGAGTGCATTTTAGTCAGCAATTACAATCCTTGGATCATTTTTCAGATTCACTTAGACTAAAAGAGAGTGATGGGCTTAAAGCTTAAGCTATTATGGAACAAAGAAAGCTGAACTAGCCACCCTGTAAAATGAAGAGAGAGAGACGTAAAAGCTAAAATGAGATGGCAAAGTCGTAAATAAACACCAAATCCGAGGGTAATCAGTATCCCTCCCTCCACAGATGACAGAACCGTAAAGCATAAACCAAATGGTATCAACCTAAGTTCCAGAGAGAGAGAGAGAGAGAGAGAGAGATCTGAGTAAAGTTTATAAGGTCGCTAGATCGAACAGTCCTCGGACGATCATTACCAACCGTTCGCATTCTCTTCCCTCTGGCTCTGGACTCCAGTTTCGGATTCCTCGAGCCTTCTCTCTCCACAGGTGCTCTTCTTGTGACCTTTCCCTCTTCTTGTTTATGTCTGACAAGTAGAGACACGTTTGCTTCTCTTGAATCTCTCCTAAAGTCATTAGCTTTTTTGCCTATTAGAGATCAAAAATACACGAATAGCTAGCTTATTTATTTCTGTTGCGTTTCGAGATTTGTTTCCGCTAAAAGTTGAAAACTTTCAATTTGATCTTGCAATAATACTGATGGGTTCCTTTCTTCAGAGTCTATAGGAATCTGTTGGTTGAAGAAGATAAAAAAGCAACTTCCTTTTTTTATCTTAAAGGTCAAAACTTTACATGTGGTTGAAGGAGAATAGATGAGAGCAAAGTGTACCAAACCTCTCTGAGTGTATACATAAACAAGTGAAACAAACTATGGAAGACTACTCTAAATACACACACAGTCCCGCCCATTTAGCTGTTGTGCTTCATGACCATGCTGCTCTTAGACGTATCGTCACGGACCTTCCCCAGTTAGCCAAAGCCGGTGAAGTCACCAACGAGGCAGAGTCTTTAGAAGCCGAGTCACGCGCTGATTCCGTCACCGCAGTCATCGATCGCCGAGACGTCCCTGGCCGTGAAACCCCTCTCCACCTCGCCGTTCGTCTCCGTGATCCAGTCTCCGCCGAGATTCTCATGTCTGCAGGCGCAGACTGGAGCCTGCAGAACGAGAACGGGTGGAGTGCTCTGCAGGAAGCAGTGTGCACTAGAGAGGAGGCCATCGCTATGATCATTGCGAGGCATTACCAGCCTCTCGCTTGGGCTAAATGGTGCAGGAGGCTTCCCAGGATAACCGCCTCTGCTTCTAGGATCCGTGACTTCTACATGGAGATAACGTTTCATTTCGAGAGCTCTGTGATTCCTTTCGTCAGCAGGATTGCTCCTTCGGATACTTACAGGATATGGAAGCGCGGTTCGAATCTCCGCGCTGATATGACTCTGGCAGGTTTTGATGGGTTCAGGATCCAGAGATCGGACCAGACGTTTCTTTTTCTTGGAGATGGTTATTGTTCTGATGATGGGAAGGTGTCGCTGTCTCCTGGCTCGTTGATTGTTCTTTCACACAAGGAGAAAGAAGTGACGAATGCGTTGGAGGGAGCGGGGACTCAGCCGACGGAAACCGAAGTTGCTAATGAGGTGAAACAGATGTCTCAGACTAACATGTATAGGCCTGGCATTGATGTCACTCAGGCTGAGTTAGTTCCTCAGTCTAACTGGAGGCGGCAGGAGAGGACGGAGAGTGTTGGGAGCTGGAAAGCGAAAGTGTATGACATGATGCATGTGATGGTGAGTGTGAAGTCGAGAAGCGTTCCGGGGGCAATGAGTGATGAGGAGCTGTTTGCTGTTGATGGGGATAGAATGGCGGCGAATGGTGCTGAGAATGATGGTTTTGAGGATGTGTTGACCTCTGAGGAGAGAAAGCAGTTGGATTCTGCTCTGCGGATGGGGAACTCTGATGGTGGTGTTGAAGATGAAGAGAATGAGGTTAATGATCATCACCAGGAAAATGGCTCCGGAGGTGGTTCTCTCAAGGAGAAGAAAGGGTGGTTTGGTTGGAATAAGAAAGGCTCAAAACCTGGTCATGATGATAGTGAAGAGACAGCAACGACAAAGCTTAAGAAAGGCTCAAAGTTGGCACCAGAAGAGGGAAAAGGGAAAAGCCACAGATCGTCAACACTATCTGATAATAATACCACAAAGGACAAAGGAGGTGCCAAGAAGAAAAAGAGTGAAAGTGAGTACAAGAAAGGGTTAAGACCTGTGTTGTGGTTAACACCTGACTTCCCTCTTAAGACAGAAGAGCTTCTTCCTCTTCTTGACATATTAGCCAATAAGGTCAAAGCAGTGAGGAGACTCAGAGAGCTTCTCACCACAAAACTTCCAACAGGAACATTCCCTGTTAAGGTAAATAACTTTTGCCCCGTTTATGGATTACCATTCTTATGTTTCTTAACGAGTCTTGTCTGCTCATTGTGCAGATTGCGATCCCCATTATCCCAACCGTCCGTGTTCTTGTCACTTTTACTAAATTTGAAGAGCTCCAACCATCTGAAGAATTCTCAACTCCTCCTTCTAGCCCTGTTTTTCATGATGCAAAGTCATCAGATTCGTCATGGGTGTCATGGATGAAAGGTACTCGTGGTGGTGGCCAGTCAAGTGACTGCGAGAGTAACCGGTACAGGGACGATGAAGTCGACCCTTTCCTCATACCGTCGGATTACACATGGGTAGACTCAGCTGAGAAGAAACGCAGAATGAAAGCCAAGAAAGCTAGAATCAGGAAGAACAAGAAACATGGTGCTCCAAAACCTGGTTCCTCGAGTTCCCGTTCCAATCAAGAAGCGGATGCGTAATTGCAGATCCTGAAGAACAGGGTGTAAAAGTTAGATGAGAAAAGGTTGGTTGTGTTATTGTTTGTAGACTTGTAGTATGCAATCTTGTTTGTGAAATTTTTTTAAGGAATATGTTTGCTATAAGGAACAGCCATTTTGTTCTCTTCAGTTAAATCTTCAAGTTTCACTTCACATTAGGCTTAGGCTTTTACCAGGACCAAAAACCGAACTAGAACCTATTAAAAAATATCTAATTTCCATTACTAATAGTTTTTCTTTTTGTTATTCTGCGAATTTTTTTTATAAAATATGACATGTTTCGGCCAATTATAATTTATAAGTATTTAGATGGTCCAAAATTCTTATATTCGAAAGAACCATAGTCAATCTGAATATATCCAGACTCAAAAAAAAAATGATTTCAATGGATCCAACCCAGTTATAACCGATTCATACCCAACTTAATAATAACAAAAATATCTAAAACTATGATTTCATATATTATATTTCTATATCTAATTTATGACTTACTTGTAATGTATTTTTGTTTGCAATTTTCACTATCTCAAGCAATATGAATTTAAAAATGCCAAATTTAGCTTTAAAAGTATTTAATTTTAATTACTATAATTTATTTTTTGTTATTTTGTGAAAAAAATTAATAAAATATGACAAGTTTTGGCTAAGTTTTGACAGATATTGGATAAAAGAACTGAATTAGAACTAAATTATACAAAAAGAATGATTGTTTATAAATAAAATATATTTAAAACCGAACCAATTAAGAACCGAGAGGAACAACCAAAAACCAAACAATAATTTTTATAAATACCTAAATGGATCCAAATCTCTAAGACCTAAATGATTCAAACCTGATGAGAACCAATCCGAACCGACCCGAATTTATGAACACCCAGGCCTACTTAACATGTTGAAGGCAGTAAAAAATCGGTTCAGTTGGTTCGCAGTTGCTGAGAATTGTTTGTACACTAAGCCGGACTAAACCATCATTTTTTTTTTTTTTTGAAACAGACTAAACCCATCATTATTCACTGAAAACTCTTTGTACAAACAGATGAAGAAACAAGGAGTGGAGTAGTCTTAAAGCTGGTATCAGTTATGTAATATGTACATAGGGGAACCGGTGAAGTTACCAGAACCGGTCTTTATTGACACTGAGATAACCGGACATTACCTTGCCACCGGTATTCCTCATACCGTCAATGAGGAAACACCAAGTGGAACCCAATGCTCCGACGAAGAAATCAGCTTCTGATGCCATCAAGAAGTTAACAAGAGGATAGTTAGTGCTCATCTCTCTCCCAAGACTGCCTTCATACTCAGCCATTGATGTATTACCGACCTGTCTCGCCACTTCCGTGTAATAGAATCTCCAGTGAGCATAATCTTTACTTCTCTCCACAACTTCCTTCATCTCTGTAGATAGCCAAATCCTGTTGACCTCCGGAAACCTATCTCTGATCCTGTCAGCTAAATGCATGTACTCTTCTAAAGCAGCAAGTCTCATCTCGCAAGCTTTGTCTCCCATTCTCACATGCACGCTCAGCATTGGCCTTGGAACCCACGGCTTGTGATTAGACCACACGTCTTCTTCAATCTCTGACCTAACCTCCTTCTTCTTGTTCTTTCTCCAGTCTCCTGCAGAGAGAACAATCTCAGCTGCTTCTTTTCCAAACGCTGAATGTCTAGCAGCGTTCATCAAACCGCAAGTATATTCAGTTTGAAACCTCATCAAGTATCTCACCGCCTGTGCTCTCCACCATCTCCTATCCATTTTCCTGTGACTTGAGATCAAAGTTCCGTTGATTTCTGTAGTAGGCTTCATATAACTCCAAGGCTGACCCCATAGCTTTGGTATACGCCCTGACCAAATCTCCTTGCTGCTGTAGTTTTGTTTCCCTGTAATAATCCCACTCTCCCACGCTTCTCTCTTCTTCATTACTTCCAACGCACGTTTTCTACACTCTTTAGATGTTTCCGGTAGAAAATAGCAAGACCAGCTTCCTCTAGAAGAACCTGCAACCAAACAGGAGATGAATCAAAATGAGGTTGTTGGGATTTCCAACCGAACCGAACCACCCAACTGAGTCGAAATTTTTGGTTAGTTTGGTTTGATTTGGTAGGTTTTTAAAAAAATTCGGTTTTCAGTTCGGCAATCTGTTATTTCAGTTTTATTTTTTAAAGAAATTATAACCAAATCATACCAAAAATCCAAATCAAACTAACCGAATTTCAAACCGAACTTATTTGAAATTTTAACAAAATTAAACCAAAATACAACCAAAATCAAAAACTTCAGTAGGATTTTCAAAAACAAAACAAACCGAATAGCGAACCGAACTTAATTTCGGATTAACTTGTAAAATTTATGCTGAACCGAACTGCCCGAACCAAATTACAGGAACTACCCGAACCTGGAGGCCTAGGTCTAGGTGTTGCAATCTTTGACATTTTAGCACATACCTTTGCAACCATCATGATCTGCTCGGTTATAGTAATTAGCAACAAGAACGCGGTTCTCGGTTATAGCTATTGCTAGAAGACCAGTCATTCCAGCGATCTGAGCTCCTATTCCAAAACCAGGATGGTACAGGGATTCGAATAAGTGAAGAAGAAGGACACATGGCAAGAAATAAATGGAGGAAGAGGCAGTCGTTAGAGTTTGTTGACGGATTTCAACAAACCTATTCAGAGGATGGCGTGGCGAGGCAGTTCTGAAGCTTAAGTACTCTGTTTCGTGATTCTAGAATTCATTCAGAAAAAGTTGTGAACATTTCTTGTATTTTCTCTCTGTAATTCTCAGTATTCATCTCATTACTTTCTCGGAAAAGTTGTACTCGGATTCATACGTTTGAGGTTGTTTCTTAATCAATCAATCTCTTGCTATTGAATTCTTAGATCTTTGTTTACTCGAACATTGGTCTAACATACGGAATTACCGTATCAGTGGTATCAGAGCTCGGCATTCCTTGGATTTTCCCGGAAAATTTTTTCTGAAGAAGCTCGATGGCGGAGACACGATCGCAAGCTTTATCGAAGAAGACTGTGGTTCGTGAGGTGGATGAAGAGATTGAAGGTCGATTCAGTAGCTCGAGAAAGCATTCGCGACGCAGCGTGAAGACGGATCGAAGCATTCAGGATATGGTAGATGCTTTTAAGTTGATGACTCGATTTCCCAATCAAAATGGTCCTTCCACGAGTAGTGATCAGATTCATCAGGGAAACTCTCCGCGAGATCATCATCATCGTTACACGCAAGGAGGAGATCACCATTACCCTGGTAGAACTCGCCTGGCTAAGATTGATTTTCCTCGTTTCAATGGTGATAAAATACAGGAGTGGCTTTGTATGGCGGAGCAATTCTTTACCATTGATAACACCCCTGAGGAATCAAAAGTGGCGATCGCGTCTATTCACTTTGATGGTCTAGCAAGAACATGGCACCAAGCTCTAGTACAAGAAGATAATGATGATATGTTATTACGAGATTGGAGGCAATATAGAGCGTTACTCAAAGAAAGATTTGAGGAAGTGCTTGATGATCCTATTGCAGAGTTGAAGGAGCTAAAAGAAACAGAAGGGATAGGTGATTATCATGCAAAATTTGAGTTGATTCGATCTAGAATTCGCATGTCTGAGGAGTATCTGGTGAGTGCGTATCTGGCGGGGTTGAGGATGGACACTCAGATGCATATTCGCATGTTTCATCCTCGAACTACAAGAGAATGCTTGGTTCTTGGAAGACTGTATGAGAAGGCTCATCCACGAAAATCATTTAACTCTAATTGGCATGCGAGTAAAGGTGCAGGAGCTAACAATGTTGCTAAGGGTTTGTTGTCTACACCTAAGGTGAATGAGAGCGTGGCAGGTTCAGAAACAGTAAAACAAAAAGGGACTAATCAGCAACTACGAAAGTTTCTAACGAATGAGGAGATGAGCGAGAGGAGAGCTAAAGGTCTCTGTTATTACTGTGATGAAAAATTTTCTCCAGAACATGCCTTGAAGCATAAAAAGACTCAGCTTTTTATGATTGATTTTGAAGAGTCTGAGGAGCAGAGAAGGGGAGATAGTGATGAAGAACTTTCTGACGAAATAGATAACGGTGACGTTGCACAAATCTCTATAAATGCTGTCACTGGAGTTACAGATTACACCACAATGAGAGTGAGAGGAGTTCATGGGAAGAAGAACATCTATATTCTGATAGATTCCGGGTCTACTCATAACTTTGTAGACAAAAAGATGGCAAATTTGTTGGGCTGTAAGTTGGAAACTGCAGGACGATCTAGAGTTGCAGTGGCTGATGGTACTAAAATAGGAGTGTGTGCAAAAATATCCGATTTTAAGTGGAGGTTTCAGGACCATCAGTTTCAGTCAGATGTCATGGTAATTCCATTAGGTGGACATGACATGGTACTTGGCGTGCAGTGGTTATCGAAGTTGGGTCCTATAACTTGGGACTTTGACAAACTGTATATGCAGTTCCAGTGGAACCAGAGGAAATGTGTTTTACATGGTTTGAAACAAGGTTCTGTACGAGAAGTGAAGGCTAAGAGAGTTGATGCAGTTAAAGAGCCTGAGATACAGCTGCATATGATATATGCTTATGAAGAAGTGAAGGAGGATACATGGTTAAATGCGATGGAGCATACACCAAATGATACAGAAAAGTTCGGAACTGGAGCAATTGACTACTGAATTTGCTGAGATATTTGCAGAACCGAGTGAATTACCACCTTTCAGAGACACTCATGATCACAAGATTACACTGATGGAAGGTGCCAATCCGGTTAATCAACGTCCATATAGATATGCTTTACACCAGAAGAATGAAGTAGATAAGATGGTTAAAGAGCTTTTGGAAGCTGGTACAATACAACCGAGTTGCAGTCCGTATGCTTCCCCAGTCGTATTGGTGAAGAAGAAAGATAATACGTGGAGGCTTTGTGTAGATTACAGGAAGCTAAACCAAATGACGGTGAAGGATAGATTTCCCATTCCTTTGATTGAGGATCTGATGGATGAGTTGGGAGGTTCCGCAGTGTATTCTAAGATTGATCTAAGGGCGGGGTATCATCAGGTGCGGATGAATCCTTTAGACATTCAGAAGACTGCATTCAGAACTCACAGTGGCCACTACGAGTACTTAGTAATGCCATTTGGCTTGACTAATGCTCCAGCTACTTTTCAAGGTCTTATGAATGATGTGTTTAGACCTTATCTGAGGAAGTTTGTGCTCGTTTTCTTCGATGATATACTGGTGTATAGTGAGGACATGGCACAACATTTGCTCCACCTGAGAGAAGTATTTACAATAATGAAGGAGAAGAAGCTATTTGCTAAGAGAAGCAAGTGTACTTTCGGTACAAGTAGAGTGGAATACTTGGGTCATTTCATTGGAAAAGAAGGCATATCAACAGATCCGAGTAAGGTGCAAGCAATAAAGGAATGGCCTCAACCGAGTAACTTGAAAACGATGAGAGGATTCTTGGGTCTTGCAGGCTATTATAGAAGATTCGTGAAAATTTTTGGAGCTATAGCTAGACCTTTGACAGCTCTTACGAAGAAAGATGCATTCTGTTGGCATCAGGAGGCACAAGAGTCGTTTGTTGAACTGAAAAAAGCATTATGTGAGGCTCCGGTACTAGCACTCCCTCGCTTTGATCGACCCTTCTTAGTGGAAACAGATGCTTGTGGACATGGCATTGGAGCCGTTTTGATGCAAGACGGGCACCCAATCTCTTATATCGATGAGACAGCTAAAGGGTAAACAACTGGCGTTGTCAATCTACGAAAGAACTATTAGCTGTGGTGTTTGCGGTGCAGAAGTGGAGGCATTACCTGCTTACAAGTCATTTTATTATCAAGACTGATCAAAGAAGTCTTAAATACTTGTTGGAGCAGCGTTTGAATACACCTATTCAGCAGCAGTGGTTACCAAAACTCTTGGAGTTTGATTACGAGATACAATATAAACAAGGGAAAGAAAACTTAGCAGCTGATGCGTTGTCAAGAGTTGAAGGGTCTGAGATTCTACATATGGCGATGTCTGTTATGGATTGTGATCTGATGAAACAGATTCAAGAGTCGTATGAGACAGATATGGTGGTGAAAGGGTTGATAGAGGAACTCAAGGTTAACAAAATGGCAAAGAAACATTATTCTTGGGTTAATAATATTTTGCGCAGAAAGAGTAAAATTGTGATACCTGATAATGTCATGTTGAAGAACAAGTTGTTGGCGTGGTTACATGGTTCTCGCCAGGAGGTCACTCGGGCCGAAGTCACTTTACAGAGGGTTAAAGGGTTGTTTTACTGGAAAGGAATGGCGAAGGATATACAAGCATATTTACGAAGTTGTGGTGTGTGCCAGCAATGTAAATATGATAATGCCCCATCTCCAGGCTTGTTACAACCATTGCCAATTCCGGAGGGAGTATGGATGGATATCTCCATGGATTTCATTGATGGACTTCCAGTTTCTTTTGGCAAAACAGTCATCTTGGTGGTCGTCGATCGCTTGAGCAAAGCAGCTCATTTTATGGCCTTAAGCCATCCTTATTCAGCAATTTCGGTGGCTCAGGTGTTCTTGGATACTGTCTTTCGTCTTCACGGGTTTCCAAGATCAATTGTCAGCGATAGAGACTCAGTGTTCTTGAGTGAATTTTGGCAGGAATTGTTCAAATTACAAGGCTGCTCTTTGAACATGTCTACAGCCTATCATCCTCAGAGTGACGGGCAAACGGAGGTGGTAAACAGATGCGTGGAGACTTATTTGCGTTGTATGACAAGCGACAAGCCTCACCTTTGGAGTAAATGGTTACCGTTAGCAGAGTTTTGGTATAATATGAATTATCATACCTCGACTCAGATGACTCCTTATGAGGTGGTTTATGGTCAATCTCCACCGGTACACCTTCCCTATCTGCCTGGTGAATCAAAAGTGCAGGTTGTGGCTAAGTGTTTGCAGGACAGAGAAGACATGTTGTTGGTCTTAAAGTTCCATTTGTTGCGTGCTCAGCACCGTATGAAGCAGATGAAAGATCAACATAGAAGTGAAAGGAGTTTTGAGATTGGTGATTTTGTGTTTGTCAAGTTACAACCTTATCGACAACACTCGGTGATCTCTCGTTCCAACCAAAAGCTTTCTCCTAAGTACTATGGTCCGTACAAGATAATTGATACGAGAGGCAAGGTTTCTTACAAGTTAGAGTTACCGTCTTCTTCTCAAATTCATCCGGTTTTCCACGTTTCACAATTGAAGAAGATGATTGGTGAGGTGTCTTCTTCGACGCAGTTGCCATCTATTTTATCCGATGCGACGAGTAAGGCTCCTGAATATGTTTTGGAGAGGAAAATGGTTCAGAGACAAGGGAAAGCTGCTACAATGGTGCTAGTGAAATGGGTTAACCGAAGTGTGGAGGAAGCTACATGGGAATTTTTGTTCGATATGCAGAAGAAATACCCAGATATTTCTCTCTGAAAATCTTGTGGGCAAGATTGCTTGGGGAGGAAGGATTTGGTACAGGGATTCGAATAAGTGAAGAAGAAGGACACGTGGCAAGAAATAAATGGAGGAAGAGGCAGTCGTTAGAGTTTGTTGACGGATTTCAACAAACCTATTCAGAGGATGACGCGTGGCAGAGGCAGTTACGAAGCTTAAGTACTCTGTTTCGTGATTCTAGAATTCATTCAGAAAAAGTTGTAAACATTTCTTGTATTTTCTCTCTGTAATTCTCAGTACTCATCTCATTACTTTCTCGGAAAAGTTGTACTCGGATTCATACGTTTGAGGTTGTTTCTTAATCAATCAATCTCTTGCTATTGAATTCTTAGATCTTTGTTTACTCGAACATTGGTCTAACATAAGGAATTACCGTATCACAGGAAGCGTTTCCCAGTCAGCTACAAGGAACTTGAGACTCTTGTTTTGACAGTCCAGAGGATGCTGATGATACCATATCTCTCTTTGAACTCTCCTTGTTAATGGATAATTCTCTTCATCTCCTCCATTGATCTGAAACAAAGCTTTTTGTGATCATTCATTCATCATAGTAGTTTTCTGATGATGGCAAAGAAGAAGAGAGAAGAAAGCATACCCAAGAAGGAAATGTTTGATTTTCTATTTGTGTATCCGAACGCTCCCTAACTCGTGTCCTCTCCTCACAGTTCTCCAAATGTGGAGCGTTTGGGAGATCAGATCTGTTCATTCCTAGTTTCTTGAAGTAGTCTTCATTGTTTAGTAATATGTTGTCCCAAGCAGAGACCAAAAGTTTCACCTGATCACCATCATTATCATCTTCTGTCTCACTATTGTTCTTCCATTTCAGTTTCCTGTCTCCCCCCATATCTGCATATAACAACAATATATCATTACATGAAAACACACACAAGCAGTTACCAAATCAGAACCAGACATGGACTAATAAAATCAAATATTTTGATCTTCGAACCCAATTAAATTTTAATGGTTCAATTTTATGGGGGTAGTGCGCGAGAAATCAAATAATAACAAATGATAAAATTTTGAGCGCTCAGGGATAGCAATGACTTTTGAAGCTTACCGGTGACTTGAGAAGTGGAATTGCAAGGAGGAAAAACAGAGGAGAAGGAGAAGGAAGTGAGCTCAAAGGTGCCAAGGGAAGTGAGAGCAGCTAAGAAGATTGAAGTGAGACAGATTCCACAGAGAAACCCAACAACACAGATTTGACATGGAAATGAGTTTCCAAGCTTTGATGCTTTATCTGAAACCAGTCTCTCTAATGACTTCATGCTTATACTACTACTTTCTTTTGCTACCATTTGATTTTTCCTAAACCAAGAACCAAACCCACTTGTTGTTCTTTCTGTTTGTCTTTTACTTCTTCTCTTTGTAACTGAAAGCTTTTCCCATGAAAATCTTACTTTCTTCCTAACTATAAGTTTCTCAGGAAACTACTTTCTTTTAAAGCCACACTTGTCAACTATCAACCACAAATCACATGATATTTTCTTAACTTTAAGTTTCTTTTCTAAAATAAATGTATATTTTTTAAGAAAAAAATGGATCAAGATGCTTTGATCAGAATGTGTTTGTTTCCTCCTTCATCAAGTGGTCCATTTGCTATCTCCCTGCAACAGAGAAAAAAAAACGAGAATTCTCTATGAAACAGATCAAACCAAATGAAAAAATAAACTTCTGAACCTCTACAAATACCCAGTCTACCTATAAAATAAGCTGAATAAGCACAAACTGAAAGTTACTTAATCAGAAAATGAAGAAAAGAGAGAGAGAGAGAGGAGAAAATGAAATTAATAAACACATAGAACGGATTTGTTACAAGTTACAACAGTTATGGAGATATTGAAGGAGCGAATAGCATAACCGTTGATCGTATCTAAACTCAATTATATTTTAAAGCAAAGTTTGAACTTAGAAAATCAATTTTCTTATAAGAGAAAAGAAGATTATGAAAATGTGAATTTCGATATGAAAGATGAATAAAAGCGACACTTGGATTATGAAGGAAGAAAGAACCAAATACACTATTCACCAGCTGGTCTGAAAAAGAGGCAGAGAATCATAACACAAAACCACTCAGTACAAGCCAAGAATATACACCAAGAAAGAAATAATTTATATAGATCATGACATTTTCATGGAAAATTTAAAAAAAAAAAAAAAGACTAACCAGTTACCCCAAACTGCGGTTTCTCAGGATTTGGAAGTTGACATGTGAAAGTCTTATGTGTGCGAGGCTGTGTTGTGTTGTTGAAGTACTACTATTATAAATATATCACCACACTGATTAAAGTTTGGTTTGTGTTTTTATTTAAACAATTTGTTTTAATTATAAGTTTTTTTACTTGACTTGAATTTAGTATAAAACACAACAAGTTGTTGTATTAAAAGTTTTTTTTACTTGACTTGAATATAAAATTTAGTATACAACACGTGTTTTATACTAAATCCCGTATTTTATACTACTAATCATTTGGTAGTTGTTGACAAAAAAAAAATCATTTGGTAGTTTATTGGTTCACCAAACGTCCAAAACATGGTTAACAATAAAATAAAATTTAAAATATACTAAATGTATGATAAGCATGTCATCTTCTAAACTTAAAGATAAGGTTCAGTAATACACGGATTATTAATTACAATTTCTTGTTCTATACCAAACTCTATATTCAAATCATTTTCTGCTTTTCCGACCACTGAAGGAATCGTACATAGTTAATTGCTTCACCAAACGTTGAAAAAAAAATTTATAATAAAAAACAAAAAATTTAATATGGCAAGTGTATGATAACTTGATAAGCGTGTGTTCTTTCTTTTTGTTGGTATATACAGTGTCAAAGACAATTACGGGAATGAACGGTGTTGTTACACAACTTGTATGTCTAATTTCTACATAAATCAATGAAGATTCAAGAACTAATCTATACCGTAATCTTTATAACCCAGAAAACACACACACATTTGGGCAAAGGTGTGGTAGCTAAGCTTACCTAAGCATGTCGTACACACATAGGATCATAGGACAAACCCAAAAAAAAACAATACAGAGCTGCTGATAAGTGAACCTTAATCCTACATAGCATCTTTACAGAGAGTCATCTGTAAATCTGTAATCATCTTAACCACTTCACTTGTGTAGTTGTGTTGCAAGCAACTGCTTCCTAAACAGAACAAAACACAGAGTTATGAAGAAACAATTTTCTTTATAACAAAACTTGAGGTATTGCATTTCCATAAATAAACTTTAAACATGTTTTAATCTACTAATCATCTCTGCCTCGTTTCCTTGATGCTAAAGTAGATTCAGTTAGGTTCCTTGTTTCTGTCTCGAGACCAAACTCAACTTCAGCAGATGTGCCAGTACATAGCTTTGGTGATGGCTCCGAGGGAGAGCCATTGTTCTCTTGTAACTTTTGCTGTTTCTCAAACATCATCTGTAGATATCTGCCTTGTTTTTCAATCTGTAACTGGAGGGACCGTTGGATCTGAGAGCATATAAATCAAACAACATGAGAACAATAGTCATGATACATAGGACTAATACTCTTTCTGGTTAGAAAACAGGCAACGAAGGATAGTTTTGCAGGTGAAAACCATTACCTCGAGCTGCTCATGGAGACGTTTCTGAACTTCCATCTGTAACCTTAAAGCTTGTGTGATCTCAACGCTCCTGGTAAATAAAAGTGATAAAATTAAACATACAAGTACGTTTAACCCTGTATCATTCAGAATAAGAAAACTGAAGCTTACGTTTTCATGTCCAGAGATTTAATATCTTCAATGGATGTGATCTTCTTCTCTTGAGGTTCTCCTGTGAAAGAAAGAAAGAAAGAAACACAGTTATACAAAGATACACACCCCTTTGTAACCTGTTAGCCTTTGAGGCTATAGCCTTCTCTAAGGACTATGTGGCTTACAGCTCAAGAAATGTATTCTGTGAAAGTATGTACCTGTAGCTTCTGACATCTCCGGTTTATACCTAGCTGTTCTGTATTTCTGTGAGGGGCAAATGAGAAAAGAGCTAAGCTTAGCAGAGAAACAGCATGAGAAACAAAAAAAAAGAAGAAGAAATGAACATATGGTTAAGAAACAAACCTGCAAATGGCTTTTAACATGGTAAATGGTCAAGCCAGGGTTCTTCAAGAGCTTCAAAACAGCCTTGGGCGTGGCTCCTATGGTGGAGATTAAAACAATAAGTTTCAACTGTTGACAGTTATTTTGAGGAACAAAAGAGAAGAAGAAAGCTTACGCACGTTCACTACCACCAAGTTGATTAACAGCTTCAACAAACGCCTCATGAAGTTCTGGTGTCCATCTCATGCGTTGTTTAGATGTTGCTGCTGCACTAGCTGATGAGTTTCTGCCACTGAGCTGCTCATCCGACGAAACCACCTGATGCTGCTGGTTAGCTATTATCTCTTGCCTTTGTACATCTGAAGATGGTGTCGGTATCTGTTGCAAATCATGTGAACGCTGATGAAACTCAATCTGTGCGTTTTGAGTGTGTGGACTTGGATCTCCAAGAAGTTCAGACCAGTTTGGCTCCGAAACATTGTCAACAGACATCAACTGATCTGCCCAGTTTTGCCATTCGCTTTTCTCATGGAGTTCCTCGGATGAAACCACCCTTACTCCACTACCATCTTCTTGTGGATTAGAAGCAGGGACATGGTTAGAAAAGTCAAAGAGCTCATCAAGTGGATCTAAAAACTCCTGAGGCTGATGATCAATCAATGAAGAGGATTGTGCTTCCAAAGGGAAATCCTGCATAGCCAATTTGTCACTTGGCATGGTGGAGACAGGTGGCTGTGTCTGGGAGATCCTTCCATGAGTTGAGACGGCAGAAACGTTGCAGAATCCGGACAGATATACACCACCAGAGTTGACCACCTGATAGGGCACGGGGTTGTTCATCAGTTCCTGCCCTGATGAACCCCAGAAAGAGTTGGGAAACTTGTGGTATCTGTCTTCTACAGTGGCATGTAGAGCTGAAAAAGATGAAGACATATCATTTTTATATCCAAAATCATTAGCCAGAGTCATTGAAAAAAGAGCAGTTTTAGAAGGCAAGTTTTGCAATGAGGGAAACACTTTGATGCATGAATAACAAGGAAGAGAGACTCACATTCAGCAAGTTAAATATAATTTTTATGATATGAGGACATGAACCATTGAATCAGATTCCTTTCACATAATAATTCTGATTCTATCTTTTTTTCCCCCAGTCAAAAAAACAATCTCTCAGGAATATTCTTATTTTGCTTTAAGATCATCTTCTCTCCTTGTTCTAGCCTTAGAGACTGAGAACTTTCCATCAATCAATCAACAAATACCCACTAAAATGAAAAGAGGAAAGAAACGAGAGGACAAGTCTAATTTGCTTTTTTCTTTTCATCCAGAAACCTATGAACCAAAGAGAAAGATCATGGAGAAGATGAGGCACGTACATCAAGATAGTGAAAAGACATTACATAAGATATGGAATCAGTGCTAAAGGAATGAAATTTACGCCCACTTTCACAAAGAGGTAAAAGCTTTTGAGGAGGCAGAGAGACGTGTAAGAAGGAGCCAACATGAGCATAATAACCCCAATCAAATATACTGTAAACTCAAAGAGCACAGTAAATCAAAAATTCTCTTAATCAGAATTGTACAAGCTTAGAGGATCTAAAGCTAGATGGGTTTAACATAGACTCTCTCCCTTAGATCATAACAAAGTTAACATGGAAAAAAATCAGACCTTCTGATAGAAAATTCACCAATCAAAATCAAAATCCACAACATATGATCTTCCTAAAAGACACAATTAGGAGAATCGTTTCTTACTAAAAGACGGTCAGAATCAAAATTCAATTAGTCAAAACTGTTCAATTTTAGAGGACCTGGCTAAAGCAAGATGGGTTTAGCATAGACTGTCCCTTCCTATAAAAATCAGACCTTTCTATAAAAATCTCACCAAACAAAACCCACAACGTAATATATTGTCTTCAATATATCATACTAACAAAGATAACGTGAAAAGTAAACGAGTGTCTTCATTTCAACACAGAAACAAACCTTTTGGACGAGAATCTTACTCGAAGTGAGCAACGGCGGCACGAAAATCGAAACGGAATCAAAAGAACAAAAGGGCCCTCCTGATTATGATTGACTAAGAAGGAAGGCCTTTTTTGGTTTTAGTGGTTGTCTTCTCGTTTCACCTCTGTTTTTTTTTTTTTCCGTAAACCATGAGATCAGAAATTGAGTTCTTTGGCTTCTCCTTCTTACGTATCTCTTCTCCCCGGCTTTTTAGTTCTCTCCTGACCGCTGGATTGCACTCGTGTATCTATCAACGGCTAAGATTTTAACAGACTACGAAATTTATTTATCCCCGTGGTAGATGATCTCGGACGGCCCCACTTAATACTGTTTTTTTTTTTTTTGTCAACAATTTCATTTCATTCAACCTTTAAAGACTAGTACAATGGATTATACAGAGAACCAAGTGATTACATATTGCTGATTTAGCATTCTAGCTCTCTTTGCTAATTGATCAACTTGATGCACTAACTTTCTAGGAACATGTTTAAACGAGAAAGCATTTTGCTTGGCAATATTGAGGATGTCTTGAACTTCCGTAGAAGCTTCATTACAGGCAGTACTCTTACTCCCTCTTTGGTCTTCCAAGCTTTTAAATAGTTGTGCATTGTCTCCTAGAATTATAACATCCTTGAAGTGCAGTCTGTGTAATTGTTGAACAGCTAGCAAAGTTGCCATTGCTTCGGCTTCAAGGGCTGAATTTGTTGGTGCAATTGCTGAGCTTCCTTGCATCATGAGAGTGCCTTGTCTACTGTATAAGGACCACCCTATTCCCGCCATTTCATCTACAGACTTCCAGGAAGCATCTGCAATGCAATAAAGCATTGATTCTTGAGGGAGGACATCATTTATAGATTGCGGTTGAACTCCAACCTCAGCTTGTACGGCAGGTTCATCATGGTACATGGCATTGTTCCACAAATTCATATCCATAATGGCTGATTTAGTGACATGTACTATATGCTCACGGTTGTTATCGAATAACAATCTATTTCTCATTTTCCATATTCTCCACCCTAAGAACCAAGCTAAACTACCTGGCAATTCTCCTATACTAACTTTTAGTATATTCTGAACAAAACCCAGGAGATCAATACCAGGTTCTAAACTCTGGAAGATGGCAGGATAAGCTAATTGCCATATTTCTCTAGAAATACGACATTCATATAACAGATGAGAGATTGATTCCATACCTTCTCCGCAGAGTTGACACTCAGGATCGACCCTGCCTCCTCTTTTGTTTAGATTTTTTGCAACTGGCAGCCCATTGTGGAGCACTTTCCACCAAAAAATTTTGATCTTAGGTGGCAATTTCAGTGTCCATAATTTTTGAATGATCTGATTCCGAAGTTTCAAAAGAGAGGAAGGAATAACCTGAGTCTGTTGTGTTATTTCATTATCTAGATCCCTTTGCGCATAGTAGCCAGACTTAACTGTATATGAAGCTGTTTTACTTAGTTTCCAATACAGCAAGTCCTGAGCTCCTGTTATGCTTGGTCGAAGACGAAGAATTCTTTGAACATCCCCAGGTTGAAATAATTGATGCAATAACGGTTGATTCCAGGAGGATGTTCCCGTAGAAAACAAGTCCTTTACTTTAAGATTAGGATGTATAAACATACCAGGACCTGTTGGCGTGGCTTGTGGATCACCAAGCAACCAGTTGTCTTGCCAGACTCTGATCTGATCTCCATTACCTATTGCCCAGTGAATCCCTCTTTTAAGTAATGGCTGGGTCTGAATTATACTCCTCCATGCTAAGCTAGATGTTTGATACGTGCGTGCTTCCATAAAACTCGTCTTCCTGTAGTATTTGGATTTGTAAACACGAGCAAGCAAAGATGAGGGGCGTGTAATTAATCTCCAGGCTTGTTTAGCAAGTAACGCTTTGTTGAAAGCCATCATATCTCTAATCCCTAGCCCTCCATCCTTCTTGGAAGCCGTAATTTTATTCCATGCTATCCACGGGATTGAAGTTTTGTCCTTAAAAGCAGACCACCAGAACTTTCTCATAGCTTTTGTGATTTCCTGTATCAATGTCTTTGGCAATAGAAAACAAGACATTGTATATGTTGGTAAAGCCGTGATGACTGCTTTTAGTAAAACTTCCTTACCAGCGGGTGAAAGGAAATTTGAATACCAACTATCTAGCTTATTCTTAATTCTCTGAACAATAAAATGAAACGCTTCCTTTCTTTTCTTACCAATCTGCTCAGGAAGTCCCAAATATCGACCAAAACCTCCAACTTTTGTAATACCAAAGATCTTCGATATGTTTGATTGAAGTGTAGAAGGTGTACCTTTTCCAAAAGAGATGGCTGACTTGGCGTAGTTTACTTCTTGCCCCGATGCCATTTGATAAGTATTAAGAACACGTGAAAGGTTATGACCTTCTTCTTCTGTTGCTTTGCAGAAGACTAGTGAATCATCTGCAAAAAGCAAGGGCCCCACTTAATACTGTTATTTTTTGGTTTTCTCTTGAATTTTTTCTGGGCAATTGCATTCTATATACACGAAATAGTTTAATTAGCTACAAAATCTTGACCAGTGCAACCGTGCGGATGTCTTCTTTTATTATACTCCCTCTATTTCAAAAAGATGCATGTTTTAGGAAAAAAATTTGTTTCAAAAAGATGTATTTTTCACATTTTCAATGTATTTTTTATCAACTAATAATGAAAAATTATGTGTTTTAAAAATATTAATTGTATTTCTTAAAATATTATTGGCTTAAAAATATAAAAAATATAAAATTACAAAAAACTATGTACAAATAACTAAGTTTTAATGTGTTTTATTAATAAGTGTGAAAATCTTAGAATATGTATCATTTTAAAACAGAAGGAGTAGGTTTTTTAAATTTGTGGTTATTACTGTCTTCAAAAAATTTGTAAATTGTAATAGTGGTTGATATAGGTTTTTAAGTGATAGTTATACGAAATCATAAAGTGGTATGTTAGATACGTTTAATTTAGCAAGATATTTTTTTAACAGTCCTTACACTTTAATTATTTGATCTTTATAGATTTTTTTAATTTTAATCTTCACTCCCAAAAATCTAAACAATAAGTCTAGATTAGTTAACCATAGGAATATAAATGTATATTTTTTATTATACATTTTGATTATTTGATCCTTGAAAGCTATATTGTGACAAAAGAAAATCAGGACTATCCTAATGAATTTCTATCTATATATAAAAAATTTATATATCGTCTGTATTAATAGTATATGAAATAAATATACATAAACTTTCGGATTGTCACGCTAGTCTTAACATGCTCATGATAATATTTTTAAAATAGCTGCACTTTTTGACATTTTTAAGATTATTTGTCTTAAAATGACATGTAAGAATCTCCGTTTTACCAACAAAATGTAAGAATCTCTGGATTGATCAAGACTATAATTGCATGAAATGCATTGGTGATTTGAATATCACCTATGTAATTACTCCTTCATTCCCTCTGTTTCAAAATATTTCATGTTTTAATATTTTCCTATTTATTAAGAAAACATATTAAGTGTTACTTACCAATCCATTATTTTATGTAATTAATTATTCCCTGCGGTTTTTAACCAATATAATTTTTTTACAATTTACCATTAAAAAATTCATTAAAAATGTAGAAACTATATTTTTGAAACAATTTTTTTCTAAAACGTAGATTTCGTTGAAACAAAATGATTATTATTTAAAAATATATGGTTTGTATGTCACAAACAACTTGTTTCTCAAGAATATACCAATTTTTTTAGTAAAAAAAAGTATACTTTATTTCATAATCCGTAAATGGGTGATATATATGGATATTTGAGAACGATTTGAGGAATACTTTAGGTTGGAGCTATTGTTAAACTATCTGGCAAGATCTTTATATATAAAGATGAGTTTTCCTTCTCTCACATGACGTCCACCTCAGCTGACAGGTCATAAATTATGACTCATCATGTTGGGTTTGGAGAGATCGACACGTGTCCACTTGATCAAAACGCTACGTTTCGTTAAAAGGTAATTTATTGGGCTTTGTTTCGTCATAAGTAATTGGACTTTGGTGACTGAGTGACTGATTGGTTTACATATTACAATTGGTTTACATATTTAAACCAAAATAAAATCCTAACTAATCTAGCTAACCCTAACTAAACCACCTCCTCCACACCACGAAATCTAGCCGTCATCGTCCTCTCCACACACTGAGCTCCGACCTGCTTGACGTCGTCGTTCTGGGTCACCGCTGCGATGTGGTGTGTGTCGCCTGAGCTTGCTCTCCTCCTCCTTCGTCAAAACCAGATATGACTCAGCCGCACCACCACCACGGCTGGCTTTGTCTCCTCCACAATCTCCATTACTTTACCAAAAGCAAACAAAATCAAATAAGATATATAGAGAGAGACGTTACCAGTGGTGATGATGGTGGTGAAGAGCGTGAAGGTGGTGGTTTTAAAGAGCGCATCGGTGGTGGTGGTGAAGAACGCGTCGGTGGTGGTGGTGGCGGTGACGAGCGTGACGGCAGTGGTGGTGACGAACGCCGCGGAATCGAGCACAACAATGGTGGTGGTGATATAACTTACAGTCAGAGATGTTTCTGAGTCACAAAACCCATGAGATTTTAATTTCCCAGAAAAGAACAAACATATAGAAAAGGAGAGAAAGAAGATTATGGTGAAAAAAAAATGAAGATATTCTGTATGGATGGAGAAAGGAGATAAGGAAAGATAGAGAGTTAAAAGGAGAAGAATCGTGGACCATATAGATTAGTTTTAATCAATGGTGAATACAAGTTATCCGTGTGAACGTTTAACCAATGAGAAAAAACTTTATTATTTCATTTTTTTCCAAAAGCTTAATCTTTATCGTTTGTTACGGTGTATTATTATTTGTTTTTAGTAGTTTTCATAGAATTTTGATTATTATTATGGTTTATAAAAGAACATTATGATTAAGAGTAATGTATATGTTTATGATTTTTTAAGATTTGAATGTTGGATTTAGGGTTATGGTTTAAAATTATGGATTAAAGATTGAAAATTAGATTCGATAAGGTTTGAGGGTATGAATTTAGTTTGGTTACGTTTAAAATGTAGGGTTAAAATTTCTAAATGGGTTTATAAATTTATAACTTGTTATAATAAGTATATTGTAGTTATTTTTAGTATATATTTATTTTTTTGTTTAAATCTTAAAATTTATAGTTTATGATATAGATTTTATGAAAATAATGTATGAAATGTTAAAAATTATATATGATTTATGGTTTAGCAATTTAGTTTTAGAAAGTTTTAGACTATACAATTATTTTTATTATTTAGGATTTAGTTTATCTAACCCCTAAAAATATTCCTAAACTTAACTATTCGCAATGTGTGATGTGTTTGATGCTTGAGCAAACAAAGCATTGAAGATAAGAAAAGAAAAGAAAAGGAGTAACACTTTAATATTAAATTTAATGATTAGTATTTATGACATAAAAATATACTCCCACCGTTTTATATTAGCGTTCTAGCTTTATGCACATAGATTAAGAAAATATTTAATTTTACATATTTTCAAAATAAAAACACTTTTACCAATACACATAACCATATATCAACCAATAGAAAAATAGAGTAGAGAATATTATTAATAAATGTTGCACTGAAAACCAAAAACGACACTTAATCTGAAACAAAATTTTTATTTCAGAACGACAAGTAATTCGAACCGGAGGGAGTAGTATATATGAAGTTTACATTTAAGTATTATAATGGTTAGTTTTAAGTTTAATACTTACTTTGAAGTTAGAGTTTGAAGAATATTTTTAGAAATAATGTATGAAATGTTAAAAATTATATATGATTTTAACACCATTTATATTAGGTCGCAGTATGGTAAATATTTAAATATTTTTTGTTATTAAATATCATCAAATATTTTATCTCTTTTAATATGTCTTTCCGTAAGATTTTTTAACACTTTTAACAGCCATTACATTTCTTAGGCTGCTTACAAAATCTAATTTTCCCATATGTATAATATCAACAATCTTTCTACAAATTCCTCAATTATTGTTACTAATTTTGTATAATCTGAAAAATAGAGAATAATAAAAGTTACTGACATTTTAATTCAAACTAATATGTTTATTAAAAATAACATTATGATCTCAGAATTCTATTCATAGTTTTTTGTTAATAATATTATTTTTAATCTTCGATAATTTTTAGATGCTTCACAAAATTAATATAAATTTATATAAAGTATTTTTTTATTATAACTTCCCGCCCGTAGGGCGGGCCAACCCTAGTTTTCTATAAGATACGATTAGTTAACATAAAATGGTTACAAAAACCGAAATTTGTGTATATTAATTACTTGTTTTTAATGTAGACCAAATTAATTATATTTATGGTTAGAAGAATATATCCATATAATTAATGCAATAATTTCGATTAAAAATTAAATACTGCACTAACTCCATCTTCTCCAAATAAATATTGTGATAAAGGTATCTGGATAATAGTGCGGGAGAAATAACAAAAAATCAATTGCTTCTTATTCTAATCACGTTACAAGTGAGACTTGTGCAGGCTAACACAACCTCAACAAAAAAGACTAATATATGACATGAGCAACCTAATTTACAAGAAAGCATTATTAGTATAGTAACAATTCAACTCGTGTTCGTTCATGGACACATCATTTACCATCATATATGTTAATGTTTAGAGTTGTTTCAGGGATCCACTTAAAATGTTAGTGGAAAACTTTGAGTAAAGAGTAGACATAGAGGGTGATTGGTTGGGTTTTATCTCTCTACTTTAGCTTTATTTATTTTTAAAGTACTAAATTTTATCAATCATGTTGTAGCTTTATTTTTGTTACTTAAAGCCTACAACAAATTTCTATTAACTTGTACCAATCATGCTTTAGTTTTATTTTTAAAACTACAACAAAAAATTAAAGCAAAATTTATTCTTACGTATTTTAGGTAAAACACCTACATCTTTGTTTTATAGGTTGTAGAAACTGTAAAATAAAAAAAACTATCTATAATATCAAATTAATTAGATAATCATAATTAAAATATCTATAAATATTTTAATTTAGTTCTGGGTGTTTTCAAAATTATTCAAATATTTTAAATAACATAAAATATTATTTACCTATCACACTTTAAATAAAATAAACTTTGATAATTTATAAAAATCATTAATATAAATTATTTTAGTTGATAAAAATAATTATTTTATATATACATCACATATATTATTTTAAAATATCTATAGCATATAGCTTACAACTACAACAAATTTAGTTTCAGCAAAAGTCTCTGCAATAAAATCTACAGTAACAACTTTACAGTTACAACCAACTTACCTACAGCTAAATTTTTACAGCTAAATTTGTACAGCGACAATCGAACCAATCATCATCATAATAAAAATGAAGAATAAACATGACTTGAAATCATATAGCGTTTGATCGAAGGGTTTTATTATAGAAATCACTAAAATGGTTTTATTATAGATTGTACTTAAAATATAGAAATTTCCATTTTATGAAATAGTGGTTGGCAATGTGGGATTTAATATGATATTAATATGAAAATAAATTATTACAATTTAATGTAAAAGAATTTGTAGGTGATAATCCAAAATGAAATAATATCACAAATGAATAAGAAGTCATGACTTCTCTTTTAATATATAAGATTTCGTATTACATTCCAACAGAAAAAAAAAACAAATATAATTTGATCAAATAACATCTTTTAATTAAGGTTAAGGATATACGGTCATTGTTTTTCTTTATTTCTGAAAAGAGTTTTCTTTTTTTCACGAGTTCTGAAAATCCAAATACAATCCAAAACAATATTTTCCCTCAAAGCAAAGATTCTATCATATCTTCTCCTATTATATATACCATTTTTTGTGGATATTTTTCCATTTTAATAATTAGAAAAATATACATTCTTTTTTGACAAAAAAATTATAATGTAAAATTAAAACTCATCTTTCATGTAACAAAAGTGAAATATAAATATCCAACATATGTAGTGTAGAAACATAAAAAAGAGTCCATAGTGTAGAAACATAAAAAAGAGTCCATAGTCTGTCTCCGTAATATAGTAGACTAAACAAATGAACAATCCCTTGATAGTACTGATTGTTTTTGGTATATGCATTGGCTCAAGCAATGGTTTCCAAACCTATATGCTAGGAAAAAGAACAGTCATGTTATGCAACCAGTTGGAACACAACAAACTCCTCAAGATTCGTTGTGACAATGGCGAGGGCGAGAAGCTTGTGAAAATCGGTGGAGAATACGAGTTCACTTTTGGTGATGACTTTTTCGGAACGACCCGTTACTCGTGTACAATGAACCAAGGTCCTAATAATTTCAAACATCACCAAGAGTTTGCGGCGTATGACGCTTCGTGGAGCAAAGCTTTTGTGGCCACATGTAAGTGGATTGCTAGAGAAGATGGTATCTACTTTTCTCAAGATGAAAACCCTCCTCTAAAGAGATATGCGTGGGATGATCCTCACCTCCTCAAAAACTAGAATTTAATATCTTTAGTTGATATTGTATGAGAGATATTGATTATTATAAAATATATTATTGATTATTATGATAAATCAATTATAATATTAATACTTTATAATTTTATGTCGGTTTATTATGAAACAAACAACTGAAAACAATTACTCCTTCCGTATTTGAATAAGTGCCACTTTGACATTTTTCACACAGATTAATGAAATTGTTGAAATATATGTAAATTGTTATTAATTACACCTCTTTGACCAATAGAATTTTAAATAAATAAAATTGTTTATAAAATCAATGCAGTTTGCAATTAATTTTCAGCTGAAAGTAAGTATAATTTGCATTGAAATTGTAAAGTGATACTTTTTATAGAAGAAGAAAAAATGGTTAAAATGACACTTCTAATAAAACAGAGGGAGTATTATGGATGTCTGAACGATCAACTAAACACTGTTATATACTCCACGACATTGTGATGATGCTCCACAAACAATTAAAAGTTGATATAAATTAAATTATATAGGGTCGATTGAATAGAATAAGTAGTTATATTAATATATGAGATAAATCAGGGATCAAAAGCAAAATATACAGATATTTTATAAATCAATGGTCCATGGACCAAGAGCCAAATATTTAGACATTTTATAAATCAACGGCCCAAGAAGACGTAGGAACTATCATCGATAAGAGAAGGAAGGAAGAAAGATGGCACTGACACTCACCAGTCACCACTTCCGTTCATCTTCTCAGCTCCATCTTCGGAGTGAATTACCGATAAAGACACTTTCTTGTCTTTTGTTACTCAAAAAGACATTTCTTACATGAGGGACACATTTACCTCTTCCAAGCCATTTATCAGACTTTTTTGCCCTTGCCCCTTTACGATAGTTACAACTTTTTGAGTAACCAATTGTTATAATTATTTTAACTTTATTATTGTTTTTAAAGTTATTAATTGTTTTTAGTTTTTGTATTTTATTGTTTTTTTCACGACCACCATCTCTTCTAATGCGGTGTCCACAACCACCATCTCCTCTAATGCATTAATGCGGTGTCCACGACCACCATCTCCTCTAATGCGGTGTCCACAACCGTCTCCTCCATCACGACGTCCACCACAATCACATTCACTGCGGTATCCACCTTCACATTTTCCATTACCGCCTTCTCCATAACCAGCATCTTCTCCACAACCACCATCTCCTCCATCACGACCTCCACCGCAACCACGTTCACTGCAGTATCCACCTTCACCAATCTTCCATCACCACCTTCTTCATAACCATCACTTTCTCCACAACCACCACCTCCTCCACTGCAGTATCCACCACCACGTCTCCAGCCTCCACCACAACCACCTCCACTACGATATCCACCTTCACGTCTCCCACCACCGCCTTCTCCATAACCACCACGTTCTTCGGTATCCACTACTATAGAAAGTATCCCGAAATTATAGGAAATAAAGGGGAGGAAAGTTATAAAATACCAAGTCCCGCTGCAGATATATATTTTTTAAATACTGGCAGTTAATTATTTAAAAATGTTGGTTGTAAATATAATTGGACCAAACATTATCAACTGGTCATGTTATTGTTTTAATAGAATAGATGTGGTATGTGTACTGTTTCTCTTTCAAATATACATGTCATACCTCTATGTCTACACATGCAGCCTATTCTAGCTATCTGACATAAGTAATAATTATTTTTCTTTTCTCAGACATCAAGATATGTATTAAACCAACATGTGTCAATGTAAAAATGGTATTGCACTTCGTTGTCAAGAGGCACTATAATTAAACTTAAAAAATCACTCCCCTTTACTTTTTTCTTCTCCCAGATTTTTTGCTCTTGCGATCATTATATTTCTCACTTTGTTTGATTTTTCCAGAGTATCATCTTTCATCTCCTCTCCTTTTTTTCTCAGATTCATCTCTTTTACAATCGTTCTACTCAAGTTTCTTGGGATAAATCTTTCTCCTTTCTAATTCATATTTCTTTTTTTTTTTGAATAAATGTTAAATTTTATTTATCCAAAACTTTTGTACAAACTTGTAACGTTTTGATTGAAATGTAAAGAACTAGACTATGCTTCTATTTTAAAAATTATCCTCTTGAACCGAACCAAATTCCCAACCCTGCATCCATCTTCCGATCTCCTTGTCTCTTAATAGTTGATAGTCTGTTCCTTACATTTTTGTCGATGATCTTGATCAAAAGTGCAACCGGACGTTCTTTCTCCCCATGTTTGCGTCTGTTTCTTTCCCACCAGATAGCATGTGCTGCTGCTTGAAAAGTATATCTCACCAGAAAGAGCCTTATACGGTCCAATCTTTGATCCAATAAAAGAGCTACAATCTCCTCCCACTCTTCTGTGTATCTAGACTGAAGTAATCCTCTCATCAGCCTCTGCCAAATCTGACTCGAATAAGGACACAAGTAGAACAAGTGATCTCTAGTCTCAACCTGTTGCTGACAGAAAGTACATATAGGATTAATGTTTGGGCTCCATTTCAGAATTCTATCACAAGTAGAAAGTCTGTTCTTCATTGCTGTCCAGATGTGAAAGGAATATTTAGGAGTGGCATGCTTGAACCACACCCCTTTGCTCCACTCTTGAATGGCGTACTCTTCCCTTATCTGAAGCCAAGTGTTCTTTGACGAGAAAGATGATTTATAGGCCCCCGTGTAGCTCTTCCACAGAGCAACGTCAACCAAGTCGTTACTTCCGTTTTTTACCTTCTCAATTTCATCTTCAATAATATTGAGAACTCCAATTCGGCGACGCCTCCTTCTGTGATTCCTTATTACTTCTGCCACCGTTGATTTTGCTGGTATGCCCAAATCAATAAACCCTCTTGTTCCTATCACATCCAGCAGACATCCCATAGAACACCACTTATCATACCAGAAGGAAGATGATTCACCATTCTGCACTTCAACTTTATGGAACCTCTTAGCAACATCTCTTGTTTGCAAAAATTTTTTCCACATCCACGACCCCATAGTTGTACTTTCTTTAACAGACCAGAATGATCCTTTGCAAATCAAATGACTTTGAATCCACTTAACCCATAAGGAGTTCTGACCTGATAAAATTCTCCAAGTTAATTTGAGACAAGAGACCTCATTCACTTCATTTAGCTACCTTACACCTAGACCTCCTTCAGCTTTCTTCTTACAAACTTCCAACCAACTGACTTTAGCTTTTGTCGTGCTCATATCAGGCCCAGACCAAAGGAAGGCTGCACACATCCTTTCAATTTCCCCAAGACACTTCTTCGGCATACGGAAAGCTGTAAGCCAGAAGTTTGTTAAGCTCATTATCACTGAATTGATCAACTGAAGTCTGCCTGCATAGGACAGGAATCTTCCATTCCAGTTACACATTCTTTTCCTAACTTTCTCCATCAAAGGCATATAGTCTGCTACCGTCATTTTCCTTGTAAGGAGAGGTAAGCCTAAGTATCTTACCGGAAGTTGCCCAGCTGCGAAGGGAAAATTCATAAGAATAGCATTCTGATCTTCTTGTGTAATACCAGCCATGTATAACGTTGATTTCTCCAAGCTGATTTTCAATCCTGAGAACTTGGCAAATTTTTCAAAGACCAAGAGAACACCTTCCACCGATCTTTTCTGACCATCCGTGAAAACCATTATGTCGTCCGCGAAACATATTTTCTCAATGAATATTTTGATTTCGTTCAGACCATACTACCTTTTTTAATTCGGATTTCTCTTCACCATCATTTTTGTAATCGCCTCCAAAACTCAGCTCAAGTAGAGATAAAAATCCATCCTTTGCAAGGAATTTGTCCATGAACCACTGCTGGGACGTGTTAGCGCTCTGTTGCCTCCGCCTCTATCTTCTCTGCTCCTCCCCCAAGTGTCTGACAAGGAGCTGAAACTCGCATCTCTATATAATCAATCACCACCGCCGCTGTTGCTATCACTTTTTAAAATAACACCTTTTTTTGTTTGCTGGATCTTGAAGATATATAAAAAACAAACCTGACACAGATCCTTGGCCAAAACATATTGACTTCTTGTTGTTGTGTCATTGCTTTTAAGGAGTTAAAGGTACTCACGTTTTTACCTTTGTTTTTGATTATGCTATACACTTACTGAGTTTGAGGAACCATCTTTTGTTTGATCCGTTAGTTTTAGAAGTTGTTAAAACATCATACCCATGTAAGTTCAGATGATGGAGTCCTTGTTCTTGTTCCTAATGATTTTCACACTTTGGTTTTGGTTTGAAGATTGGGAGATCTACAAGAAGAGTATAGAAATAAGTGAAGTGGAGGCCACAAGAAGAGGCTCTACAAAGAAAAGGAACCAGCTTTGAAGTAGTTGTGATTGAAATGCAGAGTGTAGAAAGAAGTATAGTTGATGATGATTTCTTTGATTCGGCTGATGTTTTGTCCATATATTTTTCTCTGCTATACGTTGAATACCATGGCTTGTACACTATTGAGCTGAAGTTATTGTAAATAACGAAGCTTATTTTGAGTTGTTGTAAAAGACTGGTTGTTTGGTAGTTTGAGCCTGTTTAAATCAACATATCCGCATATTAATCTCAACCTATTAATCTCAACATATTAATTCATTCTCTACCTGAAATAATTTAAAATACCGGCTTCATTTGATTTTTTTGTTCAAATTTGTTCGTATAGAACATGAAAGTCGATTAAAAAATTTTGTTGGTCTTCCCTATGAATTCATATACATTGGTACCAAAGTTATATACAAAATAATTACATCAAACATGTTACTCACACATGTTACTCACACGCTCTTAGAGCATGATTGTAGGAGTTTCGCAAGAGGGGGTTTTTAAATTAATAAAGAATTTAATTAAATCAAAACTAAATAAAAAGGGTGTTACCGATCCTTAAGATAGGATTTTAGCGATCGATTGTTAAGGGAGTTTTTACCCCACGTGTCAGCAAACGAGAGCAAGTGCATTTTTTTTCTTCTCTTTTTCTCTCTTTCTCTGGTCTTCTCCGCTTCTCTTGTCTGCAATCGCTGCGATTTGTGGTGTGAGAAGCTTGAGGAGATCTATGGATCGTCTGAGAAACCGTCGGAGAAGAAGAAGGGGTATGTGCTTCCCAGGGCGAAGATGGTGAATGCTGATTTGGCGAGGATTATTAATTCCGATAAGGTACAGAGTGTGGTGAAGCCGATTAAGAAGGATGCGAAGAGGGCTGTGATGAAGAAGAATCCTTTGAAGAATTTGAATGTGATGTTGAATTTGAACCCGTATGCTAAGACTGCCAAAAGGATGTCGTTGTTGGCGGAGGAGCAGAGGGTTAAGGTAAGGGTGGGCGTTCGGATACCCGTTCGGGTTCGGATCGGGTATTTCGGATTTTCGGGTATTTCGGTATAGGAGTATAGAACCTGTTTGGGTATTTCTATACTTCGGATCGGGTTTTCAGATATTTAGATTTTTGAAAAAAAAAATTAAATTCTTTATTTCTCAAACTTTTTGTATTTAAAAATATAAACTTAACTGATTTTTTATTATTTTTAATAGATTGAGTGATTAATAGATTTGAAGATAACATTTTAAAAATTATAGATACTAATTTGATTATAGTTTTTAAAATTTGAATGTAATTTTTGTTAATGATGATACATAAACATTTGACATGCATTTTAAACATTTTAAAAGAGTAAAAAATCACTTTTCTTGGAATTATATGTATATTATCAAATTTTGAACCATGTGCATAATCAATATAAATATTTTGAATAAAATTAGAAAAGTAAACTAGGGATATAGGGTTAAGGATACATATGTTCGGTTATCTTCGGATATCCATTCGGGTTCGGATATTACCGGTTCGGGTTCGGATATCCAATCTCTCCTAATTCAATACGCGTTCGGGTATTTTGCTATATCGGTTCGGGTTTTTCGGGTCGGGTTCGGATACGGGTGGGTTCGAGTATCGGGTAAAGTGCCCAGCCCTAGGTTAAGGCAAGGTTCGTTGACGTTAAGACAAGGTTTACATCTGAAACTCTGAATCTGTCTCTACTTTTTGGTAACACACAGTGATAAGTACGATTGGTGATTTATGGTGTCTTGTTTCTTAGAAGGGTATGTTTGGTTCTGCTTTCAAGAGTAAACCAAAGTGCACAGATGAGACAGAAACATAAAGCATCAAGGGAAATTGTCTCAGCCTTCAGTTAGTAGTAGGGGTGTTCAATCCGGATATTGATTCGGTTTGGTTCGGTTTTTCGGTTTTTCGGTATTTCGGTATAGGAGTATAGAACCTGTTTGGGTATTTCTATACTTGGATCGGGTTTTCAGATATTTAGATTTTGAAAAAAAATTAAATTCTTTATTTCTCAAACTTTTGTATTTAAAATATAAACTTAACTGATTTTTATTATTTTTAATAGATTGAGTGATTAATAGATTTGAAGATAACATTTTAAAAATTATAGATACTAATTTGATTATAGTTTTTAAAATTTGAATGTAATTTTTGTTAATGATGATACATAAACATTTGACATGCATTTTAAACATTTTAAAAGAGTAAAAAATCACTTTTCTTGGAATTATATGTATATTATCAAATTTTGAACCATGTGCATAATCAATATAAATATTTTGAATAAAATTAGAAAAGTAAACTAGGGATATAGGGTTAAGGATACATATGTTCGGTTATCTTCGGATATCCATTCGGGTTCGGATATTACCGGTTCGGGTTCGGATATCCAATCTCTCCTAATTCAATACGCGTTCGGGTATTTTGCTATATCGGTTCGGGTTTTTCGGGTCGGGTTCGGATACGGGTGGGTTCGAGTATCGGGTAAAGTGCCCAGCCCTAGGTTAAGGCAAGGTTCGTTGACGTTAAGACAAGGTTTACATCTGAAACTCTGAATCTGTCTCTACTTTTTGGTAACACACAGTGATAAGTACGATTGGTGATTTATGGTGTCTTGTTTCTTAGAAGGGTATGTTTGGTTCTGCTTTCAAGAGTAAACCAAAGTGCACAGATGAGACAGAAACATAAAGCATCAAGGGAAATTGTCTCAGCCTTCAGTTAGTAGTAGGGGTGTTCAATCCGGATATTGATTCGGTTTCGGTTCGGTTTTTTCGGTTTTTCGGTATTTCGGTTAGTAAAATATAACTACCATTCTTAATCCACATTTACTTCGGTTCGGTTCGGTTTATATACCGTCGGTTTTCGGTTTATTCGGTTTTATACCGAAGAACATAATTATTTAGTTTGAGGTCATATTATATGAATTTTAGAGTCATATTGTCAACACATCCATTTATTAAAACATAATATATGTTCAAATAAATGAACATAAAATTAAAAACGCATCTACCATCAAGTAAAATAATCAAATCTAGAATTAAATTCAAAGTTCAAAATTTTGAAAATAAAAATAAACAAAACACAAGGATGAAAGAAAAGTTTTTCCACTCTTCCATATTTAGTGTTCATCAAAATCATGCTTCTTCGATTGAACACAAAACTTTGTTCGTTTATAGATAAGAAAAAAAATTATGAAGAATTTTCACTAAGTGTTGTCCATCAAATTTATAATATTCACATCAATATAGTCAATGCTAAAATAAAGCAAAAAGATTAAAAATACACCAAGAAAATAAGAAGCATCGGTTGTGATGTATTGTTATTTAATTATTATGATTCATGTGTTTTACAAATTAGGACTTCTTTATCATTATAAAAAATATGGTAATGATTATTAACAAAAAATTAACTTATATAACAAACAGATTTTCATGTGTCGTTATAAAATAGATACATATTTACATGTTTCTGCTTTTGTTCGGTTTTGTTCGGTTTATTCGGTTTAATCGGTTATAAACCTAACCATATCCAAATCCTACGGTTTTTATAAAATCACATCCATTCGGTTTATATGGTATATACCAAAACCAAACCATATTGTCTATTTCGGTTCGGTTCGGTTCGGTTCGGTACGGTTCGGTTTTACCATATTGAACAGCCCTAGTTAGTAGTCTTTGGGAACACTGCATTGACCGCTTGATTCACAAGTTGATTTCAACAACTGCGAAGTTTCTTTGCTTTCTGTTTGGTGGTTAGAACTCTTAATTGAGAAATCTGAGGAAGAAATAAGATTAGCAGACCATATGTGTTTTTATCTCGTGTTCTTTAAGAGATTGAGAATGCTAAAGAAATCTTTAGAGACTTTTGGTATTTTTGATGTTATGGTAAAGTTAAAGGAGAGTTTTTTTTTTGTTTCAGATATGATCAAGTATGGAACAAATTCTCTCTACGTATGGATAGAGTGATGCAAGGGTTGATCATAGACAAACAGAACAACAACAGCTCAGTTTCTCAGAGAAAAGTTAAAAAATCTCAACTTGATCAGAAAATGGTAGAACAAAGAGTTCAAAGTTGTAATCTTGTCCTGGCTAGTGTTGCACATATATAAAATTCTTTCTTCTAAAAATCTGATTAGTGCTTTTGTCGCAGCTTACATCTGAAGTGGTCTTGATAGAGGTAATACTTCCACTACAATCAATTTTCAGCTCTTGTCCTGGCCTTTTTTTAATATCCTAATGATGTAAACATTGCCTTAACGTCAACGAACATTCCGTCTTCTGTATATTACAATGTCAGTTCTGAAACTTGTCATGAACACGAGAACGGAAGCATACGTTTGTGACAAAAGCTAGCTTCTGTGTCTGAAATTATCACTCATGTAATATCTGTATGTTGATGCAGGTATAATGTTGAAGCAAGTTGCTGGCAAGTATTCGATAGGCAAAGCAATTTATGGAAGTGACAGAGCAAAGCTTAGACCCTCCTTGTACCAGACCAACTTTGGATTTCACAATGGGCGGGTAAGCCACCATACTTTCCACTTTGATTACTTGATATTTTTACGAGAATTAGTAGATGAAATGTATTTGGTCGAGCCATGTGTGTACAGCCTTGTCTTTGTTTGGTTGAAATCTCGTAACTTGATCTGCTTAGACATGTTTTTCAAGGATAATAGTTGATTAGAGTTAGGTTGTGGTTAGTGAATATGGTTGTGAATATGGTTTTAAGAACCCTTAATTAAGAAACTCCCAATACGAAGCACAAAATCTATGGGTTTCTTAACTAAATTACTTAACTAATTTTTATTATTAAACAAGTGAGTAAGAAACACAAATGGGTTATAGGGTTAATGATGCTCTTATATGGTGTTTTATATTTCAGGTACAAGTGGGGATATTAGAAGACAAAACGTCTCATTCGTCTGACACATGCCTAGTATAATCCATATCTAGCTTTGCAGACCTGAGACACAGCAATTGGGGACAAGGCGGTAATTTCTCATTTATCCGTGTACCTAAATATCTTTCCTATTGTGTATTTCCAGCTGAATAGTCTTTCCTATTGTGGATCCGACCCGAAATCGATCTGAAAAATTCTAGTTCGGGTAAGAACCGAACCGATCTTTTTATCTATTAGATCTTATTGTGGAGGGAACTGTGGGTCTTGAATCCGATCCGTCCCAAACCCGAGACCCGATGAGGAATCGAAATACCCAAAACTTCAAGTATGTATTAGATATATATGGGTGTTTCAGTATATTTTTGGTATTATGGATATTATTTTAACTTCTGAATTTGGATTTTCAAGTATGGTTTTGAGTTTCGAATAAAATTTTAGATTTTCAAAAATATAATTCGGATAATCGGATAAAAGTTCGAGTATTTTTCATGTCTTTGGGTTAGATTTTGGATAAAGTTTGAATATTTTTCAGTATTAAAATATTTTCAAGTATTTTTGGGTATTTTTTCGGGCCGTATTCGACAGGACCCGAACTAAACTCAACCATGACAAGACCCGAACCGATCCAGACACGACAACCCGAACCAAACCTGAACCGACAAATTCTAATTATTGTATTGGGTTTAAATGTCTAATATCCGAAGGATTTGTAGTCTACAAGATCCGAACCGAACCCGACCCGAGGACCTTTTGAATACGAAGCCTACATCCTAATAGAGTAGAATACAAGATATGTATTTAGGATCCACAGCCCAAACCAAAATACTACAAAACAAAACAAGAATGATTTAAGCACACCAAAAGGCCCAGCAATTTTTTTAAAAAAATCAGTACCAAACGACTTCGTTATAGGGATAACGTCGTTTTGGTAAACCCTATTTTTCCCTCAACATATTAGGCGGCGGTAAAGCTTTCCCGGCGTCAGAAGCTTTGTGGTTTTCGAGCTAACGAAGGATTCTCTCTGTACTCTTTCTCAAACCGAAGTAGCCTTCTCCGGTCCATCTTCCCCGTACGTGTTCCTGTCTCAATACTCCTGTTATTACCTCTAAACTCTTTGTTTTGTGTTTTTTCTTTTGATACTTTTATTCGTTGGATTGATTATATATACTGATCGTTAATCGTGTGTAAAGCTATATATATATATATATATGCTTGTCCTTTGGATCGATTCCGAACAATTGTCGTTTTTCTAGTGTTCAGATCACCAACTGAAGTTCTAGATTAATGGCGGAGGTTAAACCATTGATCGGTCTTAAATGGGAACCAAAGCTTCCAAGCTTAGCTCTAGACTCCAAAACTGGTTCTAGTTCAAGTAAAGGACTCGAAACTGGTTCTCTCTGGACGTCTAAGTCAGAGCTGGTTGATGGTCTTTGTCTTCCACCTACTGATCCAAAGAAAGTTAACAAGATGATTAGAAAGCAAATCAAAGACACCACTGGATCAAACTGGTAAAACTTTGCTACCACCCTTTTTTTGTTTTTTATATGAAATCATTTGGTGAGAGGTTCACATTGTACCTGCTATTGTGGATAGGTTTGATATGCCTGCACCAACAATGACTCCTGAGTTGAAAAGAGACCTTCAGTTGCTTAAGGTAATGTGTTCCTCGTTGTTGTTGTTGTTGTTCTCTTGGTTTTGGTTTCACAGTTCTAATTTTAATCTCTTTTGGCAGTTGAGGGATGTAATGGATCCTAAGAAACACTACAAGAGAGTTACGTCCCAGTCTAAACTAGCTGAAAAGTATTTCCAGGCAAGTAGTCTCTGAGCTCTGCAAACTTTATCAAGACAAGAACATTTTTTTTGGTCTTGTTCTTTTTGTCTTAACACCAACTCTTGTTGTGTTTTCTTTTGTGTTAAAAAAAAACAGGTTGGTACAGTCATTGAACCAGCGCAAGAGTTCTATGATCGATTGACAAAGAAGAATAGAAAAACGAGTCTTGCTGAAGACTTGGTGTCAGATCCCAAAACTTCTCAGTACAGGTTAGTTTACTTACATTGTTCTAATAAGAAAGTACATATAAGGAGGAAAAAAAACTGCATGTTGATTAAAAGAAGTTTAATTTGGGATTCATCGAGTTCAATCCATCTAAACCTTGTCTTTGATAAGGGAATTGGACACGTGTTTATTGAAAAAGGTTCTTGGTGAGCCCTTGTACAGGCTCTTGTGAGCATATTGTTTGTTTCATCATATCTATGGATTGCAAGTATGCTATGTTTCTTTCCAGAGCTATGATAAGGTATTGAGAGAGGTTGCTGCTAAGACATGAGTTTGTAAGTGATTTTGTGTTGGTTGTGTTGTATTTCACAGGAAGCGTAAAGTGAGGGAGATTGAAGAGAAGAACAGATCAAATCAGGATAAGAAGTGGAAGAAAAAGGGAAAAGACTCCAAGAAACATAGAAGGAACTGAATTGCGTTTATTAGAGACTTTTTGGTGCACGTTACCTTGTAATGACGACTCCTTGTTGTTGTTTTACAGCCTTTGCTTGGTTTTGTTGTTTACATGTCAGATAATGAAACAGATTGATTGGAAATTGAATAGAACGTAAGAGTATTTTGATCTGGTGATTATGTTAAATAACTTAACTAAACATTGTCTAAGAAAATCTTTATTATCTTTTTAAATAATAATTAACCTAGTAGCAATAGCATTAGGTCTTAGGCATAGCTAAAGCTACCAAGTTTTTGAGCATAGGAAGCTGCTCGTTGGTTACTGTTTTGGGGTGCAATAGCGTGTAATATCGCATGAAAATCAGTATGAATATGGGCCTTGTTGGGCCGTTTTTCTTTTCTTTCTGTTTTAGCCCATTATCTTCTCTCTTCTTCTCCTCTTTCTTCTCTCTGTTTCTTCCTACATCTTCTCATCTTTTCTTCACTTTTATCAAGAACGATAGAAGGATCTATCCCGTGCGATACGAATACTTAACATTCGACTCGTTTCCCTGTAACAAATCTAGACATGGCATCTCCTGAGCAATCAGAAAGAAACTCGCCTGAGAAAACTGGTTCAAGCAGTGTATCCAAGAAAGTTTCGGAGATGTGGGAGCGAATGAAGGAAGGAGTGCCAAACAAGCGATTCAATTTCGTCTCAAAGACCTCAACCTCTTCACCTTCCACTCGAAAACCAGCTAATAGCGTGAGATTCCCGCACTCTTCTTCTCATTGTTAAACTTTCGTGAAAGATTTCAAATGTTTGATCCTTTCGAATTCACAGAACTGGAAAAGTTATCTTGGTATTGATGCGAAGAAGAACCACACAATTGTACAAAAAGAAGACAGCGTTTTGGATAGTAGCTGTGGTGAGGAGGCTAAGCGCATTGCTGCAGCCGCTCTAGCTGCTGTTAGAAACGCAACCGCAACCGCTGCTGCTGCTTCGAACCGTGGCAAAATTGAGGTTAGAACAAAAAAAAAGCTTTGACCTTTTTGTTTGACTCTGTGTAGTTAGAATGTAAGATCTCTCAGCTGTTTTGAACTAAGAGGACGGATTGTGTGTGATTAAAGTCTCTATCTTTACGTTAATATGACTGTGCTTTGCCTCGGTAACGTTAGAATGTAAGATCTCTCAGCTGTTTTGAACTAAGAGGATGGGTTGTATATGATAAAAGTGTCTGTCTTTACGTTAATATGAATGTGCTTTGCCTCGGTAACGTTAGAATCTAAGATCTCTCCTCTGTTTTGAGCTAAGAGGATGGGTTGTGTGTGATTAAAGTCTCTGTCTTTACGTTAATATGAATGTGCTTTGCCTCAGTGACGTTAGAATCTAAGATCTCTCAGCTGTTTTGAGCTAAGAGGGCCGATTGTGTATGATTAAAGTATCTGTCTTTAAGTTAATATGAATGTGCTTTGCCTTGGTAACGTTAGAATCTAAGATCTCTCAGCTGTTTTGAACTAAGAGGACGGATTGTGTATGATTAAAGTATCTGTCTTTAAGTTAATATGAATATGCTTTGCCTTCGGTAACACGTTAGAATCTAAGATCTCTCAGCTGTTTTGAACTAAGAGGATGGGTTGTGTATGATTAAAGCCTTTGTCTTTACGTTAATACTCGATTGAAACCTTAGTAAAGCTTGCTTTTTGTTTGAGTTAAGTGTTGGAAAGATGGATTGTATTGGCTACAATCTTTTCTTAAGTCTCACCTTTTTGTATCTGCAGATAACAGAGGTCAAAGACTTTGCTGGTCAGGAAATCGAAGTGAAGAGATTAGTGGAAGCGGGTTCAAAAGAAGCCTCTTCCTCTTCCTCTGCGATGGCGACGTCAGGGGTTGATGCCGTTCTTGAGCAGATAAAAAAGAAACAGAAGCTGAGTGTTTTGGACAAGACGAAGAAAGACTGGGGAGAGTACAAGGAGGAGAACAAAGGTGTTGAAGATGAGCTGGATAAGTACAAGAAGAGCTCGGACAAGTATCTCGACAAAGTTTCTTTCTTGGAGAGAGCTGATTACAGACAGTTTGAGAAAGAGAGAGACGCTCGTTTAGCTCTTCAGTCCAAGAGAAAACTCGATGATGTCTAAATGTGAAGACTTTACTTCTTCTTCTTCCTATGCTGTAAGTATTCTTGTTTTCTGGTGTTTATAGAAATGAAACCTTGTACTAGTTTCTTAAGGGATTTTGTCACATTCTGAGCCTAAACCGTGTTCCGGTTTGCTTGATTTGATTATGTTTTCTTCTCCTGCTCTGAGTGTATGTATGTCGAAGAATGAAGATCATCCTCTTTTTTAGGCCATGGACACAATGAAATAGGCTTTCAGTGCAACAAAGCACATGCTGCTTCTAACCATATGTAACATCAAATGAATCTTCTGTGATGACATTCTTGTCACACCATTCCTTTCCCTAACCTCTGGAACTTGATGTAGTGGATGATATCCACAAAGGCATTTGCTGAACTATATCATTGCATCTTTATAAAACCATCCATATCAATCACTCCACATAATTTTTGCTGTTGCTATATAACTCAGACCAGGGTGTGATAAGCTTTCTGATGAATTTTTGGACATTGCAATAGAAATATCGATGAAACATACACATGAGTTCTTACATATTACATTAAGCTCGAGGTTGTGTTTTTGTCTATGAAAACGAAAGAAACAAAAAAAAAAGGGTTTTGAATCTAAAGATCAACGGCAGGAGAAATGTCGCCAACAGTGAGATCTACTCCATCATCTGGCAAGTCAGATCCAAGTGGTCCTAGTATCCCTTCAGAACTTAGCGTCAGTCCACTCTGCGCAAAACATACACCAACATTAGTTTACTATTACCATCCAGTAAAACCAAAGCTTCTCTGCTTATCTCCGGTTATTGATCACAATCAAATCTGGTGAACAAACCAAAACCCAACAACACAAGGCAAGGCAAGTGGATAGAGTCATACCTCAGGTTGGAAGCGAAGCATGTCTGCACGAGCCATAGCTTCTGCTTGGGCGATTCTCTGTCTGAACGTCTGAGCCATCTCCTCAGCCTTGAGACAACAAAAAAGTAGTAAAAAGGATTGAGAGACTGACCATAGAGGAAAATGAGAGAGCACTTCAGTGGAATTAGTGTTTACCTTCTCGAAAACAAGTTTTGGGTTGCGAATCATATCACCGGGAGTTGGCTCCAGCTTCTTTGTGGAGAGACTTACTCTTCCTCTGTCACGGTCATGGCTCAGTATCATAACCTGTTAACATTATAAGTTAGGTAACATCCGAATCACAAAGAGTTTTAAGACTATCAGTGGTAGAGAGACCTTCAGAGTGTCACCGGGCTGAAGAACAGTAGCGATATCTGAGACACGGTCATGACTGATCTGACTAACATGGAGAAGGCCATTGATACCGCCAATGTCAATGAAGGCACCATAGGGTTTCAAGCTCTGAACAACTCCGAGGACCACAGATCCGATTCCAAGCTGAGCTTGGCTGTCTGCTACAGCTTTACGGTTGCTGAGGACAAGCTTTGTTTGTTCCTCATCAACCTCCACAAACTTGAGAGGTATCTCTTTCTCAAGTAGCTCTTCGGCTGCTGCTTTCTAACAAAACAAATGTAGAAGTAACAAATCGTTAATCAGGCTGTGTTTTTAACTTTAACTCGTGAAGCTCTGAGACAAAGTACTTACCGATGATATTTGAGAAAATGGAACAAACCCACGAAGACCCTCCACCATAGCCACCAAACCACCTTTGTTAGCACCAACAACCTACGCATACAATCCACATTGTTAACCAGAGATACCAAAAGAGGGGAAAAGAAGTTCCAAAACGGACCTTAGCTTTGACAACAACATCCTCAGCCTGAAGCTGCCTGCATCGTTCCCAAGCAAGTTCGTACTGAATCATCCTTAAGCTCAACAGCAAACTGTCGTCACTCTCGTTCTCACCAATGATGACAAACTCCTCCACCATACCAGGAACTATACCAGCTTCCTCCACATGCTTGATTCTGTGAATGCAAGCCTGCTCAACCGACAAATAAGCCGACGACTTTGCAGAAATGTCGACTAATGCACCATTTGCATCGGTCTTGAACACCGTTCCTTTCACCTGAACAATGACACAACCACAAAATGATAAACACAACTCTACAGAACAAAACGTTGTCGTTCATATACTCAAGTTTCTCGACCTAAACTTAAGCAATGTTAAAGCTCAAAGTTCGAAACTTTTCTCAAACCCCACAAAAGATACTGTAAAGGAGAACATAACTGAACTAGTTTGGTCTTTAGAATAACAGCTCGAACTCAAGCAACGATTAGAGCTCAAAGTTCGAAACTTTTCTCAAACCCCACAAAAGACATTGTAAAGGAGAACGAACCCTAGTGCCGATTTCGGAATTGAAGTCGTATTGTTCGATAGCAGCCGCGAAGTCGTCGACGGTGAAAGCGACGCCTTCCATGGGAGCAGTTCTGCAACGCTCGTAAGCGTCTTCGAACATCTTCTTCAGCTCGAGTCTCTCTCTTGTCTGGCCGCTGGACATCGCAACGGCCGCGACGATCGTTGGAGAAACGGAGGCGGATTTGTTCTGCGGGAAGTTCTTGGCGGCTCTTCTCGATAGCCTGGAAGAGGAAGAGAGTGGAGAGCATCTCAGCCCCGTGAATTGCTGAGCCAAAGACGCCATTTAGTCGAAGAGTTGAGTTCCACTCACAGAGTTATATCTGTTCTTATATGGCTCTTCCTGCGTTTTATCCTCGAGTTAGATAAGGGAGGAAGAGAGAGTGACGATGATGATCTGGACTTGGCAAGTTATTTGATCGGAAGGTCGAGTAACTGCCACGTTGCAATGAAACTACGTGACGTTTATTAACTAACCATCTAAACAGCGTGACGTTTATGCATGGGACTGGGGAAAAATTGAGAATCGAACACCATTTGAAAATAACATTTATTACAATATATGATAAATAATCAACAAAAAAAATTAGTAAGAATAGTTATAGAAAAAAATATTATATACTAAATACGTTTTCAAAAAACTCTATAAAACTGTAATACAGAGATGTTTTGAAAACATATATTTAGTAGGGCTGGGATGGATCCAGATATCCGGGATATTCGGGGTATCCGGATCCGGATCTGTATCTATCGAATCCGTGATTTTAGTATCCGGATCCGGATCTATATCTATCGTGATGCACCCTAAATTAGGATCACTTTCGACCGGTTGATAAGGGATATGATCTCGAATGATTGAATGAGAAATGATGGATTGAAGGGTCGCGACAACAATATGAAGGTCGTTGATATTCCGAACTCCGATTGTTGCTTGATATGACGACAAGTCCAACAAAAAGAGATATAGATGGATCGAAGGGTCGCATGCCAGATGCGAAGGTCACGATATTCGAAACCAATTTGTTCCGGATGTGAGCGACCGGTCCACAAAAAAGGGCACTCGATCTCGTTGCCGGATATGACGACCGGTCCAACGAGAAAGAGAGAGTTACTTGGAGCTAACCACACCAAGAACAAGAAAAGTGAGATTCCCTCTCAAGGTTCCAAAAATAATCACTCAAAACTTATTTTATTTCATTGATCAAATGGCCTTTATATAATAGGCAAATAGTACAAAAGGTTTAGTCAACATCTAAAAACTTGAAAAATCATAAATATTAAAACTTGACCAAAGAACAAAGACCAAAGACCAAAGTCCAAGACTTTTGACCGAAAATGGGAATTTGTGGTCGCAAAACTCTTCGGCTGATCTCGTCCTTTTGCATGGTCGACGGGCTCTGGATTGCCGTCAGATTGATATATTATTTGACTATACCTTCTCGTTTCTTGTTGGGCCTTTCTTTCTTTGGGCTGAAGCATGTTCATAAACATATTTTCATAAATCGTCAAGCCCATCTCGTTTAAAACTCAAGCCCAAAAACCAAACTTTCTTGATTTGTTTCTGCTGCTGATTCAGGGCACATCATATCGGATCCGTGATTTTAGTATCCGGATCCGGATCCGTCCTTTCCGGATATCCGGGTTCTGGATACCCGTCTAGATATCATGATATCCGCGAGTATCCGGATTCGGATCCGGATTCGTCAAAATGATTTAAAAAAATAAAAATATTTTTAAAATACAAAAAAATCTATAAATATTACATAAATTAAATATTTTTGCAAAATTTATAAATTTATGCATATAATATTATTAAAATTAAAATATAATATTATAAGACTAATTTTATGTATAAATATTAATAAATAAACTATAATTATTAATAATATTTTAAATTTAATATATTAAAAAAAACGGATTCGAATCCGGATATCCGGACCTAAAAATCTAGATATCCAGATCCGGATTCGACGGATCCGACATTTTACTATCCGGACCCGGATCCGGGCACCCCGGATATCCTATTTTCGGAGCGGATCCGGATCGGATAACGAACGGTTTCTATATATACAGCTTTCTTGTAGACGCACTATCTACCTGGAGAACGAACAGTTTCTATATAACTCATGTATGTGCATAGAGGGCATTCGTCAAGACTGATCAGGTTCCAGCATTGCGCAAGGAATATTATATTTGCAAACCAATTATGAATCAACTCATTAATCACGCTATAAAATAACAAATGTCGATAAGGAATCAACAGACAGCTTTCAAGGTATTCTACTCGCTCTTCCAAGCATACAGAATCAACGAAAAACCAGAACTTTGAGACTTGGAGTTTGTTGTTGTTGCCATCATGTCCTGTGAGAAAGACAAGCTCTTGTCCGAAGAAGATTGACAAGTCCTGAACATGAACACTGCGTTTCCCGCTGAAGAAGGCATCCCAAAGAGCCAACTATGAACATCCCACAGAACTTCCACAGCCACTCTATTAACAACTATTGTATCGTTGCCACGAAACTTCCACTTCAGCCTTTTCACCTGCAACAACGTCTTCCCATCCACACGAACGATGAGACAAGGATTAGTGACGCTCGTGTCACATTCAATCACAAGATCATGTATTTTAACCCCATCTGAACAAAGCTGAGCCTTTGTTGCAAACTCTCTCTTACCAAAGACATGCTCTTTCTTGGCGATGAACACCGCTCCTAGAGACGAAGGCGTAGCATTCGTCTTCTTGAAAGCTTCTTTTTTCATATCACCGAGAAGCAGAACCATCTCCTTGTCAACGACAACACTCACATAGAACCCTCCCAGAGCTGCAGGTCCTGAACCAAATTTCGCAGACGCCAGATCCCAGAAAACATCGATGCTACACGAATACGCCTCTAAGCTCTTGGACCCTTTTCGTTTGGTGAACAGCCAGGGCTTAATCTCGACTTTACAGAGACTCTGGTTACAGGAATCATCAACACCAACGGTCACACTCTGACCCATCAGAGTCCTGGCCCATGTCACAGTGATCAGACAACTCCTTCCTCGAATACGGTACTGGTAGATAGAAGTAACCAGATTCTGAGCGTTTTTACCGGAGTTTGAAGACGATGAATCCGCAACTTGGACTCCATTTTCACCAAAGCAAGAAGGAAAATCCTTCATCTCTATAAAACTTCAATTTCCACCCTCTCTTCTCTCTCCGCGGAATTTCAACGAACACTTGGTGGGCAAACTGCGTAAAGATAAGGACTTTTTACACAGATGAACTTGATTGAGACAATGGCGGAAGCTATAAGCAGAGGAGAAGAAACCCAGAAGGAAAAAAGTGAACTTTGTTTACCTTAAGAGACAGATGAATCAAGAATGGATCGAAATCTGAAGAATCCTCATACAAGTCTCGTTGATTGGATCCGTTGTCTTCAAGGAAAGAGATTTTGATAAAGCCGGAGAGTAAGGAGAGAGAGAAAGAAGGAAGCAAATCGCCAAAGTAAAGGAAGAATAATTTTTTCTTCGATAAAAAAACTGAAAATGGAGACAGATAGAGACAAAAAGGAGACTCCTTTCACTCTCAGTGTTATTATTACCGTGTAATAAAAACCTAACTAGAATTGAGTCGGCATAAATTGACATCCAGGGAGAACTTTACCAAACAAACAAATAGAATTGAATATTGAAAATGAAGACTTTGCTATTTTTGTATGAATTATTTTTTAAAATCATTTGGGTTCACATGTCTTTCAAGATTGGGGATTTGTATTTGTGTGTGGTATTTTGAAGACAATTTGTATGAAAGGTTCCACTTTTTATTGCAATTTTGAATATTTTTGTCACACTTTTTGGGATAAAAATTAAGATTTATACTGTTTTCTGTTTCTAATTATCAATACTATTAAAACAGGAGAACTTTTTATCGACTATGTTTTGGACTATCAAAAAAGTCATAACAGTCCAACTAAAATAATTTCATTAGTTATTATCGTATAATGTTTTTCTAATCTAACAAATATCTATTAATATTTCAAGATTTGTAAAATAGAATTAATTTAACCTCCTATTTTTTCTCTTACAACTAACTTAATAGTATTTTCAAAATAAGATATCTAAAAAGACATTGTCAAGTATCCTTTTCTAAGATTTTATTATAAAAATATCTTTTAATATATTTTATTTAAGATGTAAACATAAATTCTTTTTAATATTTATTTTTAAATAATAAAATTCGTAATTAATATTAAATAAATTATTAACGAATATTAATTCTTTCATAATAGAATAAGAAATAATATTCACATAATATTTCTATTCATAATTAAATTAATACATCAGCTAATAAATATAAAGTAACTTAATTCATTTATTAAATATTTTATAAATCATAAAATTAAAGAATAACATACAGTCATGAATTTTACCACATACTTCAACGTATTAAAATAAAATATTAAACTAATATATATAAAATAATAAATAATTACATATTTAAATTTGAGTATTAAAAATAATTCGATATAGCATGATACAGGTTGAATGAAGATGTTTTATTTATATAATAATAAAATAAATTTTGACCAATATAAAAATTTAAAATATTTTTTACTAAAATTTACAGTTTTAAATATAAGTAAATAATGATGGGTTTTATAAATGAATTATCTTACTTTAACCAAATTATATTTATTAATTTTAATTTAGGTATCTATAAAAACATTTTTTAATAAAAATACATGTATGAAATTTCTAATTTTCAGTAAATAAATTTTTGGAAAAAAACTAATCCATAGATCCGGGTCGGGTAAACACAAGTATAATTATATTAAGTTATTTCATAAATAGCTGAACGGTTTATATATCTCTTGAACCAAAAAAGACAAAGCTATAATCAAATTGAAACCGAAATCCAAAAAGAAAGACAACCTAAAACAAAAACCGAAAACCAAACATTATATTTAAACATATTGGTGAACAAAAAGACGGGTTAATAAATTTGTTGACTCAACTAATTTCAAACATTTAACAAACGAGGAAGATCAATACATAAGATGATGACAAAAATAAAATCTTGCCCGCCCTTTCAAAGGGCGGGTCAAACTCTAGTACTGATTAAACTACCAGTTACATAAAATAAAAAAAATCTTTGAAACTAGAAGAAGGCAACGCTTAAACAAAAGTTTTAATAATATAATTCAAGAAAATAAAAGAAGAGTTTTGAAGATCTTTGTATTCCTTTCTTTCTAAATTAGGTAGATAACAACTTATAAAATGAATTTGACAGTAGTGGTTAGGCAGCTCTGAGATTGCTGTCTCGGCAAAGAGATCCAAGATATGATACTCAGGCAAATTAAATAATTAACAACTTCAGGATTCGAATGGTTCAATCGAATATTCAAAAATGCAAGCACGATTTTTGCAAAATGTAAGTCTACGACGCTATTAAATTATTATTTCAAAAAAGATAGATTTTAGTCTTGTAATTTTGGCCATTGCGCATATATGCATGACTTCAAGACATTAAAACTTTTAATTAATAAAGCCAAGCATACATAGAGTTTTCATCTTCCAATTCCGTACATAGATGATATTTATAAGAAAACACTATTGATAGTAATATTTATGGATCATGATGGTCCAGATGCAGTGCTTTGGTTCGACTAATCTTATGCTTAATCATCATAACACGAAAAAAGAAGGAAACATTCGAGGCAATTACCATTTTTAATCTTTGTAGAGAATTATATAAAAAAGGATAAGTACCCGTTAAATTTTTCATAATCTGCCAGCTTCATCATCATCATTACAACCATTATCTCTCTCTCAATCTATCCCCCTTTTCTATCTCTCTCTAGTTGTTTTTGTTGTTGTCGTTAATATTCTAATAAAAAGCAATGTTGTTGTTTAGTTGGTTGGATCCGGAGTCCAGAGATCGAATAGTGAATAGTTTAATGTGTTTCTGATTTAGAATAATGTGTTTTAGTTCCTCCAAAACAATGTTGTTTGCCCTAATTACCATGTCTCTGTCGATATATCAAAATCCACTAATTTGAACGATAACATAAATAGCAAAATTTCTGACCAAATATGATAATTTTTCCGGTCGCTATTGATTTATGCCCATAAAATATTTATTAAAAAGTCAAAGAAAGTAATTTTGGTTTTTTAAGTATGGAAGGAAATGGTATTCACGTGTATTCTTGTCCATGGAGTAGTTGTCATGCGTTACAACCCAAATTTGGGGTCATCTTTGTTGGGACTTTCTGTGCCTTTTCTTGAATACCTTTGGTTTTTATTTCTTTTACATGTTTAGTGTTGTTAGGTGCATATGAATAACATAATTTCAATAAAAGGTTTTTATAACTGGAAAATTAAATATTTTTGCTGACTGAAAAATAAATAAACTATAATTTTGTAGTTTTGCGTTTAATATCTACTAATCTACATGTTTGAAATAATAATTTCATAAAGTAGCATTACAATTTGCAACACATCTTCAATTACAAAATCCTTTCATAAGATTTAGGCACATTGAATTGATTGGTTTTCGTAGACAATCGAAATTTGACAAATGGCATGTCATATTGACATTGTGATATAATTGCATCGATGGTAAACTTGTATATCTGCTTAACACACGTTATCAATATGCTCTGGAACCGAGTCATTAACGTGAACTTTAAGGTCCTGATTTTTCACCAAAGTATTATCCTTATGGCTATGTCAGGGCCGGCTCATCATTTTGATGAGTCCTGGGGCAAAGAAAAAATTTGTACCCCTAAAAGTCTATGTTTATTCAAAATTAAAAAATATTTAGAAAACTTTATAAATAACTATTTTGTAAATTTTATGATGAAAAAAAAAATTAACTGTTTTTGGGTCCTTTTCAATCTATTTTTATTAAAAACAGTTGAAAATTGTGTAAAATCTATAAATACACAAAAGATAAAAAAAAATTAACTATAATTATATGAGGGACATAAGGTTGGACCCGGGGCGGTCGCACCCATTGTCCCCCCTCCTAAGCCGGCACTGGCTATGGTGGTGAATTATCCTTATGGCTATGGGGATCTGATTTTCTTGTGATTTCATTTCCTTTGTTGACTTATAAATTTAATCACTCACCTGGCGGAGCTAGCATGGTATCATGTGGGTCATATGACCCATGTGAATTTTTGCAAAAAAAAATTTTTACATATATTTCTAATAGAAAAATCTGATGAATGTATCTCGTTGACCATTGTAAAATTCATGTGTTATCAATCTGACCCTTGTGACAGAATTTTCTCCCTCCACCACTGCTCACCTCTTCTCCCACCCACTTTGCAGTAAAAGCCGTTCTTTGGGATAATAAAAAAATTTAAAAATTAAAATGTCAAAAATGTATCTTATTGATTTTAGATGAAGAATCGTAATATATCGAAAAGTCAAAGCATCGTCAAAATAAGGTAAAAGTCCTGGACAATGTCTTCCAGTCTCCAGATACTATTTTCAAAGCTCCATGATTTGAAAAACATTACTATATTAGGAATGCTATATGCGAGTCCAGACACCTGCTGCACGTTGATTGTTTTGTTTATTACCATTTACCAACATATTCTAATTCCACTTATCAATGTTCGACGCGTCGGCATTTTGTACATGGGATGCATATATGGCTTAGAGTATGTTTATCCGTGGTTTCTTAGGACGGAATTTTTAGAGAAATATAAAAAACTGTTTCTTAACTTTTAATTAAAAAGTTAAGAAGCTATTTCTTAAAATACTTTAAGAAACAATTTTAAAAAATTGTTTTTTATATTTCCCTAAGAACTCCGACCTAAGAAACCACGGATAAACATGATCTTACATCAATTGGATATTCGATTTTACTTTTTTAGCGAATATCAATTTCATCAACAAGTAAGATAAAATGTATTTTCTTAACCACACAAGTAAGATAAAATAATATTGTTATAAGTGATTTATACTAATAATACTGTCATTGCTATCAACCAGATCCAAACGCACATGACAAAAGTCCATTAACGAGTCGTGATCCTAAGTTTACAAGTTCATAGTTAACTGTTTCTTAGTTGTGACATGCATTGTTTTTTTTTTGTACTCTTCCATGCTTGATCACCACGACATGTTAATTGTATAATAAATGATGAAAATTCAGGTGAAAATGTTTACAGTCAAAGATATTTCTCTTTGTTTAATGGTCCCTCGACACTGCTTGAAGAATTGACTTATATTGATGATATTACGTATTTACGTACACGCATACCAATTAACCTAATATGCACACTATGTCGATGTAGCACTTTATGATTGAATCTACAGAGACCAATGGTTATACTTTATTTTTATGGGATCAATATTAAACTAAAACAATAAAGATCAGGGGGTTTCAAGATTAAGGTATCGTAACAAACAAGTAACAGAGTTGGTTTGGATTCAGATTAATAAAGAATTAGATTCAGGGTGATTTATTGGGATACTTAGGACCATGAGCCACACAACTATTCAGGAAGACAATACGAGCCAATCTAGAAATTGAACAACAAAATTATATAAGCCCACTATCATGGTGTCTACCAATTTATCAAGCAATCTTGATTCCTAAACTGTCATTTGGATTAGAGAATGATGACAATCATTAAGCTCAGATTCAATTGGTCTACAATTTACCTTAACATCAGCTTCCGTTGGCTAAAGACAAATTGCCTATCTATGCTTTTTCTAGCAATCTAAAACACTTTTGATTCTTAGATTGCACCTATAATCAGATGCTAAATGACCAGTTTAACACAAGCAGTAAATATAGCAATAGATAGATATATCAAAGAATAACAATCTTATTTGTGTCTAACTCATTGATCCATGATCCCTAGCACCCTAAACCTAACAAGTTGATTACTCAACCATAAACAAAGAAAACCAGAGATAACAAATGAAGAAAACATGATGATAAATTGCAAAAATAATAAAATAAGATTTATGATTCTTCTCAAGAGTGCAGAGATCCTTCTCCCTCAATCTCATAAATAAAAGTCTCAAAAATATCTCTCTCTCTCTAAAGATCTTTCTGTAAAAAGCAGCGTAAAAAACTAAAGGGAAAAGAAAAAGAAGATATATTAAAGTTGCTGGCAGTCCAGAGAAAAAAATTAGAATGATTAGGATAAATCCTGAAATAATTTGTAGTTTCTTTAAAAATCTCTGCTGCTGGAGCAGGCATTGGATGCTTCGCTCGATCGGGATCATCCATCAGGCTGCTCTACGTAAAAACTAGTAAAATCACTAAATTGCATTCTTTTCTGCTTTTCTTATTCCAACTGGTCCATCTTTCATCCAATGCAAACTCCATACCTGAAATGATTCGAAAGAAAAACTAGAAAACTTGATAAAGAATTGAAAACCAATTGGAAAATATACGTAGAAATACCATATATCAATTGAATCATTGAAAGTAAAAATACAGGTTGCATTCCCACATCCACAACGGCTATGTTGATATTGGAAGTCTTAAGATTGAGTGAAATTAATTTTTATATTTATTTATAATAGTGTATATTTAAGTTTAGTCTTTACCATTACCAAGAGATCTAATGTAACCTTGATGATTAATAAAACCATAGTTAGTATACAAACAACAGTCATGGTGGTGAAAAAGGGGTTGGTGGTGGTGGTGTAATTGCTTTTGGTCATTTCATTATATGACTGCTTATTTTCGTACACACAACCACGGAATCGCCGACGGGGTCGCGAAACAAAGCCTGAATAACATTTTCTAATGGGGAATCATCAAAATAAATTAGTTGTTTAATACATCATTAACTGTAAAGTGTAAAGTGTCATTTTCATCTTGATGCTTATCTTAAATCATATCAATTTTGTCATTTACGACAAAGTTCAGCATTGGAAAGAATAAAACTAATGTAAACCATTTACAGAAATATCTTGTAGTAGGCGGGACAGCGTGTTAATCGACGTGATTCCACTATCGCATTTCACTAAAAGTAATCGGTCATTTATCTACCAAAAACTTTCTAAGATATTTGTTCTAATCTTACTTGCCTTGTTTTTTTCTTTTGAACTAGTCTTACTTGCCATGTCTTTTAAACTCATATAAGAAACTTGTAGGGCATCAAAAATTCATCAATATTATTAAAACTGAGATACAAATGAGAATTGTTTAGAAATATGGATATAATAATATAAAGGAGAATTATTTGGAAAACATGGATATCAATACAAAATAATACTTGCCTATTTTAAGTGATTTTTACAGATTTTCATTCTATTTTTAATTAATTCTAACCATTTCATTTATTATATTTACTAAATTTTTTTTTTTGAACATTCATTTACTAAATAAATTTACATCATTTATTACAGAAGTACAAAACAAACTTATTTGTTTTCAATTTTTTTATTTTATCTTTTATATTCATTTTTATCACTTCTTAAACTACTTCATTAATTATATTTACTATGATATTATGATAGCATTTATCTTACATATTAACTATAATAATTCGACATATTTGAATAAAATTATTCTATATATGACAAGAATTCAAAATGGTTCTAAAATTATTTTTTATTTGTTTACATAACCATTTAGACATAGATAAACGGCTACCTATTCAGCTACGAGTTATTTCTTTTGGGTATCAGTTTTTTTAAGTTGTGAAACTAGGTTTCATTCGGGTATTATAAATTCTCATGTGGGTTTCGAATCGGATTTTTCCAAGTTCAGATGAATTCACTTTTGATACATAGAAACCTACAATTATCCAAAAACTAATGTATCTGAGACTGGTTCGGATATTTGTACCAATAGTAACAATATTAACCAATTCAGATCGGGTATTTTGAATTCAAATTAAACTTAACCTAAAAATAACCAAATAACCAAATAACCAAAAGTAACCATATTACCCTATTTGATTCGGGTTCGATTCTGATGTATACAAACCTAAAAATATTCAAATAGTTATACAATTAATTATACTATGACACATAAAATATATAATACTAATCATGAAAAACAAAATATCAATTTATAAAAAGGTAAAAATTAACATCCGCACGGACGTGCGGGTCAATCTCTAGTTAATGTTAAAAATTTCATTAATTATATAGCTAATCCTCATTATATGATTTTCTAATTAATACACCTATATTTTAAGTCAATACTAATATTAGACGAGTTTAAATCTGTGTGATAATACAACACACTAATACAAACCATTGTGCATAATACTAGTCATTAATAGGCATAAATAATAAAATAAAACATTTCTTTCATGTATCCTTCATATATTTTATTTTATACTACATTATACCTTTAGATATAGAGCTGGGCAGATATCTTAGGAAAATGTACTTTAATATAAAAATGGGTAGATGTAAATCTTGAGGAAATATAGTTTGATCCAACATTTATTCGTTGAAGATTAAAGAAAGAAAGAAAAAGATAAAGCATTTGTTTCACGTTTGGACCACGCTCTGTGCGTCTTGCAACTGTCTTTGCCTTTGCCTACCTATAGCATTCATGAGATAGTTATGTTTCAATGTAAGAACAACTGAAGATAAAGTATAAACTATAAAGTAAAAAAAAAAAGGAAAAGAAGAAAGAAAAGTATCTGTTTCAAAAAAAGAAAGAAAGAAAAGAATCTGTTTTACACGAGTTTAATGTTTATTTGCTTAACTAATTTTTATGTCAGAGGTACAAAGATGATTATAGTTAACAAAAAACATTACTACATATATATAATATTTGTGTGGTTTTCTTTATATTTCCCATGTATGTATAGCTCTTTTTTTAATTCTGCCTAGGGAAATGATGAACCATCTCAGTCATCTTGAACCAGATTACTCTGAGTTTGTTGAATATGATCCTAGTGGAAGATATGGCAGAGTAAACTTCTCTCTCTCTTAAGTTGATCATCTCTTTTGTTTTGCTGAGGTTCTTGTGTGTTCTTATTGTTGCAGTACAGTGAAGTTCTTGGTAAAGGATCTTCAAAGATCGTGTAAGTTTCCGACATCTTTACTCTGTTGGCTTAAACCACTATGGTTTTAGATCATAAATCAAAAGCGTGCTTGTGTTTCTAAAAAAATTAAAATAAATCAAAAGCTTGGTTTGAAAGGTTCTGAAATAAACAAAACTGTGTTTGTGGTTTTGTTATTTGGATTTGCAGTTACAGAGGATTTGATGAGTATGAAGGTATAGAAGTAGCATGGAACCAAGTAAAGCTCTATGACTTCTTGCATAGTCCTCAAGAACTAGAGAGGCTCTACTGTGAGATACATCTCCTCAAAACCTTAAAACACAAGAGCATCATGAAATTCTACACTTCTTGGGTCGATACCAAGAAGCGAAACATTAACTTTATCACTGAAATGTTCACTTCTGGTACCCTAAGACAGTAAGATTCTCTATCTATCTCATATCGAAGTGATGTTACTGGTTCATAAATCTGGTGAGTTCAGGTATAGGCTAAAGCACAAGAGAGTGAACATAAGAGCAGTGAAGCATTGGTGTAGACAGATCTTGAGAGGCTTAAACTATCTCCATACCCATGACCCTCCAGTGATTCACAGAGATCTCAAGTGTGACAACATTTTTGTTAACGGCAACCAAGGAGAAGTCAAGATTGGTGATCTTGGTCTTGCTGCTATCTTACAAAACTCCCATGCTGCTCATTGTGTTGGTATGCAATAACTTCATTGCTTTTGCTATAATGAGTTTATAATTGGACTGTGATGCTGAGAGTTGTTTCATGCTCTGTTAGGGACACCAGAGTTCATGGCTCCTGAAGTCTATGAAGAAGAATATAACGAGTTAGTAGATATATACTCGTTTGGGATGTGTGTTTTGGAAATGGTAACGTTTGATTACCCCTACAGTGAGTGTACTCACCCTGCTCAGATTTACAAGAGAGTTATATCGGTGAGAATCTAATCTATTAAGTTAGATCGACTTCTAATATAAAATTAACTGGTAATAAGTGGATTTGTTAATCTTTTTATATTATTTAAGATCCTTTCCAACTTTCAATGTGAAATGATACTAGAATCAATCCGCTATCATGGGGGATATAAGCTTTTCTGTCACAAGATTTTATTGAGTTTAAGACTGTTAACCTGCTCTTTCTCAGGGAAAGAAACCAGACTCATTAGACAAGGTGAAGGATCATGAAGTTAGAGGGTTTATAGAGAAATGCTTGGCCAGTGCGTCTCTTAGACTCTCAGCTCGTGAACTACTAAACGACCATTTTCTTTGTATTGATGAAAGTGAATCTGAAACCAGTGATCATCCTCACTACTCAAACGGTTACTTCAGCCACAATAATGGAAACCAATGGGCTTATAATGGAGATGAAGACGCAGAAGAGTATGATAAGAACTTTGACAATGTTCATATACGTATACAAGGGAAGAGAAGAGACAATGGTGATGGACTGTTCCTGAGACTCAGAATCTCCGACAAGGAAGGTTTGTGATTGTGACACTCTATAAACCGAAAGGATACAATCTTTTTCGATTCTTGAACAGAGGAGACTAGTTAGAAGTTTCCATAAAGAGTTTTATTTCATTTTGAATTTTGCAGGGCTTGTGAGAAATATATACTTCCCTTTTGACATGGAAACTGACACAGCAATAAGCGTTGCAAGAGAGATGGTGGAAGAGTTGGAGATGGACGATTGTGATGTGACAAAGATAGCAAACATGATCGATGGAGAGATTGCTTCTCTGATTCCGGATTGGAGATCAGGGCTCGCCTTTGAGAGCATCTTCTGCAACTGCGCCTCAGTCATGGATTTTTAAAGTGTTGTATAAACGGGTGTGGAGAAAGCATGGACGGTTTGAGGATATTACTTCTGGACTAAACCACTTTGACAAAGAAGAGGTGGTTTCTTTTGGGTCAAGTAACGCAAAACACTGACTATATATATATGTGTGTGGTTACAGAATCCAGATCATTTCTCTTTTGAGATCTTTCATAGACTGTGATGTGTTACCCAATGAAACAATAGGATTCAGCTGCTGTAAACTAAAGTAAGGGAGGGAGATTCAAGGATTAACAGCTGAAAAAAATCTAGCGGGAGGGGGGAAAAGCTTTATTTTTTTTTGTTAAAAGGGGGGAAAAGCTTTATTCCCAAGAAAAATAAACAAGATGACGATTTCAGCTTCTTTAAGTAAAAGTAAATATAAAATATGAAATTTTTAATACGTACGCAAAAAATTATATAATGTGTCAAGTTTGGAACCCATGGTAAAATACTTAAATAATAAATAGCACAAAACATGACTCTGTCTTTTAGTTTTATTAAGTTAAAATGCCGTCCTAATTCGTATATTTTTATCAGCCTTCCACCTCCAATCTTTAAAGTCAGATCTTACCATGACAAATCTGAATCACAAGTAGCAGCGGAAATAAATAAACGATCACCAAAAACAAGATAAACTTTGTCTTCTTTTTTTTCGCTTAACGATAAGATATTCATTGGAGGAATTTCAAGTTTACTACATTATTAGTACTGTTACCTTTGTTAAAAGGACATTTTGCAAATATCTTTTTTACTAAAAAAACAAAAGACTCTTATACATTTGCTTTATAGATATATATAAATATAACTAATTATTTAAATAATAAAATAAGAAAAAATAAATTTTATTTTTATAGTTTTGGAATTATATGTTTTCAAATTCATACTTTTTCTAAATTGTTTTTTGGAATTTTTTTAATTCAAATTTTCTTTTTGAAATTCGAAAATTCTGTTTTAAAAAAAGATTAAGTATTTATTTCTATATTTATTAAAATTCTAAACCTCAATTTCCAAAACTCCACCTCTCAATTTTAAACCCTAAATCTAGATTAATTAACCCTAAGGTTACTTTTTTAAAAGTGAAAGTAAATGTGGTTAACATAAATATGAAAAGTGGTATTAGTAATATGGTAGTTAAAACAATTTCCCATATACATTGTCTAGTTTTTTCTTTTATTTAGATGCCGTCCTAATTTGTATATTGGTTTAGAGCTTGTTATCTCTTTACATTAACTGATCTATTTTTCACATTTTTCAAAGTTACTTTGGTGAAACGATACCTTTATGCAGGGGTGTGCATTTTATCCGCTAAATTTGATTCGATTCATTATTCGTTTCAATTCAATCCGAAAAATCTGGATATCCGTAAGTCTTCGAAGCAAAATAAATATTAAATTCAATATCTGTTAAAACAAAACAAATCATAAATACTAAAATTTCTAAAGCTGGATATTCGATCTGCTTCGTTTTTATACAAATAAATGTATATCTACAATTAAATATGTATAGTTATTTATTTAAACATATAATTTTGTTATTTATAAAATAAATATGAAGTATTAAATTAAGGAAAGAATATAAATTCTTTATAAAAACTACAATTTTCTAAAAATTTGTATTTTATCAAAATTTTTATTTCATTATAAAAAGTATGGAACATATAGTTCCACTAGTTTCCACTTTTGGTTTCATATTATGTAAAAATATTTTTCTAAAAAACAAACATTTATAGGTTTTTTTTTAATTTACTTGTATTAAACATGGTGTATGAGATATCCGTAAATATTCGTAAATATCTAAAAAGTTTTCGGATATCCTGTTTCTCTGAAGCAAAGCAAATCGAAAAATCAGATATCCGTAAAATAAGAAATAAATTACAAATACCAAAAATTATCGCACTATTCGATCCGTGCCCACTGCTACCTTCACGTTCCGCGTGAGTTTAAACATGCCTTTTAAATAGAAAGTTTGATTCAATCCGCAAACACTTGAAAAATACGGAAACAACCAAACATCATAACAAACTTTTAAGTGAGTACAAGATAAACCAAATCACTTGTACCTAAAACTGATTTTACACATGATTAACCGAACCACTTTCGTACCTAGTATGTAACAAAAATACTTACAGTAATGTTGACAAACCACAAAATCACAGTAATTCCTTAACTATTTAGGTTATTTAACATGCTTTGTCTGAAACTCAAAATTCTCATTCTCATTTTTGAAAAGGAAAAAGAATGCATATCCGGTTTTTCATAATTATTTTTGTGAAATCTAAACGCTAAATATATCGTAGGAAAAATCCTAATAGATTTACATGTACACACAAATTCAAACAAAATAACAAAAAGTAACTTAAACCTGAAATCTTAAACTCTTTTAGAGAATATCTATCAATAATGCGTTGAATTCCCGTATAATTTTAAACATGTAAGGCAATATGGTGTTAAGTTAATATAACTGAAAGTATCACAGACAAAATTTAAAATACCAAGGAATCAGATGAAGTTCGAGACAAAACTAATCATATAGTATTACTACATAGTGTTTTCAGTTTCAGGTTAATTAAGAAAATTGGGGAAGATGGATACCACGGTAATTGTGTTGTATATGTCAAAACACAAAAACAACTTAATTTTTCTTTCTCAGGCCCACTAGGCCCATCATACAAGAACCCAGTAAGCAAAAAAAGATACCTGTGAAAATGAGAGCTATATATTATCAGCTAGGGTTTTAATTGCTGCTTCAGAAGCCGCAGCGAGCGAGAGAGGGAGAAAAAACTCGTCGATTTTCACAACCGGAGAGCTCAGAGGAATCGTAGAAGCCATGGCAGAGAAAGCAGTCACAATCAGGACCAGGAAGTTCATGACCAACAGGCTTCTCTCCAGGAAGCAGTTTGTGAGTCTCAGTCCCTTACACTACATTTCTTCTGTCTCTATGACTCGCCAGTGTATAGACGTCACTATGAAATGATAAAAATTTAGGGAGATAGATAATCTTAGGTGAGCAGATTCGTAGGTTTTAATAAGATTCACGGAAGCGTTGCTATGTGAGAGTTTGTGTATTCTTTCAAGAGCTTTCAGTGTTTAGACCCGTATTACAATAACTTGAATCTTCCCTGTTTCTTGTATGATCGATTTTGATGCTACAGACACACATACTCTCACATACCCAGTTGTCCTAAACTCAGAAAAGCTATTGAAAGTTTGAAACTTTCATCTATTTTCTCCGATAATATTATGTTACCAGTTAGTGATGGTGGCTTATATGAATGTAGGTTATTGATGTTCTTCACCCAGGAAGAGCTAATGTCTCAAAGGTATGCTCCTCTTTTACACGTCCGTGGTCGTGTCAGCTATGTAATTCATGGAGCTTTAAGAAGCTTATGATTTTTTTCTTCTTTTTAATTGCAATGTTGTTGAAGGCTGAGCTCAAGGAGAAGTTGGCAAGGATGTACGAGGTTAAGGACCCAAATGCCATCTTTGTTTTCAAATTCAGAACCCACTTTGGAGGTGGTAAATCTTCTGGATTTGGTTTGATCTATGACAATGTCGAGAGTGCCAAGAAGTTCGAGCCCAAGTACCGGCTCATCAGGGTAAAAAATCCTCACTTCCACTCTTACCATCTTTGATCGCAGTGTTCTTTAGGCTCTAGCAACACCTCTGGCTGTCCTAGTTTTTTTAGTTTAGCATGCTCTTGGTGCTTCCATTTTGCCTGCTTTGCTAATAAAAACTATAATTGGTTTGATGTGGCAATATCAGGATCATAAATCTTTGGAATTTTTATTAAGATTTTTTTTTTTTGGTGATATCTTTCTAAAATGATTGCGTTTGACAGAATGGACTTGACACCAAAATTGAGAAATCAAGGAAACAGATTAAGGAGAGGAAGAACAGGGCCAAGAAAATCCGTGGTGTTAAGAAGGTGAGACAGGCTTCTCATCTTAACAATTGCAGTTTGTTTGTTTCTTGCCTTTTTTTTATATTAACGGTGTGTGTGTTGTGTTTGTGTAGACCAAGGCTGGTGACCCCAAGAAGAAGTGAGGTGTTTAAGACAGCGGCAGTATTTTGGGTTTTGCTCTGCATCATCCCTTCTTTATCTCGATTTTGTGCTTTTCATTGTCACACTCGTCCAGTCTCGGTTTGCTATATGCTTTAAGCTTTAGAGAATCATGTGCTAAAGATTTTGCTGAATACATTTATTTAAAGACTTCTTCCCCCTCTTTCTCCATTAGAGCTTAAAGTAATATTTTAGTTTCGTTCAAATATGACTGCTTTTTTCGTTTCGGTGACATGAGTTTCAACTTGCGATGCAACGCAAAGCCAAAGATATAGAAGTTTCTTTTGATTACAAGGTTGACCAAGAGTTTCCCAACAGTGATTGTATGTGTTGTCCGACGATCATATGGATAAGAGTGTTTGCTTCTCAAGCAGAAATCTGGATTGTACTATTCATGGGATAAACCAACTTGAAAATATAAGTCTTCTGGGTGAAATGCCATTCGCTTGGCAATTGCTTCTGCTTCATGCGGATTTAAAGAAGGTTGAGAGTAAGAACACCATTCAAGGTGAACCGCATTGAAGAACCATTTATCACAATCGAACATTAGAACTATAGCATATATGGCACATTGTCTACCAAAACGGTAACGTGATCCAAAACGGTAACGTGATCCTGAGTCCTGATCTCAATCTCTATAATATCTCTATAATATTATTTCTATAATATTATTTGACAAATCAGTTTCCTAATTGTCGATCTAACGTTAATTCTCACATTGGTTGATAACGATGATACCCTTAATGAATTAAAATGTTATATTTAAACACTATTATTGATTTTTTTATTTAAATTACTTTTTAATATTTTCCAAATAACATATATAATAAAAAGGAATTATTATAAAGTTTATAAAGCAAATTTAAAAGCGAAATATATGTATAAATAATATGATTTCATTTAAAAGGAAAGTTCACAAAATACTAATATTTCGTTTTAAAATATTTTTAAATAACATAAAATATATTAATATACTTTTTATATTTATATTTTCACAGATAATCTTGATATTAGAAAAAGAAATATAATTTATTATAAAATATAATTTTAAACAGTACAACAATATATATTTTTCACAGTAACACAGATATTTTTAATATATTTATTAATTTTTTAGATATAAAATAATGAAGTAACATAAACTGATATTGTTTTATTGACTAAAATATTTTATAATTAGTATTATTGAAATTTTATTTGTATTTTCTTATATTTATTTGACCATAATATCTTTCGGTTACAGAAAAAAATATCTACAATTGTTTTTTACTTATATAATAAGATTCTCAAATACAATCACAATTTCTTACTGTTTATTTTTAAGAGATATTAAAAAACAAAAAATAAATTTTAACAATAAACTTCTTTTGATCAAATAACAAAATATTATAAAATCACACTATACACTTTAATGAGGTAGATATATTATATTTTGCATTATTAAAATTATATGTTTTCTTAATATTAAATTTGCTTTTAAATTTTATGTTTTTATGTTTGTGGAACTTAATATAACCATAACCAAAAGGCATAAAATCATCTATAATTTATAAAAATATTTTAGTTATTGTAAATATTGATATGTGTTCATGAGCTTCCAAAAACGTATCAATTACTTATTATGTAACTTTCTATAGATCATAGTTTTATTATCTAATTTCCTTTTTTTTAAATCAACATTTAATTTATATATATATATATATATATATATTTTTTGAAAATACATGCACATTTAAACGATAAATAAAATTAATTTGACTTGACTTAATTATAATAAAAATAATTATACTTCAGTTTGAATTTGAAAGAATATATGTAACTTAAGATACTCACATCATGAGTGACTCGACTAATCCAATTTATATCTAAAATCATAGATTTAACTATAATAAGAAAATATGATTTTATAATAATAATATTAATTTATTTTATAAATATAAATTATAATATGACTCAAAACACCTTAACAAGTGAAAATAAAATATTAAGCAACAGTTTTAATTTAGTTCTTTTGTAACATTTATATATATGCATGAGATTGCATAATATTATCATTATATTAATTTACGTAGTTTGGAACCAAACACTTTAGTTTATTTTTTTATTTTATTCTAAGCACAATATATCTTAAGTTATAAATAATCTTCCTAAAATATATTTACATATCTAAGACAAAAACCAGCATAAAGCAAATAAGAAAATTAATCAAAATTTTTAATATATTTTGAATTAAAAAATTTATAATTAAATTCAGAGAAATAGGTGCAACCTAATATATCCAAATGATAACTAAACCGATTGTAAAAACAACAAAACCGACTAGATATAACATATCTAAAATTATATGTCTAATTAAAGTAATATAAATTATGCATAAAATTATAAATTAATTTAAAATTAAAAGTGAATAGCAATCAATTATTATAATATATATTTACTTTATAAATATATATACGTGCATGAGCACGGAAAAATCACTTAGTAATAATATTTAAGTGAAAAGAATCCTGTTAACGTAAAAATTAAAAAATAAATTCAGAGTATCTCTTCTCTCACATCATCATCATCAGGTGTCTCTATCTCCCAAACCTCTCAACCTTCTTCTGTTCTTCAATCTCCACCCACGAGTCCACGACACAAAAACTCTTCTTCAGCTTCGTTTTCTGAGGAGCTCCCACCGAATCAATCCGTCAAAATTCTCCTCAGTCATGGAAGAAGCTAAGGGTAAAACCAGCTGTTGTTGATCAGCCAATGGCTGCAATTGTGCGTATAACAGGAGTCTTTTTTTTTCTTCTTCTTATGTTTCGTTTGTTTGGAGGATCTGATTGCTCTGTCATTGAACTGTGTTGTAGTGGAAGCAAGAGACGGAACCATCTCGGTGGCTTCTGCATTTGGCGGTTAGTCGGTCACCAACAAGGTATGTTACCTTATCATTTAGATGCATTACTATCTTTACTGTGTTCTTGATCATTCTAGTTCATTTCAGGTTTGGTAAAATGTGAACCTTGGCTTTGTGATATGCTCTTGTCATAGTTTTTCCTGTGTGAGTTTGTGAACTGTAGTTGCTTGCAAAAGTGTGTGATGGGATTATGTTTTTTTCAACTTTATCTTTGATCATCAGCTGTGAACTACATTGACCAAAAGTTCCTATCCCAAGCTGTAGAAGAAGCTTACAAGGGAGTTGAATGTGCTGATGGTGGCCCATTTGGTGCGGTTATTGTTCAAAAGAACAAGGTCGTCGCTAGCTATCACAACATGGTTTTGAAATACACTGACCCAACTGCACATGCTGAAGTCACTGCCATTAGAGAGGTAAAACAGAAAGAAACCAATGAGTTCAGCATACAAATTTGTTTTTTTTTTTTGAGAAACTCAGCATACAAATTTGTTGCAGTCAAACTATACTTTTTTGATGAACACGCAGGCTCGCAAGAAACTTAACCAAATCGAGCTATCAGATTGCGAGATCTATTCCATCATGTGAGCCGTGTCCCATGGGTCAGTCCAGAGGGGAAGTCACCCAAGTCGTCGATTAGGGCATCCAATTTTAAGGGGCATATTTTTTATAATTTTTTTTACTATATTTATAGATAAAAAGAAATTGATAAGATTTTTTAATTGAAAGTATACTTATTGGACATTTTTACTTATGATAATTTGAAACCATAATTCAAATACTGAAAATTTCTTTAAAATAATATTCATTCGAACATATTTAATGGTATTTTATTTATGGAACTAATACTCTACAAGAATCAATGTCAAAATAGATTAGAAAACCTACTATAATATTTGTTTGTTAAAGATTGATTGTTATCTGATAAACATAAATTGTTAAGTGTGCATTTTTGAATATAAGAATATCGATCATCGCATATAAAAATATTTTGAAAAGTATAAATAGTTATTTGTAGTATAACATGTTATCTAAGAGATTACCTAAATTTATTTTATTATCGATCAAAACTGTTATAAGATTTGACTATATTTATTTAATGAATGGTTTTACATGGAAAAATGTAAAAAGTATATTTTAATGTTTTAGAGTTACTGTTTTAATTCAAATTTTAATTTATTTTTATATTAGTTTTTTTTATAATTTCGATACAATATATTAAAAGACATAGTTTTAAAATTAGGTTAGGGCATTGTTAAATGTTAGACCGGCACTGCCATGTGCTTCGGAGCCATCCATCTCTCGAGACTCAAGGTAACCATGTCTGCACGAACCCATCTTTCTTTATCTTTTCATGGGTGTAATTTGTAGAATGTATATATAGAAAGGTCATTTGAGTCAATACTATGGTCCTGTAATACCTAGATCACGTCATATATATATTGTAAACTCTGTACCTAATAAGATTAAGCTTCCCATTCCATATGGTATCAGAGCTGCCGATTCTAAAGGAAAAAAAAAACCCTAAAGACCTTAGCCGCTTTTCTCTTCTTCTTCTCCTCTCCTTCTTCCTCTTTGGAATCTCTGTGTCTCTAATGGCGAATCCAACTCACTCTGAGACTGTAATCACCATCGACTCAGTCAAGCTCCTCAATGTTAACATGTCTAATGTTACAAAACTCACGGCCTCCAACTTTCTCATGTGGAGCCGTCAGATCCAAGCCTTACTTAATGGTTATGGACTAGCTGGTTACATCACCGGCACCAACCCAACTCCACCTGCGACAATCACGACTGATGAAGTCGTCACCGTCAATCCAGCCTACACGGCTCACCAACGACAGGACCAGCTCGTTTACAGTGCTCTACTGGGTGCTATATCAGACACCATTCAACCCATCCTCGCTACAACGTCGACGTCTGCAGAGATCTGGGAGAAGCTCTCCGCCACCTACGCAAAACCGACCCGCGGTCATATCCAACAACTCAGGCAGCAGATCAAACAATGGAAGAAAGGCACAAAATCCATTGACGAGTACCTGCAAGGATTCACTACCCGATTTGATCAGCTCGCCCTTCTTGGAAAACCATACGACTTGGAGGACCAGATTGAATTCATCGTGGAAGGTCTACCTGATGACTACAAACAAGTTGTCGATCAGATACAAGGCCGTGAGGTTCCGCCATCGATTACTGAAGTTCATGAGAAGCTGCTCAATCAGGAGGTCAAACTGCAAGCCATTGCACCTGACTCCACCATACCGATCTCTGCTAATGTCGCTCAGTCTCGTCCACCGAGCAACAACAACAGAAGCAACAACTCTGGCAACAACCGTGGTGGTCGCTATAACAATCGCCCCAACAACTCCAATTGGCAACCGCAGCAGCAGTATGCATCACGCCAAGATCAGACTACACGTGGCTACCAAGGCAAGTGTCAGATATGCAGTGTGTTTGGCCACAGTGCAAGGCGGTGCCCTCAGCTCCAGCAAACAGGCGGCTATGGTAATGTGGCTTCAACTCAGTACTCTCCTCCACCTTGGCAACCTCGCGCCAATCTTGCAGCGGCGGCTTACAACCCAAACAACTGGATTCTTGATTCTGGAGCTACTCACCACCTCACCACGGACTTGAACAACCTGGCGCTGCACCAGCCGTACAATGGCGGTGAAGAAGTCACCATCGCAGATGGCTCAGGCCTACCAATTTCGCATACGGGTTCCTCGATTCTCCCTACTCCATCTCGCTCTTTAGCTTTAAACAATATTCTTTATGTTCCTAATCTCCATAAAAACCTCATATCCGTTTACCGCTTGTGTAATGCTAATAAGGTTTCTGTTGAATTCTTTCCTGCCCACTTTCAGGTGAAGGATCTCAGCACGGGGGCCCGGTTACTCCAAGGCAGAACTAAAGATGAGCTATACGAGTGGCCAGTGACATCTTCCACACCCACCTCCCTCTTTGCTTCACCCACCTCTAAAACCTCTCTCAACTCATGGCATTTGCGACTTGGCCACCCAGCTCTCTCTACCTTAAACACTCTTGTTTCTCAGTTTTTCTTTACCTGTTTCGTTGTCTAATTGCAGTACACAGGTACTGAATCAACGGAGCCTAATTGCAGTACACAGGTATGTTCTCAACCCTCCTCTCAAACAGGCCTCCCTGCTACAGCGTCCATAAATCCTATCTCAACCACAAACACTGATCCCATTCCCACTCCTACCCCTCAACCAGAACAACCACCCGCATTTACACAAACAAATATACACCCCATGAGAACCCGTGCCAAGAATCAAATCAGAAAACCAAACCCAAAACACTCTCTCCTAACAATCAAAAACCAAAAGATCCCTCCAATACCAACAACTGTAACCCAAGCTATGCGAGATGAGAAATGGCGGAATGCCATGGGGGAGGAGATGGACGCCCAGATACGAAATCGTACTTTTGATTTGGTTCCACCGCGATCTAATCAAAATGTTATCTCCACTAAATGGCTTTACTCTTATAAATATTTTCCAGATGGAACACTACGCAGGCACAAAGCGCGGTGGGTCGCACGAGGATGCAAACAACAGCACGGTCTCGACTACTCTGAAACTTTCAGTCCCGTGGTTAAGTCGCTGACAATACGACTCGTTCTTCAGCTAGCTGTCTCACGAGCCTGGCAAATAAAACAACTGGACGTCAACAACGCCTTTCTTCACGGCACGCTCTCAGATGAAGTCTATGTCAGCCAACCTCCCGGATTTGTCGACAAGGACCGCCCTCACCATGTCTGCCGCCTCCGCAAAGCTCTCTATGGTTTAAAACAGGCGCCTCGTGCTTGGTATCAAGAACTGAAGACATTTCTCTGCTCTCTTGGCTTTCGGAACTCATTGGCAGATACGTCGGTGTTTGTCTACAACAACTCTGGCCGGGTTGTGTATTGCCTCGTCTATGTTGACGATATAATCGTCACTGGGAGCAGTAATGCACTTGTTGCAGAATTCATAGCTGCCCTCTCTCGACGATTCTCTCTCAAAGAGCCAACGGACTTGGGGTACTTTTTAGGCATTGAAGCAACGAGAACATCACATGGCCTCCACCTTATGCAACGCAAGTACATAATAGACCTTCTTGCTCGGTCAAAAATGGCGGATGCTAAGCCAGTCACCTCACCGATGGCCACCACTCCGAAGTTGTCTCTCAAGTCTGGAACGCCGTTGCCTGATCCAACAGAGTACAGAACTGTCATTGGCAGTCTCCAGTACCTAGCTTTCACCCGACCTGATATCGCATATGCGGTGAACAGGCTATCACAGTTCATGCACCGCCCGACTGATTTGCATTGGCAAGCCGCAAAGCGTGTCCTCAGGTACCTCGCAGGAACAGTCTCACACGGCATCCATCTTCGTAAAGACTCACCCCTCTCTCTTCATGCGTTCTCGGATGCTGATTGGGCAGGAGATACCGATGACTTTGTTTCGACGAACGCCTACATACTCTATCTTGGCACAACTCCGATCGCGTGGTCATCAAAGAAGCAACACGGTGTCGCACGTTCTTCTACGGAAGCAGAATATAGAGCCGTCGCCAACACAGCTTCTGAGATCAGATGGGTATGTTCCCTTCTCACAGAACTTGGGGTCACCCTACCGCGGACACTGTGGTGTATTGTGATAACGTTGGCGCAACGTATCTCTGCGCTAACCCGGTATTTCACTCTCGTATGAAACACTTAGCCTTGGACTATCACTTCATTCGAGACAATGTAAATTCTGGGGCTTTGCGTGTTACTCATGTGTCTACTCACGACCAGCTGGCTGACGCACTTACAAAACCATTGCCTCGAGCAAGATTCATCGAGCTAGCTACCAAGATTGGAGTTCGTCAACTCCCTCCATCTTGAGGGGGTGTGTAGAATGTATATATAGAAAGGTCATTTGAGTCAATACTATGGTCCTGTAATACCTAGATCACGTCATATATATATTGTAAACTCTGTACCTAATAAGATTAAGCTTCCCATTCCATATAATTGATGAGTAATTAGTGAACAGAGATTGGTTTATGGAGCCAAAGCAGATGCAGCCATAGCCATTGGGTTTGATGACTTCATAGTTGATGCTCTGAGAGGAACCGGTGTTTACCAGAAATCAAACCTGGAGATCAAGCAAGCTGATGGGAATGGCGCTGTGATTGCTGAGCAAGTTTTCCAGAACACTAAGGAGAAGTTCCGTTTATACTAAAACTCTTCTCCTTCATCACATTCTTCTTCTTCTTCTTCTTCTTCTTCTTCTTCTTCATGATGGTAATTAGAAGAAGAAAGTGCTTTTTGCTTTAACAAAATAAATCTCTGTTTCGAATTATTATTAAAAAAGGGAAAAGACAGCTTAAATTGTTTTCTTTTCTCCAAATGTGAACAGTGTTAAACAATAGCACAAAAATAGAAAAAAATCAAAATAATATTTATAGTGTTTCAAAGAAAAAAATCAAAATAATATTTATTAAATATATAAAATGCATATACTTCTAGAATAAACGATTAAAATTTAGGTTTTAGATTTTTGGAGTGGAAGTTTAGGATCTGATTTAGAGTTTAGAATATAAAAGTCGGAGTATAGCATTTTAAATAAATGTTTTATAATATTTATTCATACAAAATGTACAATTTATTAAAGATATTTTTGATCTTTTTAATAAGTGTTATTTTGGTCATTTTGTGTTAACTTTTATGATAAAATTTGTTTTAGCGTTTCTGGGAGAATTGCTCTTACTTTCTAAATATTTTATTTTATTTTATTTTAATCAAATTTTATAAGAAATGAACCGAAACGCTATTTGCTTTAACCGTTTACCATGGAAACAAAAAGTAAAGACAAAACACTCACGTGATTTTTTTTTCGTAAAACTTCATACACAGGATCGCGTTTGAATAACGCTTCTATATGAGCTGAGTATGCGGTTGAGTATTGACTTTTGACTTTTGACTTTTAAGACACGATCTAGTTTCAACTAAACCGCAACAACCAAGAAGCACGGGAACGAGTCTGGACCACTTATGCCTGCAATGCCCAGTCATAAATTATTTTCGTAAATCCCGAAACTACCCTCGCCAGGGTCGTAGATTCCTCATGCCCTACCACCAACGTTAACGCAAGCGTATAATCAAATCCTCCTCGTGAACCCAATTCCTCTTTTCTCCATCTGGATCTCGTTCCTTCTCTTCCTCTCCTGTTTCGATCTGACCTACAACGAGCGTTTTTGATCTTCGGTCGAGATGGCATCGGACGAACGCGACGCCGTCGAATCGCCTGAGCTGGAGGAAGACGGCAGCGCCGGCGGCGGAGGAGTAGCAGACGGAGGAGAGACTGATTCCGACGACGATCACCAGGTTATGCCTGAGCCAGACGACGACGACGATCTGAATTCTCCGTTGGTTTCCGCGACGGCGAAGGACACCGTAACCGTCGCTCTCCCCTCCGGATCCTCCCTACCTTCCGCCGCGATTCCCGTCGATTCCGATCCGAAGTGGCACCGCACGACGGAGATCGTCCACCTGAGACCGCCGCCGATCGACGACTCGAGGCGTCTTTTCCAGAGGCTATGGACCGACGAGGACGAGATAGAGCTCCTCCGCGGCTTCCTCGACTACGTCACGTGCCACCGTGGCACCAGCTCCCATCCTCCCGATACGGCGCCGTTTTACGAGCAGATCAAGTCCAAGCTTCAGCTGGAGTTCAACAAGAACCAGCTGGTGGAGAAGCTCCGCAGGCTGAAGAAGAAGTACAGGAACGTGATGAGTAAGATCGGGTCGGGTAAGGAGGTGTTCTTTAAAAGCCCTCACGATCAGGCCACGTTTGATATCTCTAGGAAGATTTGGAACCAATCAGGGAAGATCATTGGGTTCGAAGATATTAACAATGCGATGGAGTTCGAGGAGACTAATAACCACCACCACCATATTGTGGACGTTGATTCCGAAAACGTGAAAGCGACGGTGAGTAGGAAGCGGTCACGATCAAGGATAGGGAAGATGGATGAAGACAAGCCCATCTCTCTGTCTGATGGGCCAATGGCGAGTGCCGCTACCAATGAGAATGTGGCTGCCTTTGGTGAGTTTAGTGATGGAAGGAATCTAGGCGGGTTGATAGAAGAGACGGTGAAGAGTTGTGTATCGCCTATGATCAAGGAGATGATGAACGGTACGATGGGGATGATGATGGCTGCGGTGGGAGGGTATCCAGGAGGTGGTGCTCATGCTATGGGTGTCTTAAGCCCAATGCTAATGCCGTCACTGAATCTTGGGTTTGGTGGTGGAGGAGGTAAGGGAGGAGTAGGGGACGAACGGTGGAGGAGACAGCAGATTCTTGAGTTGGAAGTGTACTCGAGGAGATTAGAATTGGTACAAGAGCAGATTAGAGCCACATTGCATGAGTTAAAGACAATGCCCAGTGGAGGATGATGCTTAAGGAAGATTGTAATGGGTTCTTTTAAAATCTAAAGTTATGAGCAAGATGAAGAAGTTGAACATGAAGATGTCTTGTGATATGGTGTTGAGGTATAGTTAGCAAGCTATAATCTAATAATCTGAGTAAATTTCTGATGGTGATGAGATCTTTCTAGTTTTTTTTAAGAGTTTTTCTCTCTTTCTTTTTTCTTGATTGGATCTTTGTCCATTAGGGGTGAATGATGGTGGGGTTGTGAATAACCTTTGTATTAGTCTATTAGATTATAGTTTTTGGTAGAGTCACTAGTTCAATAAAAACAAAAAGTCTCTTTAGCTATTTATATTAAACAAAATAAGCGAATAATGTTTGTGTGATGCATGTATGATATATCTAATGGACAACTGACACATCTTTCTTGAGGTTTGATCTATGTTGCAGTTGCTAGTAGTAGTATTCTCTTGTTATAATGTATTTGTTGATCAGCTGTAGATTTATGTGTCTATTATTTGAAAAGGTTTTTGAGCTGAAGCTAATAATCACCCTATGCTGGTGTCGGCGTGTCGCCTTACACTCAAACTTGGTACCTGTGCCCTCTCTTTCAATAGAGCGATTCTTTAGATTTTCTTTTAGTGGTTGACGTTAAAGAGACTGTATCTGTATTGTGTTTCTGGTGTAAATAGAAATACATTCACACTATTTGAGTTATCCAGAAGAAAGATTACGTTTGCATAGCTCCTTGAGAACGAGAAAGGGTGGATAATCTTAGATGTAATCTTGACATTGAAGAAAGAAAGTTTGAAACGACTTTTGATTTTGTTATTGTTGTTTTTCTTCACTCCAAAAACAAATTTAAAAAAAAAAAGAAAGCGTGGCTCGTGACATAAAGGCGGTTGCCTCACAGCTTTGTCTCCACTCAAACACAGTCCTGTATGTTGTCATCATTCAAGGACAACCTAAGTAGATGTTGTCTCCATTGAAGCATAGCCTTAGATGTCAGTTTCAAACTTAACCCTTACATATCATTTTCGAACTTCGTAATGGGCACAAACTTGTCTTCATGCTTCACTATCCACAGACGAGTGGTCTTCACCACATGGGTTCTTAGCATTACAACATACCTCCATTTTTTTCAGTTATCCTCAATAATTGAACTGAAAAAGAACAAAATAAAAAAATCTTCAATGACAATTCATGTCTAACTCAAAATTAGAATTATGACTAGTTTTTTATTATTTTATAAACGGATTCCTCAAATCTTAGATGATTTCATCTAAACTATTATTTGAGAAGTGAATTTATTTACTTGTCATCTTCTACTTGATTTTAGGATAAGTCATTAGTTTAATTAATATTATTATTTAAATTTTATATTAATATACTTATTTTAATATATATATATTTATCATGATATTTAAAATAATTAATTTATTCAGCTAATATATATAAACGATTATTTTTTAAAATTTATTTTTAATATATATACTTATCATGATATTTAAGAAATTTAATAATAAATAGATATTGACAATTAATAATAACAACATCTAACAATATTATAATAATTACATTTTTGATTAAATCATAATTACGTTTATCTTATTTTTAGTTTATGTTTTTAGCTATACAAATATTTGATATTATTTTATTTATTATTATATAAATAAAATTTTTATTTGATTTTAGGTGAGTCGATGATTTTAATAAATAATTCTATATTTTTTATATTAGATAATAAACAGTTTTAAGAAAAAAATGATAATTATCATCTTATGTTTTTGGTACTAAAAATGTTATATATTTTGTATTTTAGTAATAAACTCATCGATGGCATATACAATTTATTATTTTAATTCTTAGTGTTTAGTTTTAAAAATATGTTTTCTTTTTCAGTCATAAGAAAATACGTTTTCTAACAATTGTAAATTTTGCTAATATGTGTTACCACAAAAGCTCGTGTTTATGTTCAACCGAAACCAAAGAAATACTTGATTACATATCATACGAGAAACATATAAAAAAAAAACTTACAAAGAAAAAAAAAGATGAATATTTTCAAACATAAGAGATCTCCTAAACATTTCAAAACATTGGTGGAGTTATTTATTTATTGTAATCATTTTTTTTTAAAAAAATAAGATAATTATTAAATTTTATTATTATTTGGAAATGATAATTTTCTATTATAAAAGTTAAAAACTAAGATAAAACATTTTATAATCAAATGTTAATTAAACAAAATCATTTGAACAAAGAAATTTAAAAATATTTTTAATATGAGTGTTTAAAATTTTTTGACTCAATGATAAACATATATATTTTGATGAAAATTTGTCGTATATAAATAATTTGATGTTTGATTTAATTTTTTCGAGAATATTTGATTTAATAAGATAAAATTAATAAATTTTTGTAAGACGATTATGCCCGCACATGCTTTATAATAAAACAGAACTAGAAAGTAACAAACTTCAGAGCTAACTACAAAAGAATATGTTAATATACTATTGGCAATGTTTTTTCTGTTTTTATGTGAGGTCAAGAGTTAGTTCAAAGATTGTCTTACAAAAATAATTATTTTGATTGAGACTTGATTGTGTCTTTTTCTTCCTTCATTATCAAAGTTTTAAACCATATATAAGATAATACTATTCTGTTGTACAACCACTCAATACTAATCTACATATATATATATATATATATATATATATATATATATATATATATATATATATATATATATATATATATGTGCATATGTATGTATGTGGTTTTAGACTTGGAGGTCCTTTGCGTCATCTTTCATTGACACTTTCGTTAGAACTTTGAAGGTGAGACATTTTTATATATTTCTTGCTTCTTTATCTGTTACCCATACAAGTATCATTTAGCTCTGCTCTGCACTGCTCTGTAAGGGCTACATTCAACTTGTTTTAGGCACACTAGTAATATCTCACTACCATTTTCCTGATCTTTGGTATAAAACTATCTTGTTTTCATTGTCCATCATTACTTTTTGAAAGCTTGTTATGCTCTTTGTTACTCAAGAAATAACGTCTCTCTATTCAGTTTTTTTTTTGTCTCTCATCTACTTTTGGCCACGTCTCACTAATCCCAAGAGGTGTGGCCAATTCTTGCAGGAGCTTACAAGACAAACCAGAATGGAAGAACGGTACATGATCAAGAACGATGTCACTGAAGTAAAGACATTTCTTGTTTATTATATATCAATATGCGTTCTTTGAATAAAAGAAATATGTTTGAACACCTATAGTTATGTGTTTTTGCATTTGGCGCAGTTGATTGGTAACACACCAATGGTGTATCTGAATAAAATAGTTGACGGTTGCGTAGCCCGTATAGCCGCCAAGCTTGAGATGATGGAGCCTTGTTCTAGCATAAAAGACAGAATCGCTTATAGTATGATCAAAGATGCAGAAGACAAAGGCTTGATTACTCCCGGAAAGGTTTAATATAGAGCACTATTAATCTTCTTACTTTTCTTGTTTGGATACTATCTACACACTTTCATGTACTTAAATATCTGCGGTAATGAGCTAAGCTATGGTTACACCAACCATATTTTTTAGAGTACATTGATTGAGGCAACGGGCGGTAACACTGGGATTGGTTTAGCAAGCATAGGGGCTGCAAAAGGCTATAGAGTGATACTTTTGATGCCCTCAACGATGAGCTTAGAGAGGAGAATCATTCTGAGAGCATTAGGTGCAGAGGTTCATCTCACAGATACCAACATAGGCATTAAAGGAATGTTGGAGAAAGCTGAAGAGATATTAAGGAAAACTCCTGGTGGTTACATACCACACCAGTTTCTAAACCCTGAGAATCCTGAGGTCTATATACAATATCATCCTCTCTTCTTTTGAATCTCTCTGTATTTTCTTTCTGCTCTTAATCCAAATATCGTTTCTTGCAGATTCACTACAGAACCACGGGTCCAGAGATATGGAAAGATTCAGCAGGGGAAGTAGATATTTTGGTAGCTGGTGCTGGAACTGGTGGAACGGTTAGTGGAACAGGAAGGTTTCTTAAGAAGATGAACAAAAACATTAAGGTACAAAAAAAAACTTTACTACATCTAATGTGAACAACTGTAAGAACAGTTTGTTCTAAAGATAACTTTGTTACATTCTTGAACAATAGGTTTGCGTGGTGGAACCTACAGAAAGTGCGGTACTTAGCGGAGGAGAACCAGGTGAGGAAACAAGAAAACATAACTGCCAGCCCTGAGATTTCTAGGAATTAAAAAAAAAAATTATAAAATGAAAGCTAAATGATCAATACATATGTTAGCTACTTAAATTTTGGGAACTTAGACGAATGTTTTATTAAGTTCGAGTTCTTGATTATCTTTAACAACATAATAATACTTTGTTTCATAATTTGTAGGTCCACATTTGATCCAGGGGATTGGTCCTGGTGTCATTCCAACCAATTTGGATTTAAGCATTGTTGATGAAGTCATTCAGGTACGTAGCAGAAATTATCTACTTCTTATTCATGAAGCAATATTCTGAGAACTGCAATCTTTTTTGATTCAGGTGACAAGTGAGGAAGCTATTGAAACAGCCAAGCTTCTTGCTCTCAAAGAAGGATTGCTGGTACAATTGGTTTAATGTTCTTTTTAGTCGGTATAAACCGGAACTAGAAACGGTTTATGATAAATGTAATTCTTGTTCATTTGGTAGGTAGGAATATCCTCAGGGGCTGCAGCAGCAGCTGCATTAAAGGTTGCTAAACGGCCAGAAAACGCAGGCAAACTTATTGTGGTAAGCAGAACCGCTGGCCCTCGACCTTATATGGGCCCAAAGTTTAAAGGGACCATTTAATAAACTGATTAAACCGAAACTGAACCGAGTTAACTATCCCGGCTATCGATTTGTTTGTCAGGTAATTTTTCCCAGTGGAGGAGAGCGTTATTTATCAACAGAACTGTTCGAGTCGGTTAGATATGAAGCAGAGCATTTGTCTATTGAATGAGTGGCAAGTGTTTGATTTGGTTTGGTTCTGTAAGAGATATTGGTACGAGATTACAGTTTGATTATTGCAGATCATTGTACAATCTGTAAGAGTTACATATTAGATGATGGATAATTATAGTTGTTCTTCATTAACTCTTCTCACTGTAATCCTTGCTCTAAAACTGTTTAAAGAGTATCCTAATCTATAGCTTCATTTCGTATGTTGTCTTTCTTGATTATCTCTAACATAATACTAGAAAAGTTTATTGTCACTTACACCAAATATAAACCATCACAGTCACACATCTCTATGATAATGTATCACTAGTAACGTAATTTATACTGTTAAAATTACACAAGTGTATCAGTTAATGTGTTATGTAGATAACACCATATCTTTTTTTTTTATTGTTAGAAAAGTAGATTAGACATTAGAATTCGATATTGTAACACTAATACTCAGCAATTTTCCGAACAGAAAACCGACCTCTTCAAAATAAAAAATGACTCAACCCAATTAAGCATGCTCAATTTGGATCGGTTAAATTGGATATAGTCACCTTTTATTTGGTTCAGATTTTTTTTTTTTAATATTGGTTGTCGAATTTCAATGTTCTAACACCAAAAGAATATGGTTAAGGTATTTACTATTAACATATTTTAGTTAATACATGTGTGTATGTTATTGTGTATCTAATTAATGTTCTGTAGATATGTGATTATGAGTTTATTTATAATTTATAAATTTAAGAATAATATATAATTAGTTCATTTATTTGATTTAATAATATCATAAAATTATTTTTATATCCAGAAAATGAAATTTTGATTTCTAAAATAAATTTACCATATAAATATATATTTTAAAATATTATTTCACATTTAAAATATAATTTAATTACATTTAGTTAAATTAATTATATAAATTATATTTTAAATTAATTATATAAATTAAATTATATAAATTAGATAAATTGATTATATAAATTATATCAATTATATTATATATAAATTATATTTTAAATTAATTATATAAATTAAATTATATTTTAAAATATAATATAATTAAATTAATCATATAAATTAAATTATATTTTAAATTCGAAATATTATTTTTAAAATAGATATTTTAATTGTAAAATAAATTTTTTAAAATAATATTTTCGATATAAACATAATTTTTAAAATTAGTAAATAAAATAAAATAATTATATTTCTTTTATATATTAATATAATATATATATTAATATAAAAATAATATATATATATATATATATATATATATATATTAGAAATATATTCATTATAAATAAATATATTATATATTATATACTAATTTTAATAATAATTTTAAATAGGATATTCATAATGCTTCTACCAATCAATCTATTAAACAGCTTTAGAAAAGATGCCTTCCGCAACATACTGCTTTTATAAAGATACCGCTATCGCTTTCATCTGCTTTGCTAATCAGGACCTTAGACGTTATTATTTTAGAGTTATTAGTCAAAAATTTTGCATGCCAAACTTGTCTTCATACTTCATTCACATCGTGCAGTGTGCATCACAGGTCACATGTGACGTATCAAAAACAAATCCCTTTTACCACGAGGGTGTGGTCGGGTGGTTGAAGGTAACTCATAAAGATCCTAAGGGTCGTGGATTCAAATCTCATCCCAGATTATACATCCTTGTGGCCAGGCGACATGGGTATCTAACTCCCCTTGCGAGCAACCGGGTCTGGCTGGCGCCGGTGGTCAGGCCCCCGGGGGACTAGTCGGTTGGGTCTCGGCCAGCCGGACACCTCCGGTCCATCAAAAAAAAAAAACAAATCCTTTTAACCATATTATATATGTAAACGTAAATATTTATCGTACAACCGCTCTATACTATATAATAATGTCTATCTCTATATATACAGTGGTGTGGATTTAGAGAATCATCGGCTCATTTTCTCTTCGTCACTGATACTATCCTTCAAACTATAAGGGTTTGACTTTATTTTATTTTTGGTTATTTTTCGTTAATCCATTAAAACATGATGTAGTTGTGCTCTGTTCCTGCTAATTTCAATTTGTTTAGAGAATAAGGAAGATCGTTGGGTATTTTTGTGTCTTCTTTGCAGGATTTTTAAAGAGGGACCAAACATGGAAGATCGTTGCTTGATCAAGAACGATGTCACTGAAGTAATAACTCTCTAGTTTTGTGTTCTTTTTTTTTTCTTCTGAATCAATCTGCTTTTTCTATTGACGACGGAATCAATTTGCTTTCTAACATGTTTAAAAGCATTTTCTCTGTTTTGCATTTTGTACAGCTGATAGGTAACACACCAATGGTGTATCTGAACAAGATTGTTGACGGTTGTGTAGCACGTATAGCCGCCAAGCTTGAGATGATGCAGCCTTGCTGTAGCGTCAAAGACAGAATCGCTTATAGTATGATCAAAGATGCAGAAGACAAAGGATTGATTAAGCCTGGAGAGGTTTAGTAAAAACAACTTTTAAAAAGAAATATAATACATATATCATTAATACTATAGTTTCATTGTTTTTCTTGGTTAAGAGTACATTGATAGAGCCAACGGCTGGTAATACCGGGATCGGTTTAGCCTGCATAGGAGCAGCGAGAGGCTATAAAGTAACTCTTCTGATGCCTTCAACAATGAGCTTAGAGAGGAGAATCATTCTAAAAGCATTAGGTGCAGAGCTTCATCTCACAGATATGAGCATAGGCATTAAAGGAATGTTGGAGAAAACTGAAGAGTTATTAAGCAAAACTCCTGGGGGTTTCGTTCCACAACAGTTTGAAAATCCTGCAAACCCTGAGGTTTTTTATATAATATCATACATCAACAAAGTCTATGTTCTTTGAGTCTCTCATTCTCTAATGATTTTGTTTCCTGCAGATTCATTACAGAACAACTGGTCCGGAGATATGGAGAGATTCAGCAGGGAAAGTAGATATTTTCATTGCTGGTGTTGGAACTGGTGGAACGGTTACTGGAGTTGGGAGGTTCCTCAAGGGGATGAATAAAGACATTAAGGTGAAAAGACTTCACTAGTTCTTGAAAATTAACCCTAAACAATTAGAGTTTTCAAGAAAAAAGTATATAATGTTTTGTTACTTTCTTGAGCAACAGGTTTGTGCGGTGGAACCTACAGAGAGTCCAGTACTCAGCGGAGGAGAACCAGGTGAGCCAAGAAACATTGTTTTCATTTGCTAATCCCTGAGAGCTTTGCATTTCTAATCATAATTAATATTTGTAGGTCGACATTTGATCCAAGGGATTGGCGCTGGTATCATCCCAGCCAATTTGGACTTTACCATTGTTGATGAAATCATTCAAGTAAGTAGACGGCATTCATCTACTTCCTTGGATCTTGATACAATGTTTCTGAGACTTGCTGTCTGTTTGATTCAGGTGACAGGTGAGGAATCCATTGAAACAGCCAAGCTTCTTGCTCTCAAAGAAGGGTTGCTGGTACGTTCTTTTCTCAGTGTGTAAACTATGAAACATAGGAGTTTGTTGTGAACAATGAGATCATTTTGCAGGTGGGAATATCGTCTGGAGCTGCAGCAGCTGCTGCGTTGAAGGTTGCAAAGCGGCCAGAAAACGCAGGGAAACTCATTGCGGTAAAGCTTTCTCGATCTCCTGACTTACCACAAATGTTTTAGATTATTACATTTTCCGGTTCTTGTCTGGTTTGCAGGTGGTTTTTCCCAGTGGAGGAGAACGTTATTTATCCACTAAACTCTTTGATTCTGTTAGATATGAAGCAGAGAATTTACAGATTGAATGAGTGGCGAGTCGTGATTCGGTTTGGTTTGTGGTACAACAAGGTGTTTGTACCAAGATTACAGTCTGGTTGTTCATAATCTTTGTAAAATCTAAACGTTACATGTCCAATAAATGAACATCAATAAGACAGAACCTGTTTTATAAACCGATCTTTTGTAGTGTGTCATTAACAATGAACTTAGAGAGGAGAGATCTTCCACGTGAATGAGAATCTAAAGCAGATTCGTATGTGAAAAACAATAACACAACCTTCTGATGTTGTTTAAAAAGTTAGGAGTAACAGTCAATAGTATTTATTTAAGTACTAAAACAAAACAAAACAAAACAAACCAAAACTGTTGATATTACACCACACCATTGGAACCTACACGGTTTAGTTCTTCTTGCCCTTGTTTTTTCTACTTGGAACTACCGTCCAGCCATCGTCAGCTTTTGGTTCATCAACCGGCATGGCTTCTGGTATCCGGTTTGAGGATTGCTCAGATGCATCCACCATCATGTCTGTGCTTTGATCATTGCTCATGTGTGTATCCTCATCAACTTCATCATCGCTATCCTCATCATCTTCATCGTTACCGTTTGAAACCTGCAATACCAAGAGCCTAGTTTCTTAATCTCGGAAATGATCTTAACCAAACTACCAATGTATAACATTTTGAAATACTCTCACAATCACCAAAACTCATGTGTGGCTCTGACATGAGCTTAAGGATTGGTCACTCAACCTTCTCAGGTTCATATACACACAAAAAAAAAGAAGAAGAAGCAAGATAGAATGTCTAAAAATAAAGTTACAAACCTTGACAACTCTTGCACTAGTCTGAGAACTAGTTACCCTCAGCTTCTCAACTCTTTGGTAGTTTCCTTCGAGACATTCATAATACAAATCTAGTAACGTCTCTGTCACCTTTCGGTAGCAACACAGAAGGAAACACCATCAGTACCCATAAAAAAAGAACCAAGAAACTACCATTAAAATCCAAAGACATGTATACCTCCTCGAGGCTTCCATCATCAGCCACAGTGTTAAGCTCATTAAGACCATTCTCCAGAATATCAGCTAACCCGTCAAAACCCATTGTTGGATCTACAAGAAAGATGAATACACAAGAGTGAACCGTTCAGAAAGCCAACATCTTTAACACAGACACACATCAAGCTTGCTTGATAGATCAAAAGATGGAAACTTTTAATGGAAAAATCCATAAAGATGAAACCTTTTAGATGGATGAAGTAATCAAGAACATTGGAAACGGAGCGCTCGGCTTTCAGATGAGAATCTCGCCCGCCCCAGCCGTTATCGACGGCGGCTCTCATGGCAGTCCACCGTGAAAGTATCAAACCTATTCCTTCGTTTAGAACGGCCAACTCCTCCGCCGTCAACATCGCTGGTCCACTGGGTCTCGAATCCATTTTATCCTTTCTTCCTTCAAACAAAAAACACTGAGATCATTACCGAGCTAACAAAGTTCAAATTCGAAACAACAGATTCAAGGAGACACGAAAGGCTGAAACTTTGTGAGATATGAAATAAAGAGAGAGATAAAAAGAAACACCTGTTCAACGGTCGGAAACAGACACGGTGTATTGTCGAAACGCCGGCGAGACGGTGAGCGACGACGTTACGGCGGAGTAAAGGAAGTGAATTGTTTTCTAGACTTCTTCTAGTGAGGCTGAAAACTTTGAAACCCTAATTAATACCCTAACCGATTGATCGACGAAGCTAAACCGGCGGATAGTATTAACTCGGTTTACTGTTTCTACACTCAATTTTATTTGGGTTAGTCAAAACCGAACCAAATGTTATTACATGTGTCGGCTTTCTAGTGGCTAAATGGGAGGGAAATTATGAGAGAAAGTCAAGGAGAACCATCGTTCTGATTGTGCAAGAGAATCACAGAATTGAATGGCTCGTGCAAACTATATAAAGTCAAAAATACTACAAAATATGCATTGCGTAGAGCACAAGGAACAGGAAAATTTAGGTTAAACCCCAAAAAAGGAAGAAAAATGAGCCAAGAACAGCTGGAGAAACCGATAATTAATGGCGTAAAAGAAGAGGGAGAGAAGGTTCCGGCGACCGAGAGAGGCATTGACGCAGCTGAGGACAAAGAGAAAGGTGTTGTAGCTGATGCCTCCGGTGGACAGGTACGTGTGACATTATCAACATATTACATAGATGAATGATATACGTGTTACATTTCAACATGTTACATAGAACCTTAATTTTGTAGGCGGAGGGAGAAGTAAACGAGAAAAGTTTGGTTGCAAACCCTCCGGCGTCGGAAGGAACCATTACGATCGGAGAGGCTTTAGAGGCGGCGGTTCTCACGGCAGGGAATAAGCCCGTTGAGTGGAGTGACGCAGCAGCCATACAGGCGGCTGAGGTTAGAGCCACGGGACGGACCAACATCATGCCTGGCGGTGTTGCCGCCTCGGCTCAATCAGCTGCAACTCTCAACGCTCGAGCTAACTCCGAAGACGACAAGACTACTCTCTCCGTTGTTCTCACTGTGAGTAAAATGCTAGAATCTAATGTTCAAGATCGGTTGACATAGTTCTATTAAGATTAATCTAAAAATGTTTGTGATCCACTAAATATTAGACCCGATCCGGCCAATGTCTTGATAGACTGTGTACAGTTTCTACGGTTTGAGTCCGAGTTCTAATCACGTTTGTACTTTTTTGGGGGGGACACAATGGTTCTGATAGGGAGCAAGAAGGAAGTTACCATCAGACAAACCAGCCACAAGGAAAGATGCAGAGGGAGTGACAGGTGCAGAGATGAGGAACGATCCTCACCTCACCACTTACCCAACTGGCGTGGCCGCCTCTGTTGCTGCAGCTGCTCGGATTAATCAAGCCAAGTGATACCATTCTTTATTTCTTGGCACTTACGTAATTAAATGGTATCGAGTTGTCAAAGTATGTAAACTAATTACTTAAATGTATATGTGTATAATAAGATCTTGATGATTCTTTTTAATTTTACCTATCTGAAATAGAAGTAAGCCACGTTAGTGTCAATGACTGTCCAAGATTCTAGAAGATCAGAGTAAAAGAGAGAGTTTAAAGCTATAGTCTCTCAGTGTCCAGAACCATAACATTCTCAAACGTTACATATCTCTCAGACTTTGGCTATTTTGATTTTCAAGCTGTATTTTTCTAGAGTACTGAAACCAACAAAAATAATATATACAGGTTTTAACAAGTTTATAGACCACAAATGTAAAAGAAATACTATATCCATTAATGTATCAAATGGTATAAAGACTTGTTACATAAAAGACTAAAGAGTGAGAATATTGTACTGTAATTAGAACTTCAAAAGATTACAAAACAAATCAAAAACTCTTTCACACTCTCTTTCAAAAAAAAAAATTAAAAATTTTTCACACTTATATTCGAACTAAAATTTTTTTTCATTTTAATACATTCTTTAAAATATATATTCACTTTAATACTCAATTTTGTCTATTTAATCAAAATTTTGATAAATTCAAAACGAAATTTTATAAAAGCTTCCGAGTTCAAAAATAATTCTTGAAAAAATATGATTCAATATTAAAATTTAATAATAAAAATAACTAAATTTCGGAAGAAAATTTTAAATTTAGGAAAATTAAATTTTTGAAGAAAAATAAATAAAGTTAAATTAAGTTTCAGAAAATAAAATAAATTTTATATTTAAATAAACTAAAATTAAATATTTAAGATTTTATAAAATTTAGTTGTATTCTTTAAAATAAAACTATTTTAAGATTTGTTTTTGAATTTGGAAAAAATTAAATTTTGTTTGAAACTTATTAATATTTTATTAAATAAACATTGTTTGACTATCAAAATGATCGTAATTTTAAAATTAAAAATTAATATATTAAAATGAATAAAATAATTAGTTACAATATTAAATTAGGAAGAAGAAAAGTTCGTGTGTTAAAGAACCTAACACAATTTAGTTGGTGTATTTTTGTGGAATTTTCCAAATAAATTATATACTCTATAACATTGTTAAAATATTTCTATCATCTATATATGTTTATTTTAGACAAACAAAATCTATATATGTTTTTTTTTATCAAAAAAAAAAAATCTATATATGTTTATTTATTATCTTCAGTTCTTTATTTTACTTGGCACTTGGCACTTGGCACGTTAAATAGAAATTGTACATTTTATTAACAAAATAAAAATGGGCCTGCATTTTCATTCTCAACTAATCAATTGGTTGCATTACTTTCTCGGGTTACAATCTGACAGGATAGCACTTAATGGGCCGTCTTTGAACCCAAAATGCTGGATTTTTAAAAACCCTAGGTTAGAAAACCGCCACTTCGCATGAAACGGCGCCGTATTGAGAATCTCCTGCCCCTTGTTCAACCACTATAATACTCTGTTAAACCCTAGCAATCTCGCGGCTCCTAATTTCTCTCTCTCTCTCATTCGCAGCAGCTGTTCTTCGTAACCCTCCGAGGTAGTGAATCTTTCTCGCCCCTCTCTCCTTATCGTTGTTGATGCTAACATGGCTTCGAGTTCTTGATAGTTCTTGGTCAGTGTGGGGAGTTTTCATTTTAAGTCGTGTTCTGTCTATCTTGTTATTCCTGTGTTTTCTTGAAAATTATGATATGTAAATGAATAAATATTTTCTTTCTTAAAATGGTTATTATTACTAGCTCATTAGCTTTGTATGTAACGTATCTTCCTGTTTAACTCGTGTTCTGTTTGTCTTGTTGTTCCTGTTTTTCCTGAAGGTCTTAATATGTAAAACTAAGAAAAAGGATAAAAGGAGTTTCTCTTTATTGTTTTTTTTCTTACTAGCTTATTAGTTGTTGCTCCCCCAAGACATTAGTTTTTTTTTTTTTTTTGGTAGTTCTAAATGAACTCTTGTATTTTCATGAAGTTTATAACATGTAAACTAAGAAAAGGAATTTTTTAAAAGTTGTTTCTTGCTAGCTTAGTTTTAGGTCCAAAAGCATTAGCTTTTGTTGTTGTTCTAAGTGTACGTTTTAGCTTATTTAACGGTTTGCTTTCATCTTATATCTACAGCTTGTGAAAATGCTCCTACTGTTTGAGACGCCAGCTGGTTTCGCCGTTTTTAAAGTATTAGATGAAGGAAAGCTCTCTAATGTTGAGGTTACCATCTTCACCTGCTCAAGCTTCTTCTTTTTTTTTTTCTTTGTTGTTATTCTGTCTTCATTTATCTAAAACTATTCTGTTTTGTAGGATTTGGGTAATGTGTTCTCCTCTGCAGAGTCTGCCAGAAAGGTGATTCTTCTTTTTTTTTTTGGTGATAGTTCATATTATCGTTTTAGTATTTGATTCTCACAATGCTTTGGTGTTGGTACAGATGGTAAAGCTCAAAGCTTTTGACAAGTTTGACAACACGTCCGAAGCTCTTGAAGCTGTTGCTAAATTGCTGGAAGGAGCTCCAAGCAAGGGTCTCCGCAAGTTTCTGAAAGCTAACTGCGAAGGTGAAACCCTTGCCGTGGCTGATTCTAAGCTTGGAAACATCATCAAGGAGAAACTGGTAGTGTATTTTATTTTCTTTTCTTAGTCTGTTATTTCTAAATATGAGTTTTGTTTCTTACGGATTTGCTCCCACTTTTATAGAAAATAGACTGTGTTCACAACAATGCTGTTATGGAGCTCTTACGTGGTGTGAGAAGCCAGCTCTCCGAACTTATCTCTGGATTGGGAGATCAAGACTTGGCTCCAATGAGTTTGGGGTTGTCTCACAGTCTTGCAAGATATAAGTTGAAGTTCAGCTCTGACAAGGTAGTCTTTCTCCCTCTCATTTGCATCGCTTTCGTGTTGAGTTTCTTTGTATTTGCGTCTCCTAACATTTACAGTTTTTGGTCAGGTCGATACTATGATCATCCAAGCTATTGGTCTGCTTGATGACCTTGACAAAGAGCTCAACACTTACGCTATGAGGGTTCGTGAATGGTACGGCTGGCATTTTCCCGAGCTTGCCAAGATCATAAGTGACAACATCCTCTACGCCAAGTCTGTCAAACTTATGGGAAACCGGATCAATGCAGCAAAGCTTGACTTCTCTGAGGTTTGACGTCATTCTTAAACATTCTTTGCACAGAGTTCTTGAATCTAATTATGAACATTATTTCTGTTGCTGGGCTCATCTCAGATATTGGCTGATGAAGTTGAAGCGGATCTAAAAGAAGCTGCTGTGATATCTATGGGAACTGAAGTCAGTGACCTTGATTTACTGCACATCCGTGAACTCTGCGACCAGGTTCTGTCTCTTTCCGAGTACAGAGCTCAGCTTTACGACTACTTGAAGAGCAGAATGAACACGATCGCACCCAACCTGACCAGCCTTGTTGGTGAGCTTGTCGGTGCTCGTCTAATCTCTCACGGTGGTAGTTTGTTGAACCTCTCAAAGCAACCTGGAAGCACTATCCAGATTCTTGGAGCTGAGAAGGCTCTCTTTAGAGCCCTCAAGACCAAACACGCCACTCCAAAGTATGGTCTAATCTACCATGCCTCTGTGGTTGGCCAGGCTGCACCGAAGAACAAGGGTAAAATTTCACGGTCGCTAGCTGCAAAAGCTGCGCTTGCTATCCGTTGCGATGCTCTTGGTGATGGGGAGGACAACAGTATGGGAGTGGAGAACCGTTTAAAGGTAACGAACGCTTCAATGTTTTTCTTCTGTCATCTCAATCTGAACGACCTAATTGATAATGTGTGTAATGTTTTGGACACAGCTTGAAGCAAGGTTGAGAAGTCTGGAAGGAAAAGATTTAGGACGTCTCTCTGGCTCAGCTAAAGGCAAACCAAAGATTGAGGCTTATGACAAGGATAAGAAGATGGGATCTGGTGGTCTGATCACTCCTGCTAAGGTTAGATTAATTTGAATTTGTCTGTGTTTCTGTAAACGTCTGAAACTGTGGATGTGCAGCTGAGTTGGATTTGTTGTTTTGTGCAGACTTACAACACTGCTGCAGACTCCCTCCTTGGACAAACTTCCAAAGCTGAGGACAGTGTCAAAGAGAAGAAGGACAAAAAGAAGAAGAAGAAGGCTGAGGCAGAGGAAGAAGAAGCCAAGACTGAGGAGCCTTCAAAGAAGAAGTCAAAGAAGAAGAAGGCTGAAGTAGAAGAACCTGAGACCGAAGAGCCCAAGTCGGAGGAACCTTCAAAGAAGAAGAAGAGAAAGCACGAGGAAGAAGAAACTGAAATGCCTGCCAAGAAGAAAGAAAAGAAGGATAAGAAGAAAAAGAAGAGTGAGGCTTGAAGAGAGAGTTTCAATTTTTGTGAGTGTCGTTTATTGTTTCTGTTTCTGCCTTAGGTGTTATTTGAAACTTTTAAGAACTGATCATCGATTTGTAAGGCCTAGTTGTTTTCCCAGAAACTTGCATTTCTAATGAATTTGATTGAAGTATCTAACAAGCTTCAAACACTAAACTGACTAAAGCAAGAACAAACTTGATTATACTTGCCTAATTGCTTTGTTGTCCGTAGTATGTGCCATCCATACAAGAAAAAAAAACCTAAGAAAGGTAGTAAACTTTCGAAGAGTGTCTTTTGTTATGTCACCTTATGGCCTCTTTTGTCTCTTCTACAACTTTGGATGATCGCACAGCACTTCAAGACTAGATTCTATTCCAGTTTCATCCCATTTAAACCGTTCAACTGATCTATAGGGATAGACATGCCCATGGAGTTAGCTTTGGTATACACCATCGACCCCAACTACCAGAATGTTCACAAATTCACTCATTTTTTCTAAGTTACTTCGCCACTATACCATAGTACAATGTAGTACGTATATATGGCCTTTTTGTTTTTCCTTCAGCAAGTTCTTTTTTTTTTTTTGATAAATTTCCCTCAGCAAGTTATAAATAACTATATTATGTATTATATAAGTATAACTACAGAAAGACACTGCTTATCGCTAATACTCAAAAGGGAAAATCAGAAATATGATTGTATACTTGGATGTGTAGATGGTGCATTATTTAATTTTTGCTAGGAATGTTAATATTTCATAAATGGAAGTGGAAAATTTACAAATTTGCATCCTATACAAATGATTTCTTGGCGAAAAAGTAAAAACAAGAAAGCATTAAGTTAAGCAGTTAAGCTAGCAGCAGTGAAGCAGTGGCCAATCTATATCAGCCAGTGTTGCATAATGTTCTGAAACCGACGCCGTCTTTTTCTGGCAATGAATCGTGTTGATGATCAATCTGTTTATTTCCTTGAAGACAGCAAGGGGAACTATGGAAATGTTATTGTGTAGCAGGTTGTTACGTTGCTTCCAAATGCAATAAACCACAGGTTGTTTCTGTTGATGTGCTCCGGTTTGCCCCATTATTGGGGATGATTAAATATAACTATATATTTTAAAGATAAAAAAATAAAAAATAAACCACAGCCTGAGAAGCTAATAGGAACAGCAGTCTTTTTCTTCTCGGTTATGCTAGTCTCTGTCTTGTTATCCAAGTTGGCAACCCACATGTTGAAGGAGTGCTTTGGTACTGAACCTTCAAACCAAATGCAAGATTGAACTTGTCCACGAGGCCTTTGGGCATCCCAAGTTTTGCTCGAAGATTAATAAGCACCCCTGTTTCAGCTGTGTATTATTTTAACACAGCCTATGGAACACAGACTGTGTATTTTAACACATGCCTGTGTTCCATAGGAACTCATCGACGGTATTAGAATGAAAGCCGTTGTCAATGGTGGTCAAAAAAGCATGGAGAGACATCTCTGCATCTGTCTTGTTGTAGATGATGCATTTGTTCATGATCTTTAATTCGAAAAAGAGCTAAATACTTTATATAATATGAATTTGGCCCTATTTATTTGACATCACATATTTTTCTTACAGAAATTTCATATGACGCTCTTCAAATATTGGAAGAGTCAATTCATCCGTGTATGATAACCGTGATAATGGAAACAGTTTGTTTGTGCGAGAACATTATTGCTTGTACGTGACTTTAGTCTCGTCGATCGGTTGTATAAGTATGTTATTATTATCCTTCTTTTTCCCATAGGTTATACATATCTTTCTTGCCTGGCACTAATTTGCACGTTAAATATTTGACAACTGTATAAACTTGGTATCATAATCCAATATTAACGAAATATATGTAGATATATTTCAACGCTTTAAAAAGAAAATTTCTACGAAGTGGACAGACTTTGGAGTTTTGTATGGTTGGATTAAGACCATTTTATGTTATCCTCACGTAGATTGAATCTCGCTTTAAAAAGACAATTTCTACGAAGTGGACAGACTTTGGAGTTTTGTATGATTGGATTAAGACCATTTTATGTTATCCTCACGTAGATTGAATCTTCATCTGATTATAATATGTTTTTCTTTGACAGTAAATAATTGCCGACCAATGATCCCTCTTATTTTTCTTTTATTTTTTGGTTGAAGGATCCCTCTTCAATTTATTTAAATTAACGGACAACATTACGAGAGTTAGGTGAATTAGACACGAGAAAAAAAAAATCACGAGAAGTTGTGTTTGTTTCTGAACAAGTATGATTGATAAATGAAAATGGTGGAACCAAGTCGTTTATATGGCTGTGACATATATACTCGGCGTTATTAATCTAATGATTTTACAAGTTTCTGATCATTGAACTTATTAACAATTAACAGAATGACTCGTATTTTAACATTCCAAGGTAGCTAGATCATTGTCTACCTTTCCCCTGATATTCTTTTTTCTTTCCTTTCTTTTCCCTGAGATTCAGATCCTACAACTTTATTATATCTTTAGATTCGTGCGTATCACACTCTTAATATATAAGTTGAAAATTAAATAAAAAAGTATAAGTTGAAGATTGGGTTGCATGAATCTATACATTATTAAGCTTAATCATATGATTCATGAGTACCTTAAGAAGTTGTAATCACACAAATAATATATGTTAATCACACAAATAATATATGTTAATCACACAAATAATATATGTTCGACATAATTGACATTTGAAGGAAGTTCAAAACTATATGTGGTCACCTTTTATGCTTGTGTTTGCTCTAGCAAATCACACATGATACATGACTCAATGTTAATAACATGACAAGTACGTTTATTCAAATATAGCTATTTCTTGAAAAATATTGTCACTCTAAACCATATATAATAATTGTTAAATGCTAACTTAAATGACAAATTCACATCACATATGAAATTTATAAAGCTTAAATTTGAGTCTGGTTGTATTAAGTCGGCAATCGGCCCTTAGGTTTTGTGCAGGGCAGTGCTTACCATGAAAAAGGCATTTGTCTGCCCCCACCCCACCCAAACTAATGTATAATTTTATAGAATCCCATAATTTCATAAAATTATTCCATAGAATTTAAACTATTTTTTTTTACTCACATCTCCATCTGGTTTTGAATTTGACTTTCGTTTCTGAACATGTATTTTATTCTAATTTAGCTCATCTAAGATTACACAATCTAAATACTATAAACAAGCTATGCAATTAGTTTATAACCAAGCGTGGTTAGTGCAGCATATTTGATAATGTCATTATTGAACAAGTCAAGTGGGTAGCGTCATCAGATATGCTAAGAAGATGATGACATACATTGTAACTTGTAAGCAGTGTTTTGAAAACCGGACATGACCGGCCGGTCGAACCAGTCCGACCGTGACTCGCTGAAGAAGTCGAGTCCGGTTCGGTTTAAAACCCGGATTTATGAAAAACCGGTAAAACCGGCTAAAAACCGGTCAAACCGGTGATCAGAGTCAATTTTAAAACTCGGTTCTTAAAAATTAATATATAATTAAATATTTTTAATTATTAGTAGCTAAAATTTAATACTTTATAATTAGTATTCAACTATCACTATTTAATTAATTTTTTATTTTTTTAAGAAACAATGTGAAAATTCTATTTTTTGACTTTCATATACTAGCTTTATTTTACCATATTCATAAAATTTGAGAAGTTATTTGTAAAAATAATTAATATGATAATTTTGAATTGTAAATCATATGATTTTATCATTTTCAGTTTACATAGTATTCACTATTCAATTTTTTTTACTATATATAATTAGATTTATATTTATTATTTATATTTAGTTAATTATATAAAAGAAAGAGAATATATATTATATATAGAAGTAAAGTTCATGTAACATAAATATATAATTATATATATATATATATATATATAATTTTTCATAAATAGAAAACCCGGTTTGACCGGTTGAACCGGTCCAACCAGTCAACCAATAGCTATACCGAGTCGGTGTCCGATCCGGTTTTCAAAACATTGCTTGTAAGAATATAAGTAACGTTTAAAAATAAAAAGTAATCTTAAAAAAGATATATGTTATTATTAGTTGCCCCAAAAAAAAAGATATATGTTATTAATTTTTTGAATGCTTAAACCAATTTCTTAAAAATTTGTTATAAGAAATGGTTTCGTCTAGATATGATTTGCCCGTGTAGACGAAAGTTATGCACCGTTTAAACCGATTTTTAAAACACTGTTGAAATCTTTTTTTATTTCATCATCTTGTGTATATTTTAAACATATAAATTACTCAAATAAATATTTAAAAGGAGAACTCATGATGGAGTATATTATCATTGTCTAATCAAATTCCTCCATCTGAATTTTTCTTAGGATTCATGTTTCCTTGTTTGATTTATATTTAAGGAAAACAAAATGCTATGTTTATATTTTAATATGAAACTGAAGTAGGCTTTATTCTTCAACTCTGGTTTCCTACCGAAAGTTGCGAACTCAACTATTCTGACCTTGGTTCCAAAGTTCTCTGGTGCAGCAAAAATCACAGACTACCGCCCTATATCCTGCCTCAACACCATTTACAAGACCATATCTAGACTTCTGGTTCGTCGGCTCAAGCCAATCCTCTCGGATCTAATCGTCCCGAACCAAACCGCCTTCGTCGAGGGAAGACTTCTCCTGGAAAATACAGTACTTGCAAGTGAGCTGGTTAATGGTTACCACCGAAATAAAGGTACAAAAAGGATCACCATCAAAGTTGATATTGCGAAAGCATTTGATACCTTGTCTTGGGAATTCTTGTTTTCTGCTCTAGAGAGTTATGACCTTCCTCCGCCTTTCCTTTATCTCCTCAAAGCTTGCGTCTGCACTACGAGCTTCACAGTGGGTTATAATGGAACCGTAAATGGTTTTTTTAAAGGAAAGCGAGGTCTTAGGCAGGGTGACCCCCTCTCGCCTTACCTCTTTGTGATCGCGATGAACTGTTTGTCTTTGATGCTAAATAAGGAGGATTGCGAAGGTCGTCTCTCCTACCATCACAGATGCAAAAAAACAAGGCTGACGCACCTTTTCTTTGCTGATGACCTGCTTATTTTCATAGATGGTTCGATCGAATCTGTGCAGACAGTTCTTAGAGTCCTTCGTGACTTTGAGCTGAGATCGGGACTAGCTGTAAGTCTCCAAAAATCAAGCTTCTTCTCCTCGGACCTTTCGGACGCAGAGATATCAACCATACAAGCATCCACGGGAATGCCTAGCTCCTCTCTCCCTATGCGCTATTTAGGAGTACCCATGGTGACAAAGAAGCTTTCTCTGCTCAACTGTGAGCCACTGGTTCATCAAGTCAAAGCTCGTTTCTCCACTTGGTCAGCAAAAGCCCTCTCTTTCGCCGGGAGGCTGCTACTGATTAAGACGGTCATTAGTGGGATAACTACTTTTTGGTGTTCTTCATTCATCCTGCCCAAAGCTTGTATCAAACGCATAAACTCCTTATGTGGGATCTTCCTATGGAATGGCAAATCAGAAGGGCATCATACTGCTAGAGTAGCATGGGAAAGGGTAACTCTTACCAAGGAGCAAGGGGGACTAGGAATCAAGGACCTTTATACTTGGAACAAAGCGTGCATCCTGAAGCTCATCTGGCTCCTCTTCTTTAGACCCGACTCTGTATGGGTCTGCTGGTTCAAGGAAGTAATCCTCAAAGGCTCCCTGTCAAATTACTGGACGGTAAGTACAAGCACTACTAACTCTTGGCTTGCTAACAAACTTATTAAAAGCAGAGAACTTGTATACCCCCTCATCAAACGTCGCTTGGGGAATGGGCTTCATACGAGATTCTGGTACGACAACTGGTCTCCTTTTGGAAACCTCACAAACTTTCTAGAAGCTTCAACTCGACGATTGGGTATCCCACAGAACGCTACGGTCGCCTCTCTGTTTTGTGTGGATCATTGGAAAATTCCTCCTGCTCGCACTGAGAACCAATTAGCAGTGCACATTCATCTTACAACAATTACATTGTCGCAGGAGGAGGATGTCTATGATTGGGAGGTTAATGGAAAACAAGGTATGAAATTCAACTCAGGCGATATATATACTTACCTCTCTGGACCCCATCAGACGGTGCCTTGGGCCTCAGTTGTTTGGTGTGCGTTTGGGATCCCTAGACAAAACTTTCTTACTTGGTTGGTCATTCTGGATAGATGTCCGACAAAAGATAGGTTACTGCAATGGGGAATGAATAATGTTGATCCGATTTGCCTGCTCTGTAACTCTGCTGCGGAGTCCAGGAATCACATCTTCTTCGATTGTCAATACAGCAGAAGGGTGTGGTCCACGATCACGTACAGATGTCAACTGCAGTTGCTAACTGACTGGGACACCATTATCTTACAACTTCAATCCCTCAGGGGCGAAAAGGACTTGAAACGTCTCACTCTTCTCTCCTTTCAGGCATCGATCTACTGGTTATGGAAGGAGAGAAACACTCGCCTGCATCAACAAACCTTTCGCTCCTCTGACAACCTCATCTCTCTGATCGACAAACGACTAAGGAACAAGATCCAAAGCATCAGGTCTGTAAACGGCCGGGCTTCTTCTTCGATGATGCAGCTTTGGTTTCTCCGTAACTTATGATTGCTTCAACGAAGGAAACTGATCGGTTCCTCTTCACGGGTTAGACTGCTAACCTCCGCTACTCTTCTTTGACACTTGGACCTTCAACTAAGTTCTAAAATATGTGTTTTAATTTTTACTGGGCTAATGCCCATGTTGTTCCAAACTGTAAGCCTTTTTCAAGGTTGTAACATTTTCTTTTCCTTTAGTCTTAATATGAAAGCCTTTTACAAAAAAAAAAAAAAACTTGATAAAAAAGCTTACAACTAATCTTAATATAGTTGGGCAAAAAGAAAACTAATCTTAATACTAAAATCTATGCATATATACTAAAGAGGGAGATAGTGAAAGCCTATCACCTACAATAAGTTCCACAAATAAACCCCAAAGCTTTTTAGATCAGAGAAAGTAGTTTAAATCGACGGTCAATATTTTGATTATTTGTACTAGTTTGACCTGAAGAGAATAATAATACTCTCTCTGTTTCTCTTCTGTTTTGTCCATGTCTCTCTCTCTCTACTTCTCTACTGTGTTAATAAAAAATTAGAATATTCCCTCTCTCTCTCTATCTCGCTGGTCGAAGCTGGACCGTACACGTCTCTCTCTAGTCTCTATTTGAAATTTTGATTCGTATAAAAATCTCAGAGTCGCGTGCGTAATTGTTCTGTCCTGTTTTGTGCTCTGGATTCCTTTAGATTTTTTTTTTTCTATTTGGTGAGAGACTCTTTCTATCTATCTCCTACGAATCGCTTAAGAATCTCCTCACTCAGGCTTTAGCTTCGGAGCTTCGAAAAATTCAGTTTTCGATCTCCAAAACGCTTTCAGGTAAGCAATTCATATTTTTTTTTGTCAAAGTTGTGTGTTTGTTGCTGGGAAACAAAAAAAATATCTGGGCTTTTAACCTAATTCATGTCATGCTTAGATGGGTTCTTACCAAAAATGGAAACTTTTGTGAATTTGGTTTATGTTGGCTTACCGTTTATAGATTAGCCTTTTTTAAAATAATGTTTTCATGTATATAAAAAGCTACACCCTTTACTCAAATCTGATTCATTACAGCTTTCCTCATCTCTGCTTTGTCTCAGCTCTGGTCTTCCCTCCCTAGACAAACTTATCTTTTTCCTGTTTCTGCTACTTTTCTAGTTTCTTTATAGGTTATGAGTGTTATATAGTAGTCTTATACACAGAGGAAGATGTTAATCTAGAGTAATTACAAAGACAGTAATTCACATTGATTTTGATTTCACTACACACTAACATCCTTTCATACCGTTATCACAGGACTTTGTTTCAAAGGACAGCACGGAAAGCCATCCGGTTTGCTGATCCGTATCTGAATCTTGGACTTGTATCTGTTGTTTAAATGTGTACTTGACCGGTGATAATATAATCTGGGAGTGCAAAAGGAAAATTGGTGGATCTATATATAAATAAGATGACAATGCTGACATCACTTCTGGATTCTTTCGTATCTAAAATGCCTTCAGTCTCTGCCTCTGATCACGCCTCTGTGGTTTCACTCAATCTCTTTGTTGCACTTCTTTGTGCTTGTATTGTCCTTGGCCATCTTTTGGAGGAGAACCGATGGATGAACGAATCCATCACCGCCTTATTGATTGTAAGTGTCCACTTGCACATATATATATATATGATTCATTAAGCTTCAGCTAGCTGAATGATTAATCACACATGTTTCTATCCTGAACAACGTTTTGGTTGCAGGGGCTGGCCACTGGTGTTGTCATTTTATTGATTAGTAATGGAAAAAGCTCACATCTTCTGGTCTTCAGTGAAGATCTTTTCTTCATTTATCTCTTGCCACCCATTATATTCAATGCAGGGTCAGTTTTCTTGCATCCATTTGAATATTTTCCTCTTTGGTAGAAGTATTTTTTTGCATACATGTGATTCTAGGTGGTATAAGTAGAAAACTTTACAGATGTTAATGAGAAAGTTTAGGTTCTGCTTCTATTAAACATGTCATACATCAACTTTTTGTAGTAACTTGTGTTTGTTGAAAAGAGAGAGGGTGTCATGTGTTTGGTCGACTAGTTACATTTATTCACGTGCACGTTGGTGGTCTTGCTTAGTCGTTGTCATGGATTTACTCTTTCCAGATATTTCTCAGAGTGATAACTTTATTCTCATTGTTGTCTGTTTCAGGTTTCAAGTGAAAAAGAAACAATTCTTCCGCAACTTCGTGACTATTATGCTTTTTGGTGCTATTGGAACTGTTATCTCTTGCACTGTCATAACTCTAGGTAACCTTACTTCCCATTTCGTTTGGCTGAAGTGCCTTTGAAAGCTGCTTACGGATTAGGTCATGTGGATCATCAGTCTGTTAGGTTGCCAGATAATTTTGCATATCTAGTGATTGTATGGTGGTGTTTGAAACAGGTGTAACGCAGTTCTTTAAGAAACTGGACATTGGGACCTTTGACTTGGGTGATTATCTTGGTAATGCCTCTGAACCAATGGCCTTGCTTTATCAGTTTTCACTCCAGGGGACTTAACTTTGTTTTGTTGGTGTTTCGATTCACAGCAATCGGTGCTATATTTGCTGCAACAGATTCCGTGTGCACACTGCAGGTAATGTGTTACTGAAACTACTTACAAAACCCTTAAACAAAGTGGAATAAAAGTTCTCGTTCTTCCTGTGTTGTGATATAGGTTCTGAACCAAGATGAGACACCTTTACTTTACAGTCTTGTATTCGGAGAAGGTGTTGTGAATGATGCCACATCAGTTGTTGTCTTCAACGCCATTCAGAGCTTTGACCTCACCCACCTTAACCATGAAGCTGCTTTTCGACTTCTTGGGAACTTTTTCTATCTGTTTCTCCTCAGTACCTTGCTTGGTGTTGCGGTAAAGTCCATTTTCTTCTTCTCTACCCTTCTTTCTATTGATTGCTATTTGCATCCTCTTGTGCTCACACCATCTACAACCTTCATCTTGCAGACCGGTCTGATAAGTGCATATGTCATCAAAAAGCTATATTTTGGAAGGTAAACACTCAGCTGAGTCTGTTGTTTTTGTTTTCTTCTTTTCCCTGTTTGGTCTAAAGTAAATATCCCCACATGGCATGTCTCAGACACTCCACTGACCGAGAGGTTGCCCTCATGATGCTTATGGCCTATCTTTCTTACATGCTTGCCGAGGTTAGATTCTATGAGATATAATACCATTTTTGCAGAATTACATTCAAGGACAAAGTATACTGATATTATATTGTTTTGAGTTGCAGCTTTTCGACTTGAGTGGTATTCTCACTGTGTTCTTCTGTGGTATTGTGATGTCCCACTATACCTGGCACAATGTAACCGAGAGCTCAAGAATCACTACCAAGTATGAAGACTCCACTCAGTTCAAAACACTTTGTAGTATACCTCTCAATGCTTATTTTACTGCGTTGTACATGACACAGGCACACCTTTGCAACCCTGTCGTTTCTTGCGGAGACGTTTATTTTCTTGTATGTGGGAATGGATGCCTTGGACATTGACAAGTGGAGATCCGTGAGTGACAGCCCGGGAACATCAGTAGCAGTGAGCTCAATCCTAATAGGTTTGCTCATGCTCGGAAGAGCAGCATTCGTATTTCCATTATCGTTTCTCTCAAACTTAGCCAAGAAGAACCAAAGCGAGAAAATCGACTTCAAGATGCAAGTATGAATCATTCCTACTTGGTACTAATGGATTCAAATATAACTCTTCTGGACCTCTCAGCTGTTTATATCTATCTCCTTGTTTTTCCTCCAGGTTGTCATTTGGTGGTCTGGTCTCATGAGAGGTGCTGTATCAATGGCTCTTGCATACAACAAGGTATAAAAAAGAAGATGTTCTTTATTTACTTAACTCTCTATGTAGCTTTCAATGACACAACACTTGCTTCACATTGCAGTTTACAAGTGCTGGTAAGACGGATTTGAGAGGGAATGCAATCATGATCACCAGTACCATAACCGTCTGTCTCTTTAGCACTGTGGTAAGATATCTCTTGGTGTTCATTGAGTTACATAACATATATCCTTAATTTGATTTGGTTAAATATGGTTCTCTTGAACTGGTGTTTTCAGGTGTTTGGTATGTTGACAAAACCACTCATAAGATTCCTATTGCCGCACCAGAAAGCCACCACGAGCTTTTTATCTGATGGCAACACCCCAAAGTCCATCCAGATCCCTTTGATAGACCAAGACTCGTTCATTGAGTTTGCAGGGAACCACAACGTGCCTAGGCCAGACAGTATACGTGGCTTCTTGACACGGCCAACAAGAACAGTGCATTACTACTGGAGACAGTTTGATGACTCCTTCATGAGGCCAGTCTTTGGAGGCCGTGGCTTTGTACCTTTCGTCCCTGGTTCTCCAACGGAGAGAGACCCTCCTACTGATCTCAGTAGAGCTTGAGAGAAGTATATTATAAGTATGCGTTCTCTGTAAATTTTTGTTTGTTTGTAATATTGTTTGTGAGGAGAGAAGCTGTCCCTACGTTTTGTGAGCAGAAACATGGCAGAAGCTCTTTGAAAGTGTTATGATTGCAATGTTTGTATATTCAATGTATTTTGTCTACTTGTAAAATGGAGCAAAACTTGTTAATGTGTGTTTGAATTTTGTTACTGTTTCGAACTTGTCCGGACCGGTTTGATTCGATTTTCGAATATAAAAAGAAGGCTTTTTCTTTGTTATCCGAACAACGAGCCCTGATCAGTGACTGCGTTAATTCGTTGTTGTTTTTGGTGGACCAAACCAACTTTGTATAAATACATCACAATAGTACTCAGGCTACCACTGCATTCACACTCCATTGTACAATACGCCATCATCTCTTGATCAGACCAGGCATGAAGATCGATAATGGCTACAAGTTTCAGCTCCTCAATCTCTATGCAACCTCGTGTCTCGTTACATCTCTCTCTTTCTCTTCTTTTTTTTCTTCTTTCTTCTCGTTTTCACGTTGTAACTTGTAGCACACACACAATGCTGCCTCGTTTTCGGATACTATGATCTATCAGACACACTTGCATTTAAAATCTGTCAATTAGTACTTGAATGTAGCTAACAACTATAATCTTCAAACTCCATTATTGCTTCTTGGTCTCTGAACAATTTTTTTGTCTATGTCGATGCATTCATGGCGGGAACAGGCTACAACAACAAGGTTCTGTCTTCAGAAACAGGTTTCTATTTTCAACAATGGAAATGCTAATCTCTCATTCAGCCTAGGAAGATATCCTACCCCTGCCCTCCTTGCAAACCCTTGTGCAGTAAACTTGATTTTGAACTCATTCTTGAGCCTGTTTTGATCTTTGCGTTACAGAGACTTTATAGTGTAACGCGAGGTGTTTTTGTGGTTCAAGGTCAAGCAAGAGACAGTGGAGAAAGTGTCTGAGATTGTGAAGAAGCAACTGTCGCTCGCCGAGGATCAAAAAGTAACAGCCGGAACCAAGTTTACCGAACTTGGAGCTGATTCTCTTGACACTGTACTCACTAAACTGCTCCATCCATTTTTTTCTTCTTCTTCTTCTTTACCTCATGCTCATTGCTCAATCATGAACACACTCTGATCTGTGAGACTTGCAGGTTGAGATAACAATGGCAGAAGAAAGAGCTAGGGAGATTGCAACAGTCCAACACGCTGCTGAACTCGTTGAAGAACTCATCCAACAGAAAATCGCTTAAAGAGTGTCTTTGTGCTTGTCTTTTCTCATCATGCTTTTATGTCTATGCCCTAGTGATTTCTTGTGTCAATCATTGGATTACTTTTGGATTATTCAGTTTGAGGAACAAAGGACCTTTGATGTTACATGTTTTATTCAAGAGTACAGACACACACGTAGTACAGTCACATAACGCACAACTGAAAAACTAAAGCCTTGAAAAAAGCGGCAATACCTTGACTCCTACGAGACTGTAACAAACTTCTATTCACAGTTTCAGAAGATGAAGAAGCTACTCTCAAGTCCTATTCCCAATCAGCATCGAAAAAGCCTGCATCCTTCATCTCTGAGTAATATACATTCTCCAAGTTCAGATCTTCTTCCTGCAGCAAAAGCCATTAACATGAGAAAGAGAACAAAAGAGAAGATGAATGATGAGGTATTTTACCTGGAAAAAGTCTGCGAGAAAAGTAATGTAAAGAAGGGGAAGGTATAAGGCGTGGTAGCAGACACTCATGACCCCATACAACCTGCATGCATTTTTGATTTTTTTTGTTTATCTTTCGTTGGTGTTAAAAGCAAGACGGTATTCCATGTTGGCATGGTTTTAGATAGATTTACCAGAATCCAAAATGAGCTCCGTTTGCAGCAAACGCAGATGCAACTAGGTAGAGTCCGTACAAGGCGAACATGATGGTTATGTACTTGTAAAATGCAGGCCTTGCTGTCAAACAAGAAGATGAGAAGGATGAGAAATACACAACTATTTTGTGGGTATAAGGAAGACGGAAGCGCGTCTGATGAAGTTACCGGGTAATCTTTCTCTCCAGCTAGAGTTGTACATCAAAAATATCACCCCATAAACGCCAGTGAGTAAAAGCTTGTGAATGATCCATAATCCCCATTTGAACTTTTGTACATTCTCATTGTTGTCAATGAACAACGGCACACCAAATCCAAAGAGATAAAGCGCCTGCAAAAAAGTGTAAGAGCCCGGAAGGATTAAGGATATGACAGAACCAACTTCAGCAATAGCAACAACTCAACGAATTCAGAAGGCATATAAGAGTAGACAAGATGTGATACCTTGAGAAGCAAATCGAGAGCTATAAAACACCCTGAGATTAGGAAAGTCCTAGTTAATGCTTCCGGACCGGTTTGATTCGATTTTCGAATATAAAAGAAGGCTTTTCTTTGTTATCCGAACAACGAGCCCTGATCAGTGACTGCGTTAATTCGTTGTTGTTTTTGGACCAAACCAACTTTGTATAAATACATCACAATAGTACTCAGGCTACCACTGCATTCACACTCCATTGTACAATACGCCATCATCTCTTGATCAGACCAGGCATGAAGATCGATAATGGCTACAAGTTTCAGCTCCTCAATCTCTATGCAACCTCGTGTCTCGTTACATCTCTCTCTCTTCTTTTTTCTTCTTTCTTCTCGTTTTCACGTTGTAACTTGTAGCACACACACAATGCTGCCTCGTTTTCGGATACTATGATCTATCAGACACACTTGCATTTAAAATCTGTCAATTAGTACTTGAATGTAGCTAACAACTATAATCTTCAAACTCCATTATTGCTTCTTGGTCTCTGAACAATTTTTTTGTCTATGTCGATGCATTCATGGCGGGAACAGGCTACAACAACAAGGTTCTGTCTTCAGAAACAGGTTTCTATTTTCAACAATGGAAATGCTAATCTCTCATTCAGCCTAGGAAGATATCCTACCCCTGCCCTCCTTGCAAACCCTTGTGCAGTAAACTTGATTTTGAACTCATTCTTGAGCCTGTTTTGATCTTTGCGTTACAGAGACTTTATAGTGTAACGCGAGGTGTTTTTGTGGTTCAAGGTCAAGCAAGAGACAGTGGAGAAAGTGTCTGAGATTGTGAAGAAGCAACTCGCTCGCCGAGGATCAAAAGTAACAGCCGGAACCAAGTTTACCGAACTTGGAGCTGATTCTCTTGACACTGTACTCACTAAACTGCTCCATCCATTTTCTTCTTCTTCTTCTTTACCTCATGCTCATTGCTCAATCATGAACACACTCTGATCTGTGAGACTTGCAGGTTGAGATAACAATGGCAGAAGAAAGAGCTAGGGAGATTGCAACAGTCCAACACGCTGCTGAACTCGTTGAAGAACTCATCCAACAGAAAATCGCTTAAAGAGTGTCTTTGTGCTTGTCTTTTCTCATCATGCTTTTATGTCTATGCCCTAGTGATTTCTTGTGTCAATCATTGGATTACTTTTGGATTATTCAGTTTGAGGAACAAAGGACCTTTGATGTTACATGTTTTATTCAAGAGTACAGACACACACGTAGTACAGTCACATAACGCACAACTGAAAAACTAAAGCCTTGAAAAAAGCGGCAATACCTTGACTCCTACGAGACTGTAACAAACTTCTATTCACAGTTTCAGAAGATGAAGAAGCTACTCTCAAGTCCTATTCCCAATCAGCATCGAAAAAGCCTGCATCCTTCATCTCTGAGTAATATACATTCTCCAAGTTCAGATCTTCTTCCTGCAGCAAAGCCATTAACATGAGAAAGAGAACAAAAGAGAAGATGAATGATGAGGTATTTTACCTGGAAAAAGTCTGCGAGAAAAGTAATGTAAAGAAGGGAAGGTATAAGGCGTGGTAGCAGACACTCATGACCCCATACAACCTGCATGCATTTTGATTTTTTGTTTATCTTTCGTTGGTGTTAAAAGCAAGACGGTATTCCATGTTGGCATGGTTTTAGATAGATTTACCAGAATCCAAAATGAGCTCCGTTTGCAGCAAACGCAGATGCAACTAGGTAGAGTCCGTACAAGGCGAACATGATGGTTATGTACTTGTAAAATGCAGGCCTTGCTGTCAAACAAGAAGATGAGAAGGATGAGAAATACACAACTATTTTGTGGGTATAAGGAAGACGGAAGCGCGTCTGATGAAGTTACCGGGTAATCTTTCTCTCCAGCTAGAGTTGTACATCAAAAATATCACCCCATAAACGCCAGTGAGTAAAAGCTTGTGAATGATCCATAATCCCCATTTGAACTTTTGTACATTCTCATTGTTGTCAATGAACAACGGCACACCAAATCCAAAGAGATAAAGCGCCTGCAAAAAAGTGTAAGAGCCCGGAAGGATTAAGGATATGACAGAACCAACTTCAGCAATAGCAACAACTCAACGAATTCAGAAGGCATATAAGAGTAGACAAGATGTGATACCTTGAGAAGCAAATCGAGAGCTATAAAACACCCTGAGATTAGGAAAGTCCTAGTTAATGCTTCTGCACCGCTTGCATAGTTTCCTTGGAAGAGAAACGCCACCAAGCTTACTTCTAAGAACAACATTCCAGATGTTGTGAACAAAGTCAACAGATTCCAAGCTACTTCCTTCCCAGGGGTACATTCCCAACCCTGTAACACAGAAATCAACCAAATAGAGAAACAAGACACACATGATATAATCAAACCAAAACTTAAATGGATGCAAAGTGAGTGAGTATAACATTTACTACCTAATGTTACTAATCCAGTTACTATCAAATGATTACATGCATGATTGAAGTTTCTTTTTTTGAACTTTTATGATTACAGTTATGATCCTCCTAACAAACACCGATCAAGTTACTATCAAATGATTACATGTATATTCCTTCCGTGAAGTAGACTTTCATCCTAAGATGAGTGACCATGAACAGCTCAAGACCAAAAGTTTCTAAATTTGAGTTTCACCAAGCTTAAAACAGTCTTTGACAAGCTCGTCCAATTCAAAAGCTAAACGGACACAAGGGACGGCGTACAACATATGATCATCCCAATCCAAGTACTGTACTATCAAGTGATTACATGTATATCACTTCCAAGTAGTAGATTTTCATCGTAAGATGAGTGCTCATGAACAGCTCAAGACCAAAAAGTTTCTAAATTGAATTTCACCAAGCCTGAAACAGTCTTTAACAAGGTAGTCCAATTCAATCAAAGTTATGATCTTCCAAACAAACATCAATCCAATTACTATCAGATGATTACATTGTATATCACTTCAAAGTAGTAAACTTTCATCCTAAGATCAGTGCCCAAGACCAACTCAAGACCAAAAGGTTTCTAAAATTTGAGTTTTACCAATCCCAAAATAGTAGTTTTGAACAATCTCATCATCCAATTTCAATCAAAGTTGAGATCTTTTTCATCACCCAACAACTGAATTCGAAAACTAAACGAACCTGGAGGCAGCACCAAGCAAGATTGAGGAAGCTAACGAGCCAAAGAGAGCCGTAATAAGCGATCATGATGAAAGATCTCCGATTCGAGAGCTTGGAGAAGCTCTTCTTCGCCTCGTAAGCTAAGTACCCGACGAAGAAGAGAGAAGCAGCGACGAGAACCGTGTTGTGTAAGAACCCATGGCATCTATCGACCCATCCGCCGATAAACCCCCCGCCGCCGCCGCCGCCATAGCCTTTGGCGGTTGAATTAGGGGTCAGCTGTGAAACCAGAGAAGAAGGTGGCAACGGTAGTTCCTCGAGGAATCGCATCTCTCAACAATGGGTGGGTGTATGAATCAGAAGAGAGTGGTGGTTTTGGAAATTTTGGTGGAATCTTGGATTTGATTGCAACGTAGAAAGGATTTCTTACCAGAAAGCGAAACAATGAGGTTTAAATTAGAACATTATGATAGTTTTTGGGCATTCACGTAATTATGATAACATATAGGGAAAAACAGAATCTACTATTATAAAGAAGAGTTTCCTCGTGAGATTCCATGTCATTAATTCGGAGGCTGAGAGCGCGACACGTGTCACAGTTAATCAAAACTCAATGTTTTATTAATTCTTGAATTTAATAAGTTTTATTTGTTTATTACGGTCCAAATACATCTGTTCCAGAAAACTGTATACGAAACCTAGAGAAAGTGGCCGTCGTGCAACACTTTCCGTTCAGTCAAACTGTCAATAAAAATCCAACAATTTCACCGGCGACGAACGATTCTGATCAATGTCAGTTGGAAGTTGAATAGACTTCTTTAATTTGGCACTGTGAAAATTAACTTGGTTCATGCATCTTCATTAACATTCGCATTAATACTTATTATCTACTTCTCACACGAATGAATCTTTCATTCATCCTTTTATGTTAATTCTCCATTATAAATGAAAGTATTATTCCAACAAAATCATCAGCTCATTTCTCTTAATAAACAACACAAAAAGGTGATGAAAAGAGATATGTTAAGCCAATGGTTGTGATTAATGGATTGTGACAGAAAAGTGATAAGAAACAAAAGAAATGAGATAAGAGACAGAATAAACAGAGAAGAAAATAAATGAAGAAGACGATAGAAAATGAGAGATAATTTGTTCAATGAACCTTTCTTTTTAAAAAAGATCTATTTATCTTTAACTCATAATAATTTCCAACATTCTAGTGTTGATTTTTCATTAATGTGACTTCCTAAAAGGTTGTTGGCCGTGATCTCAAGGATACAACAGTTAGTGTAGTCACTTATAGATATAGAACCCTGTGTGAGTATGCATGATTGTAATTTGTGAGTATATTTCAATTACATCATTTCCATATCGACTACTGGACTGTGAATTCTATTTAAATTGGCTGCTTCTGTGTTTCCAAAATGGACTGAGTTTTGATATATACATAAAATGCATTTTTCTTATTATACTTCTAAGTTTGAGTTTACATATATCAAAATAAAATGAGGACGGTGGACGAGTGAGTTGAGTGTGGAATACTAAACATGTTCTTACATGAAATTGAAGCGTTGTAGTTGTGTCCAAACATTAACTTATGCCTTATTTAGAACACTCACTTCTCATAACATATATACTCCCTTCTCGACAAATGACACATGGTAACCTAATAAAAAAAATCAATCACAACGTTGACACGTTTGAAAGAAAAATTGTACAACCACACCTCCTATTTCAGATAAAAACAACTAGAACTAATAGGATATGAAAAACAATAGTTTCAAATACATATATATATATATATATATATATGAAAATAATGTTTCAAAATTAATAAAGCTGAATCTTTTATTTCATGATGGCTTTTAATCAAGAAAAATTGTATAAAAATTTAACACTATAATTTTAAAATTTTATTAAGTATTCCTCATTTCCATCATCACCAAATTTATTGGTAAATTATTTAATAATCCAGAATTTGTTTTTTGGTCAATATTGTATTTTAGGTATAACAAAACATTTGACATCAATCTAAAATAATATTTTAGCACATAATTAATAATATAATATCAAATAAATAAATTTTAAAAATATTCATAAGAAAAAAAATAATCTAAGATTTTTGTATTAAAATTTATTTTACTTATTATCAAAATAATCATAATTACAGTAGAATAAAAAAATAAAATATGTAAAACTATTATGTATTCATGAACATTTTAATATTACGATAATCATAATCTATAAAAAGAATGATAAAATATTCACAATAAAAACTAATATCATCTTAAATTTTAAATAAGCCAAACATTTTGAAATACTCTTTAACTGATATATTTATGTATTTTTCGGTTACTGACACGTCCGTAGGGTGGAGGGAGAGAGTAAAACTATGCTAATAGTAAAAATTAGTTGTTTGATTAATTTTAAATTAAGAAAATAGTATATCTCATATACATCTCTTGCAAATGTAAATCTAAAACACATACCACAAATCATATAAAATAATAATAATCTTGATCACAAATAAAGTATATCTCGTCCGTAGGACGGGCCGACCCTTGTCTATCTATAATATAATGGGACAGTTTCCTCGTTCCTGAGAGAACACGTGTCATTATATTTGTGGGTCCCACACGAAAAAATAAATCTGTTTAATTACGAGAAAGTCAAAGTAAATTTATGTTTATTACTGTGTATTAGGAGAAGGCCCAATATCTATGGGGTTCGTCATACAAATCTAAAAAGAAGCCCAGTTGATTTTTTTTTTCTGTACCCCGTATCTTCGTCGTATGTGAGAAATTTTTTTGGATTTTCCTCCATTGCTTCAGAAAATTCACAAAGCGCAGAGTGACCTTTGGTATTTTCGATTGCAGTTTCTCTTCCTCAATCTCTCCATCTACTAGCCTTTAATCAAGCCACCCATTAATGGTCTCGATTCGTAACCCCTCTGTGAACCCTCCTTATATATACTTCATCTTCACCAGAGAAACTCTTCAACTCAGAAAAACTCATCGCTTCCTCTACCTTATAACATCTCTCCGGTTTGGTCGTACCAGTCGTTCATTGTTGGTCGAGGAGTCTCCTCCGGATTCCCAAACATCAAAGGTGGTGAGTTTATGTTTCTCTTTCCTAATGTGTCTAACTTTGGCTTTGTAGCAATTCCAACTTTAAGTCTTGAGATTTTCATTTAGGATGTCCTTCCCGATAAGTAGTTGGGTGACTACTCTATTTTTGAGAAGCAAGGAACATAAAGGAAGCTGAATTCAAGGAAAGGTCGCATGATATTAATTTATTTGCGAGATTTGTTAGATTTATATACTTAGAATTGTAATTTAGTCGCTTCTTCCCCATGTGATGTTTGCTTCTCCTTACTGTTAGTTAAGTTCCTTTGTTTTTCTTTTATCATCTCACAGGGGCTCAAACAGTTGCAGATGATGGTGAACCGGAAAGAATTTTGTTTGGGACTCTGTTTCTTCTTCTCTTTTCCTATTACATAATTAGTTAGGGGGGTTATAAGACTTTAGATATTTTGTTTTCATTTGTACTCAGATGCTTACGTCGGAGAAGCCACTAAGTCTAAGAAAAAAACTATTTACTCATGCTGGTGCTATTCAAAACTCAAAACGTTTTGTGGTGTGTTTGGATTCTTAGAAATCTCTACTTTTTAATCTATAATGTTTTCAGATGTGAGCGGATTCTATGGAGAGGAGGACGAATAGAACTTTCTTTTCAGATCACAGAGCGGTTTGTGCAATATTTGCAATAGAAGTTGATGTGAAGAGTCTGAACAAAGGTAGATTCAGGAAGGTAATTCTTGTGCAGCTGCAAGATTGGTTGATGATTGCCTTCCACAAAACCATAGTTTTAACTAAGATTATTAAGTTCTTTTTTATAGCGAAATATATGATTTAGAAAAATACTTTTTTCCTTCATTGTATAGCTTTATGTTTTCTTTTGGTATCAGCCATCATGATATATAATGTAATCAGATGCGATCAGTTTACATATGGAGTTAAAATCTTCTTGGCTGCTATCAAAACTCTCCTATTGACACTCAACCTTCCACAGTTCCACTGAATCCAACTATGACAGCTGCAAAGTCCCATTGATTTCTTCCAAACAAGAAAAAAATGACGATGAGGTTTACACTTGATCAATAACTATTCGTGCGTTGTTATACACTTCCCTCCGGCGACTGTCGATACGGGTCTTTCCCGTGTTTTCTTCACCGCTGTAAAAAACAGCGTCAGCCTCTCCCATACATAGCGTCAATTGCTAAGTGAATCCGCCATCAGTTCACGTATCGCTAGCTTTAATTGCTGACCTGTCTTTTTAAATTCTTTTGTATTTTGATGCCGCTAGCCGCTGACGCTGCGTCCTGCAAAAGAACAGAGCTTCGATCTTATAACAACTTGTAATGATTGTGTTTTAGGACAACCATTAACTTATACATTTATTAACCAAGATGATGACTAAAATAAACACATTTTTACCGCCACCACTTTTATTTAACTACATATTCTTCATAAATCTAACTCCCATGCCATTCAAGATCATGTTGGAGAATATAATGAAATGTCAACAACAACATCCTCCTTTTGATCTTTTGTAAATAAATGTTGGGACTTCAAAACAAAACCCAAAAAAATAAACCAATTGTTTTCAAGATATTACTTCCTTTTGAATCTGAATATAATCAAATACTTGAATATATAAGAAATTTTAATTCACTATTTTCAACCAGTACAATTTAATATATAATGTAGGCACCTTAACAAGTTCATTATTCGAAAAAAAGTCATCCATATTTAAAAAAAAGCCTTTCCGCCAGACTAATATTAGGCATAACATATTCATAAAATTCAAACAATATGTTAGTACCTTAGGAGTATCAAAATTTACATCTACTTAGGGTTGGTTTAGCCTTGGTTCTTGGTGTGGAAGCGAGTTTGAGATCTTGGTGAGTTTTGGAAGCGGGTGATAGCGGTTCTGAGGATTATTAAGTGATTTGTACGACTGATAAAATGATTAAAAATTGGTGCGTTTGCGGGATAATTACGACTGGTTAACTATTAAATGCAGCAGTGGTTAAATAAAAAATTAACAATATTTACATTTATATAATTATAAATATTAAAAACCATATTATTATAATAAATATTATATTATATATATAAAATTATAAAATAATATGTTTATTAAAAAAATTGTTTTAAAGTTTTATTAATATAAATAGGATATATTTATTTTAATATTTATATTATTTCAATTTAAATTTTTGTTGAATATTTTTATTTATATTTATATAGTATTTTTATTAAAAAAAAGTTTTTTTATCCTCCCGCAATTGTCCGCAACCGTAAACGTTAACTGGGACCAGCTTTTGAATTTGAGAGATTTAGAGCATTTTAGAGCAGTTCAAATAAATGTGTGTTAAATCTAATGTTCTATTCATCACAATTCAAGTTAACCGGAAATACAAATGTTAAAACAACACACGACAGCATCCCATACACCAAACCACACAACGCATCACCAACGTAGCCACTGACAACATCCCGTAAATCATACTACCCAATGCATTACCAAAGTAACCAGCTCCGCGCTTGCGCGAGGGCTATGCCTCTAGTATAATACAACAGGAGAGTCTCTGTGTATCAAATAAGGCATTGAGGAATACGCATCAAGTGACATGAGGTGTGCAAGTAGCATGAAATGTGTGATTACATACTATTTTCACAAAGATAGAAGAACACTTCTTCACCTCGGTAACAATCTACTATCCCCGTAGTGGTTGGAGCTATATATTAAACTATTAATACACCCTGACACCCTCCAAACTAATCCTAGACATCATCTACATCCAAAATTGTGTCTTTAGTTCCCAGTGATTTTATATGTTATTGTTTTCACGCCACAATTTTTTGTACTTTCTTTTTTTGTATAGTAACAATTTAATACAAACGGTACTTGAGGCTTGACTTGAGTTTATGACTGAGCTATACTGCGGCAAAAAATCTCATTCAGACGAGAATTAAAGCAATTAGAAAATTGACTTAAAGCCAACTACACTATGTCAAATGCATGCAAGTGATATGTCCAATGCCCAGCTCTGGATCGAATGTGTCTTGAGTTTGCATGTATAAATGGTTGTCACATTCTGTCATTATCATTCTCATTTTTATAGGTTTTCTTTAAGAATATTGTTTTCTGTAATCTATTTTTGAAACATTTATCCGTTGTAGAAATAGTGTTGACATGTTTTGTTTTGTTTAAAGATATCCATGAATCTGGTGAAGGGTATCAGAGGAAAATGTTGCCAAGATTTATGAACATTGGAACCGTATGCTTAGATAAGATATAAATGCAAAAAAGGTAAGGAAAGCTAAATTCATATTTTTAACATCTACACCCAAAAAAGGAAAAGCTAAATTCATTCATACACGTACAAAAACTCATTTAGACAATAATTATGTGGGGAGGGGGAATAGACATATATATATATATATATATATATATATATATATATATATATATATATATATATATATATATATATATATATATATATATATATATATATATATATATATATATATATATATATATATATATATATATATATATATATATATATATATATATATATATATATATATATATATATATATATATATATATATATATATATATATATATATATATATATATATATATATATATATATATATATATATATATATATATATATATATATATATATATATATATATATATATATATATATATATATATATATATATATATATATATATATATATATATATATATATATATATATATATATATATATATATATATATATATATATATATATATATATATATATATATATATATATATATATATATATATATATATATATATATATATATATATATATATATATATATATATATATATATATATATATATATATATATATATATATATATATATATATATATATATATATATATATATATATATATATATATATATATATATATATATATATATATATATATATATATATATATATATATATATATATATATATATATATATATATATATATATATATATATATATATATATATATATATATATATATATATATATATATATATATATATATATATATATATATATATATATATATATATATATATATATATATATATATATATATATATATATATATATATATATATATATATATATATATATATATATATATATATATATATATATATATATATATATATATATATATATATATATATATATATATATATATATATATATATATATATATATATATATATATATATATATATATATATATATATATATATATATATATATATATATATATATATATATATATATATATATATATATATATATATATATATATATATATATATATATATATATATATATATATATATATATATATATATATATATATATATATATATATATATATATATATATATATATATATATATATATATATATATATATATATATATATATATATATATATATATATATATATATATATATATATATATATATATATATATATATATATATATATATATATATATATATATATATATATATATATATATATATATATATATATATATATATATATATATATATATATATATATATATATATATATATATATATATATATATATATATATATATATATATATATATATATATATATATATATATATATATATATATATATATATATTTCTGTCTTTTAATTCATTAAACATAGGAAATAGGGAAGAAATTAGAGAAAAGCCATTTTCAAAAAGAAAAAGTAAATGCATGTTCATCAATACAACTTATTCGATAAAATTAGGAAAATTCCTTAAAATACACAGACTAAATTTCTTTTGCTAAAATAATACACTAATTTTCTAGGCTTCCGAAAAATACAAAAACTATTTACTCATGCTTGTGCTATTCAAAACTCAAAACGTTTTGTGGTGTGTTTGGATTCTTAGAAATCTCTACTTTTAATCTATAATGTTTTCAGATGTGAGCGGATTCTATGGAGAGGAGGACGAATAGAACTTTCTTTTCAGATCACAGAGCGGTTTGTGCAATATTTGCAATAGAAGTTGATGTGAAGAGTCTGAACAAAGGTAGATTCAGGAAGGTAATTCTTGTGCAGCTGCAAGATTGGTTGATGATTGCCTTCCACAAAACCATAGTTTTAACTAAGATTATTAAGTTCTTTTTATAGCGAAATATATGATTTAGAAAAATACTTTTTCCTTCATTGTATAGCTTTATGTTTTCTTTTGGTATCAGCCATCATGATATATAATGTAATCAGATGCGATCAGTTTACATATGGGGGCGGAGTTTATGAAGCGGGTGATAGCGTTCGAGGATTATTAAGTGATTTGTACGACTGATAAAATGATTAAAAATTGGTGCGCTTATGGATAATTACGACCGGTTAACTATTAAATGCAGCAGATGGTTAAATAAAAAATTAACAATATTTACATTTATATAATTATAAATATTAAAAACCATATTATTATAATAAATATTATATTATATATATAAAATTATAAAATAATATGTTTATTAAAAAAATTGTTTTAAAGTTTTATTAATATAAATAGGATATATTTATTTTAATATTTATATTATTTCAATTTAAATTTTGTTGAATATTTTTATTTATATTTATATAGTATTTTTATTAAAAAAGTTTTTTATCCTCCAATTGTCATGACCGTAGCGTTAACTGGGACCAGCTTTTGAATTTGAGAGATTTAGAGCATTTTAGAGCAGTTCAAATAAATGTGTGTTAAATCTAATGTTCTATTCATCACAATTCAAGTTAACCGGAAATACAAATGTTAAAACAACACACGACAGCATCCCATACACCAAACCACACAACGCATCACCAACGTAGCCACTGACAACATCCCGTAAATCATACTACCCAATGCATTACCAAAGTAACCAGCTCCGCGCTTGCGCGAGGGCTATGCCTCTAGTATAATACAACAGGAGAGTCTCTGTGTATCAAATAAGGCATTGAGGAATACGCATCAAGTGACATGAGGTGTGCAAGTAGCATGAAATGTGTGATTACATACTATTTTCACAAAGATAGAAGAACACTTCTTCACCTCGGTAACAATCTACTATCCCCGTAGTGGTTGGAGCTATATATTAAACTATTAATACACCCTGACACCCTCCAAACTAATCCTAGACATCATCTACATCCAAAATTGTGTCTTTAGTTCCCAGTGATTTTATATGTTATTGTTTTCACGCCACAATTTTTTGTACTTTCTTTTTTTGTATAGTAACAATTTAATACAAACGGTACTTGAGGCTTGACTTGAGTTTATGACTGAGCTATACTGCGGCAAAAAATCTCATTCAGACGAGAATTAAAGCAATTAGAAAATTGACTTAAAGCCAACTACACTATGTCAAATGCATGCAAGTGATATGTCCAATGCCCAGCTCTGGATCGAATGTGTCTTGAGTTTGCATGTATAAATGGTTGTCACATTCTGTCATTATCATTCTCATTTTTATAGGTTTTCTTTAAGAATATTGTTTTCTGTAATCTATTTTTGAAACATTTATCCGTTGTAGAAATAGTGTTGACATGTTTTGTTTTGTTTAAAGATATCCATGAATCTGGTGAAGGGTATCAGAGGAAAATGTTGCCAAGATTTATGAACATTGGAACCGTATGCTTAGATAAGATATAAATGCAAAAAAGGTAAGGAAAGCTAAATTCATATTTTTAACATCTACACCCAAAAAAGGAAAAGCTAAATTCATTCATACACGTACAAAAACTCATTTAGACAATAATTATGTGGGGGGAGGGGGGGAATAGACATATTATTCGGCCAAACATTCTATTTGCTGCTACATGCCATAGACCCTTATTAGCTCCTCTTGTTGAACAAATTTTTTTTGTTCGTATCTGAAATTGTTCGATGCCGGTTTGGCCATGACGCTCTAGAGCTATACATTGATCTTTAGCACTTGTTAATAATGTTGTAATATAAAACTATTTAACAACAAATTGTACTCTCTTATAAAAATTCAAATTAATTTTTTCTATTTGCAATATACTAAATTTTGTAAATTAATTTTCAATAATTTGCATAAATGTCAGATTTCCTAAAATGATGAAACGTTAATAAATTTTTAATCAACCTTGAGGCTAGTTAAGTGGACTTTCATGACTAAATCAAATTTTGGTAAATTAATTTTGAATAATTTGCATAAATGATAATAAATCAGATTATCTAAAATGATGAAGAACGTTAATAAATTGCAAATTAAGTGGATTTCATGACTAAATTACTGATTTAAAACTATCATGTATGATTTCTGTATATAAGAAGTTTATAACATGCATTGCTATGATTACTCTCAATTTTTTTCTTAAAAACATATTTAATACATATATATATATATATATATATATATATATTTCTGTCTTTTAATTCATTAAACATAGGAAATAGGGAAGAAATTAGAGAAAAAGCCATTTTCAAAAAAGAAAAAGTAAATGCATGTTCATCAATACAACTTATTCGATAAAATTCGGGAAAATTCCTTAAAATACATATACTAAATTTTCTTTGCTTAAAAATACACGAACTTTTAGGTTTCCGAAAAATACACAAACTAATTTTAGTTGTTCATAAAATACATGAACTTTTGAATTTTGGAGATTTCACACCTTGATTTTAACGACGTTAATTCTGATTAACGGAACATTAAGACGCCGTTAGACGACGTTAACTCTGATTCGATTCGAAAGTTCATGTATTTTATGGACAACCAAAATTAGTCTGTGTATTTTTCGGGAAACCTAAAAAGTTCGTGTATTTTTTAAGCAAATAAAATTTAGTATGTGTATTTTTAAGGAATTTTCCAGAATATACTAAGGTGACAAAGACTTTGTATTTTTTTTGTTTGACCGAAAAATGTAATTTTTGAATATATTTATTTGGGTTCATGTTGAAGCCAGTTTTTCTGGGGTTGGTTCAGATCTATATTAAAATACGTGTAAAATATATTTAATTTTTGGATCTAAATCATGTGATAGAAGATATGTTTTTTGAGTTTTTGGATCAGGTTTAGGTCGGTTCTTTTTGGATCCAAGTCTTTCGGATCTACGATATTTGGATCCAATAAGTATTTTTAATTTTTGGATCCGTATCAGATCCTGATATTTAGCCTCTGAATAGGATACGAAATATCCAAACTCCATCAAATTTAGTCGAAATCTATCATACGAAATAAATAAACTTTCGGTTTGGTTTTGGACCGAATATTTTTGGGTCAGCTCTGGTTCAAGTTTTTGAATCCGGCTAAAATGCCTAGACCTAAATTGCTAAACCTGATTATAATAAATCTTGAATAAAAGAAATATGATGTTGCAAAAAAAAGGGAAAATTCCTTAAAAATACATATACTAAATTTTCTTTGCTTAAAAAATACACGAACTTTTTAGGTTTCCCGAAAAATACACAGACTAATTTTGATTCACTACAAGAAAACACTACCTTAACAACGAAAAATTACGAGGAAGAAAGATCGTCGTAAAATTACATAGCGATTACATGGACATTACGACGAAGCCATGTTTCGTCGTAAACGACATGTAATTTTACGTGGAAAAACATTCGTCGTAAACTACAAGCAACATTACTTAATTTAAACTACAACGAATACAACAATACACGTAACTTCCTTGTAAAATTACATGTACTTTACGACGAATATTGTAACGTGAATTTTAGTGTGGTTCACTTAACTAATTTCATTGTAAACTCGTTGTAAAATTTGAAAATTCAATGTAAATTCCTAGTAACTATTTTTCCTTGTAAATTCTTTGTAATTTTTTCACCTACCAAGCCACGAGAATGCCCTATATATATGGCATTTTCCAATCCTAAAAACTCACACATTCGAAATCTAAAGAAAAAAAATCAAGAAAAAAAAATCAAAAGAAAAAAAATCAAGAGAAAAAAATCAAGAGAAATAAAAATGTCTAATGACAGAAATATTTACGAAATACGGAGTTGGATGTACTTGCACAAAGATTCTACCGGTAGAGTGACGGATGCATTTCTTAGCGGGCTGGAAACATTCATGTACCAGGCGGGCTCTACACCGATCACGCAAGAAAGCGGTAAGATGTTTTGCCCTTGTCGAAAATGCAAGAATTCAAAATTTGCACGTAGTGAAACTGTATGGAAGCACTTAATAAACAGAGGGTTTACACCGCAATACTATATTTGGTATCAACATGGAGAGGGTTATGGTGGAAATGAAGCTGGTAGTAGTAATAGCAATTTTCAAGATGCTGCTAATGTAGAACCGAATCAATTGCATAATGAATATAGTTACCATCAGGAGCAACAGCTGGTAGATCATGATAGGGTTCACGACATGATTACAGATGCATTTTTAGAAACTACTACAACAATAGCTGATGAAACCGGAAATGTAGAAGAACCTAATTTGGATGCAAAGAGGTTTTATGAAATGCTAGATGCTGCAAATCAGCCACTCTACACTGATTGCAGAGAAGGTCTCTCTAAATTATCCTTAGCAGCTAGGATGATGAATATTAAAACAGATCATAATTTATCTGAGAATTGTATGGATGCATGGGCGGAACTGTTTAAAGAGTATTTACCGGAGGATAACGGTCACTGAATCTTATTATGAGATTCAAGTTGGTTTATAGTCTTGGGTTGCCTTCGAGATGATAGATGTTTGCATCGACAACCGCATGATCTACCGGAAAGACGATGAGAAGCTAGAAGAGTGTCGATTCTGCAAAAGCCACGATTTAAACCACAAGGACGTGGGAGGAATAAGGTACCGTACCAAAGGATGTGGTACCTACCAATTAAGGACAGGCTTAAAAGATTATATCAATCTGAGAAGACTGCTGGAGCGATGAGGTGGCATGCTGAACATGTGCAGAGGGATGGCGAGATCGCTCATCCATCAGATGCAAGAGCGTGGAAACATTTCAACAAGGTGTACCCCGATTTTGCTGGAAATACTCGGAATGTCTATCTTGGGTTATGCACAGATGGATTCAGTCCATTTGGAATGTCCGGGAGACAGATTCTTTGTGGCCGTTATTCTTACTGCATAACCTGCCTCCCGAGATGTGCATGGAACAAGAATTTCTATTCTTGACGATATTAATCCCTGGTCCAAGCATCCAAACGGTCGCTAGATATTTTCCTTCAACCATTGATACAAGAGCTAAAAGAGTTGTGGTCAGAAGGGGTGAAGACATATGATTGTTCTATGAAAAAAAATTTTACGATGCGAGCAGTTCTGTTATGGACGATAAGTGACTTTCCTGCTTATGGGATGTTGTCTGGATGGACAACACATGGAAGGTTATCTTGTCCATATTGTCAAAGATCGACAGATGCTTTTCAGCTGAAGAATGGTAGGAAGAGTTGTTGGTTTGATTGTCATCGCCGGTTTCTTCCCCTTTCCCATCCGCATCAAGAAATAAGACCTTGTTTAGGTACAAAAGTTGTCGAGACGGTCGTCCTCCATATCTCACCGGAGAACGATCGAAGCGAAATTGATTATTACGAGCTCAAGAAACTGTCAAGCATGGAGGAAACTCACATGTTCCTGCAAATATGCCTGATGGGTATGGAGTATCTCATAATTGGCATAAGAAGAGTATATTTTGGGAGCTGCCTTACTGGAAGGATCTTCTGTTACGTCACAATCTTGATGTGATGCATATGAGAAGAACTTTTTGACAACATCCGAATACGATACTCAACGCCCCGTGGAAGACAAAAGATAACAAAAGTCAAGGTTGGACTTACCGATATTTGTGCAAGAAGTGAGTTACATATCAAAAATAATGGAACGCTCCTGTTCCCATCTTCCGGTTGTCATCGGTTTAAGACTGTTTGGATCCGGCAACCGAAGTCAAGTTTCCTGATGGTTATGTTTCAAATCTTTCAAGATGTGTTGAAAAAGGTCAAAAGTTCTCGGAATGAAGAGTCATGATTGTCATGTGTTCATGCAACGACTACTTCCATTCGCCTTTGCCCAGCTACTTCCAACAAATGTTCATGAAGCACTTGCAGGTAAATACTATATATGTTTAACAATATATTTCATATATTTTTTATGAAATGTTACTTATTGTGTTACTTTTGCAATAAATAGCCATTGGAGCATTCTTCGAGACCTTAGCACACGACATTCAAAGAAGAAGTCATCCAACAACTTGATGAGAACATTCCATCATAATGTGCAACCTCGAAGATATTTCCTCCATCTTTTTGACGTGATGGAGCATTTAGCTATCCATCTCCGACGAGGCATTGCTTCGTGGACCGGTTCACAACGGATGGATGTATCCGTATGAGCTCCATGAAACATTTGAAGGGCAAAGCAAGAAATCTTGCAAAGGTGGAAGGTTCAATCATTGCCGAAGTTTGACAGCGAAACATCTCACTTCACATCATACTACTTTGCTCCAACAGTTCGTACGAGGAAAAGAGTTCCTAGAAGATATGATGATGGTGGAGTAGCACCAACATATGCAGTTGACGGTGTTCCTGACATTTTCTGCCAAATAGGCCGGTTTGGTGGCAAACTAAAAGAAGTATGGTGGTCTAGTGAAGAGGATAGACATAGTGCACATACTTATATTCTGCTCAATCATGAGGATGCCATGACACGCTCGTTTGAAAGGTATATACTGAGGTGTACATTAATTATCTTAAGTGATATATGTTTATTATATGATATACATGAATCAACATTTTGTTTAATTTGCAGCTTATTTGTATCGCAAGTTGAAGAAGCAATACCAGGAATATCCGCATCTGAGGTAGACAAACGGAAAGATCAACACTTTGTGAAGTGGTTAAGATCTCAGGTAATGTATCTCACTATAATGTATCTCACTGTAATATATAAAATATGTAACTTTAACGGTTTTCATTTTTTTGTAGGTTGATTATGACGATCCATATTACCCCTTATGGTTTCATGAATTGGTACAAGGTCCAGTAGCAAAGGTCTCCACATCACCTATGTATTTCACACGTGGTTTTACTTTTCATACATACGAGTATGGGAGAAATCGGGCAACAAGTAATTACGAATATGTGTGAAAGGTGAAACGGAGTTTTACGGGATCTTGCAGGAGATTATTGAAGTGGAATTCCCGGGGTTATTGAAGCTAAAATGCGTCCTCTTCAAATGTGACTGGTTCGATCCTGTTGTGAACAGAGGTGTTCGGTTTAACAAATTTGGTGTTGTGGATGTCAATTCTGGAAGAAGATACAACAAATTTGAGCCTTTCATCTTAGCTTCACAAGCCGAGCAAGTTAGCTTCCTTCCATACCCTCGCCTTCGAATTTCCGGGATAAATTGGTTAGCTGTTATCAAAATTACACCTCGCGGACGAATAGTTGCTGGAGAAGAACCACCTCTGCAAGAAGAAGATGCTACCATTGTGGTCGAGGTACCTGATCAACAAACTGACCAACTCCTTCTGATTGATCCGGATAATCGTCAATATGAAGATCTTCCTGAAGTTGAGACTGATGAAGCAGGTGAAGACGAGTTTTATAGGAGTGACGATGATCAATGTGATGATAATGATGTGAACTCAAATGATTCGGAATGATGTCATATAAGTAATAAATGTTATTTTTGTTTATCATAAAACTATGTCTCAATGTAACAAATGGTGTTTTATGTAACAAGATTTTCTTTAAAAAAAAAATTATTTGTTTAGGGTTTAAGAAAAATTGTTAAAGATGATGAAGATGTAAAAGAGAGAGATGAAGTAATGAGATATGTAAGTTTAGGGAATTGGTTTTAGGGATTTTATTTTAGGGGTTACAAAGACGAGGCGTGGTATTCTCGTCGTAACAAGAAAACACGGGCGTGGTATTGTCCTCGTAACATGAAACCACGCGTGGTAAGCTCGTCGTAACACGAAAACGCGGGCGTGGTATTCTCGTCGTAACAAGAAAACACGCGCGTGGTAAGCTCGTCGTAACAAGAAAACACGGGCGTGGTATTGTCCTCGTAAACAAATGAAAGGCTGGATTACGACGAGATTACGAGGCAAGGTGTTTCCTATATATACGTGAAACCAGAACGAGGCCTGCCTCGTTCATTCCTCCTAACCTTCCGAAAATTACTAAGGTAATTCTCTCTTCTCTCTCTATTTTTTTTTTGATTAGTTTAGTTTAGTAATTAGGTTGTTAGTTTAGGTAATTAATCTAGGTGGTTAGTTTAGTTAGGTAACAGAACAATATAGATAGATTATTAGGTTGCGGTTTTAGAATTGACTACTAATTTTATTAATTTTTTTGGAAAAATTATTTTAGATGGGTCCTAGAGATAGAAGAGGGCGGCCTACTTATTTGCAGTTGTTTAGTGATGATCATATTGCGGGGACATCGACATCGGTCCCATCATCTTCGAGACGGTTCCCGACTCTCGACATCTCGAGAGTTTCTAGCAGCTCTCCTCCTCTTGCACCTCGATACCCCGCCGATGCCTCCACCTCCTCCCCCAGCAGCTCCACATGTTGCACCTGAGGCTGCTCCCGCTGCTGGCATTCATCCAGATTTGCGTGTACCTTCATCTGCACCGTACGCTCGATACACGGTGGAGGATCTCCTAGCCCAGCCCGGACGAGAGGGCTTGGATATTTTGGACCCCGATCGACCACCTGGTACTTATTGGTAAGTTTTAAATTTTATTATTTAAAATTTAAATCAGATTAATTAACTAACAAATTAATTGTATTTTTCAGGTTTGGGGCCAACAACCGTGTTGGCCGGAGCGTTTCAGAAACGATGAAGGGATACTTCGTCGAGCCTCACCCGAACTGGAGCAAGACTCCTGATTACATTAAGACCACATGGTTTAAATGTTTTGCTGTAAGTTATTTAATATATTTCCAAATATTTATTTATTATTTATTGATTATTAATATTTAATTTTTTCCAGCAAAGTGGCACTGGTCCGCGGGAATCACCGAGCGGGTGAAGGCGGAATTTGTTGCAAAAGCAAAGACCCGCCTTTGTAACACCGTCTCGGATTGGAAGGACAAGTGGGAGATCCACGGTTATGAGGCGAAACCCTCCGAGATCACGAAGGAAGTATGGGACGGCCTCATCGCCATCGAAGCTACCCACCTCGATCGCTGGCCAACAACTGTTCGCTTCCGGCGACGAAGGATAAGGATGGTAATTTGCCTATGGTTCATAGAACCGGGCAAAAACCACATGCGGGGATCCGTCTAGAAGCTGTAAGTTTATTAATTATTTTAAATTTTATTTTTCCAATCTAATTTATGATTTAACTTTATTTTTAATATTTAATTTAATTTATTTTTTCAAAATGTAGCTTGAGAAGACCGGAGTCTTACCATCTCTGTCTGAACTATTCAAGATGACTCATGCCTCAGCAGACGGAGTTTTTATAGATCCGTGTTCGGAGAAGCTCTTTAACGAAGTGGCTGCTCGGGTTCAAGAGCGGGAGACACAGCTAACACAGCAGTCTCCCGATGGATTACCCGTCACATTGACCACCGAAGAGATCGACAGGATCTTCCATGAAGTAAGTTTCAAACTGATATTTAATTTAATTTGACTCTTTAAATTTTACTTATATTCGTATATATATATATATATATATATATTTAAATAGGTGGCTCCTAGAAAGAAGGGCGGACGGTGGGAATAGGTTCGCTAACGGTCGCAAGGGCGACTTCGCCATACTCTTCGAGACGGGACGATGTGGTTTCTCAGATGCAGTCTCGGATGGATACCCAGCAGATTCGTTTGGACTCCCTTGAGGATCTGCTGGACGTTATGGCGGTTGGAAACCCGGTTATGCAGAGAGCTTTGGATGCTAGACGAGCTGCTCTCGATGCAACAACCTCCTCCCGAGTCCATCGGTGGAGACTCGGCGATCCGACCCAGCTCACTACTTCGAACCTTTCCATAGTTTTTTATTTTGTTTCCTTTTGTATTGTATTATGAATTTAAATATTTATGACTTTTATAATTTTATTCTAAAATAATAGATATTTCAGATTTTGTTTATTTAAAATATTTAAAATATTAAAATTCTGAATATTTCAAATTATTATATATTATAAAGCAGAAATAATGATAATTGTCCATGTAAATTCGACGTAAACATTACGAGGAGTTTACATGTTCGATTGTAAATCCCTCGTAAATATTACGAGGAGGTTACAAGTCCAAATAGATGTTAAGTCGTTGTAAATTTTACATCGACATTACATAGAAACATTACGTGTATTTTACAACGAATGTTTACTTCGCTATTACGACGAAGTTTCCCATCCGTCTTACGAGGAAATATGGTCGTCGTAATTTAACATGGCTGTTACGACGAAATCTCATTTACGGCGCTTAACAACTAAACGCTTCCACGTTAGTTCGTCGTAATAGCCCTATTACGACGAGTTTGCATCGAATCTAAGCCTCGTAAAAAATATGTTTTCTTGTAGTGATTGTCCATAAAATACATGAACTTTCTAGTCAGAGTTAACGTCGTCTAACGGCGTCTTAATGTTCCGTTAATCAGAATTAACATCGTTAAACTCAAGGTGTGAAACCTCCAAAATTCAAAAGTTCATGTATTTTATGAACAACCAAAATTAGTCCGTGTATTTTTCGGGAAGCCTAAAAAATTCGTGTATTATTTCAGCAAAAGAAATTCATTCTGTGTATTTTTAAGGAATTTTCCCATAAAATTCTTAACAGTTCTCATTAATTGGGAATTTAGTGTTCTCTTGCTTACCATGACACTCCTAATAGGAAATATAAGTCATTTCTATGTAGAAAAAAGTTAAATATCGTTGTCAAAATGCACTACATGATATAGTACTTTTGTGTGTTTGAAACAAAGAAAAACTTGTTAAGTGAACTGAAGCTAATAAAGATATATTGATCTGATTTTACTAGAAGATCGATATGGTTACCGATTTGAAATTTAACATTGGAAAATGCTGCAATATCATGATCGTTACTTAGCCTATGTGACATGTCAAACAAAATGAATTTATACAATTTAATTAATGTGTTGATTAATTAATTAATTTATATATTGGTTGACCGGAAATGGTTTTGTATCCAAAAACCCAAATAGAATTAACTGCAGCCGGTTTAGTCGATGTGTAAAGTTTGATTCTTTTGTCAATTTGGTTTAGTAGAAATCGAAACCATAAATCAAAAGCAGAAGATTATTCGGTTTAGCACGCACACATACACACTTTCTCTAATAATAATAATAATAAAAAAATTAATCTGAACGTGTAAGAGAAGATAATAACTACTCTTGTCTCTGTCAAAAATTGTAAGAGAAGGAAGAAGAGAAGACACAGCGTCGTTGATTCTAGTCGTCGTCTTCTTACAACTAACAAAAGGTCTCTCCTTTCTCTTCACTCTTCTCAGAAGCTTGACTGTCTGATTCAATTTCTCTTCCCATTGTTGCTCGTTTTCTCCGACTAAAGTTGTTCCTTTTTAACTCATTTTTTCACTAAACCTTCTCTGTTTTGAACGGAACTTCGCGATTTTAGGGTTTGTGTTGCTTCTGCTTCTGCTTCTCTCTTTCTCAAGTTTGGAGCTTTGGCTGAGATTTGGTTTCAAGGGTTTGTTCGGTGATCTTTTTTTACCATTTCTGGAAACTCTTCCGTGGGTTTGAAGAAAGTGAAGGCGATGGATGAGATAAAGATGGAAAACGTGATGAACGACTGTAGGGTGAAGGGTAAAGGTCTCCGTGAAGCTTTGAATAAGGTTAACGCTCATTCATCTGATATACTTCTCTTCAGTGTTCAGTGGAAAGATGTAGATGAGTATTTGGAATCAGTCTATGGTAAAGTGGAGGAGAGGTTCAGGGAGTTGGAATCCAAGGAGGTTGAGTTGAAAGATGAAAGCTTTGCACTTGAGGAAAGGGCTAAAGTGGTTGAAGAAGCTGAAGCTAAGCTTGCTGATTTGGAGATGAAATCTGATGGGTTTCGGATGGAAGTTGAAGCAAGGAAGAAAGAACTTAACTTTCTTACGAAACAGGTCGAAGTTTCTGTAGGCGAGTCCAATGCAGAGGAAGTGAGACTATCTCAGCTTAGGACATTGGTGGAAGAGTGTGAGGCAGAGAAAATGTTAAAGGAAAGTCAGCTTAGTGAGATGGTAGAATCTTGGAGAAAGACTCATGTTGAGCTTGGTTTGAAAGGTGAACAGTTAGCAAAGATGGAGACTGATCTTGAGAGATGTCGTGCTGAGTTCAGCACAGAGATGGAGAGTTTGCGTGGAACTCAAATTCACAGGAGACAGTTGGATGAGGAAGTTGACAGGAAGACAAAAGATCTCACTTTGGTTCAGAAAAAGCTTGCAGAATGTGAGCAGCTGCTTGAGAAAAGCTCCTCAGAACTGTTTAAGACTAAGGATGAGCTTGAATGTAAGGGAGAACATTTGGGACAGATGGAAGCTGAACTTGAGAGGCATCGTGTTAAGGTCAGAACAGAGAAAGAGCATTGGGAAAGGACGCGAGCTCAGAGTAGAGAACTGGAAGAGGAGATATCAAGAAAGAAGAAGGATCTTACAGCGGTCCTTGATAAAATTGCGGACAGTGGGATGCAGCTTGAATCGGTGATAAAACAACTAGATTCCAAACAGAAGCTGCTTGAGACACAGTCATCTGAACTTGTCTCTAAAGAGAAAGAGTTGGAAGCACTTCGTCTGGACATTGGCTTGAGTGAACAGAAGGTCATGTCCCTAAATAATGACATGAAGAAGACTTGCCAACAGATGGAATCAAAAGCTAAGGAGTTGGAGAATGTTCAAACGCTAATTGAAAAACACAGTGAAGAACTTGTTTCTAAAGTGAAGCAACGTGATGAGATAGCAGATGATAATCGTAAGTTATCCTTGGAGATTGTCTTGAAAGAGAAGACACTGGAAAGAGCTGAAGTTTTTATCCAGAAGCTCTCTGTGATACAAGGTTCGGCAGAGAAAAAAATGGATTCGACAGAGAAAAAACTGGATTTGATTAGAAGACATCTAGAAAGATGCATTGCTAAGCTTGAGTCAAAGGAAAAAGACCTTCGCTCTGTGAAGGATAGATATAGAGAGTGTCTCCAAAATCTGGATATCAAAGAGAAGGAGTTGAAGTCTGTAGAATCAATACTCACTAAGCGAAATAAACAAGTTGAGGAAGGAGAGAAGAAAATGCAACATTTGAATAGCTCCAGTGAGGAACTTATGGGACAGCTCAAGTTAAAACAAGAAGAGGTTTGTTCAATCAACAAGAGGATCATGGAATGCTCAGGTGAGTTGAAGGCTAAGAGGAAACACCGTGATCAGGTTCAAAGCTCACTTACTGATCGTATTGCTGAGCTTAATTCTGTCAAGCAAAAGATTCAAGACTGCTTAAAAGACTTACAATCTAAAGAGGTGGAGTTGAGAGATAAAAGCTTTGCACTTGAGGAAAGAGCTAAAAAGGTTGAAGAAGCTGAAGCTCAGCTTGTTGGTTTAGAGATGGAAGTCGAAGCAAAGAGGAAAGAACTAAACTTCACCAAAAATCAGGTCGAGATTTCTCTAGCCCAGTCCAATGCAGAGGAAGTGAGACTATCTGAGCTTAGGAGATTGGTGGAAGAGTGTGCGGCAGAGAAAATATTAAAGGAAAGTGAGCTTAGTGAGATAATAGAAACGTGGAGACAGACTCAGGGTGAGATTGATTCTAAAGATGAACAGTTAGGACATATGAAGACTGAACTTGAGAGATATCATGCTCAGGTCAGCACAGAGATGAATAGTATGAGGAAGTTGGATGAAGAAGCTGAGAGGAAGTTAAAAGATCTCACGTTGGTTCAGGACAAGATTGCGGAATGTGAGAAGATGTTTGAGACACGGTCATCTGAACTCGTCTCCAAAGAGAAAAAGTTGGAAGCGCTTAGTCAGAAAATTAACTTGAGGGAACAGACGGTCATGTCCTTAAATAATGACATGATGGAGGCTTGCCAACGGATGGAATCCAAAGGAAAGGAGTTGGAGAACATTCAAAGTCTAATTGAGGAAAGGAGTGCACAATGTGAGTCACTCAAGTTGTTGATTGAGGAACACAATGAACAACTTGCTTCAGCTGAGACTGCGCCTGGAGTACCAGCTCTAACACCTGGTACAATTGTCTCTCTAGTAACAAAAAGATGCATTTTCAGTTTTGTGTGTGTTGTCTTCAAGTTATTCTGTAGAACCTGATCCCATATAATCTTAGATATCTGATTCTTTTTGACCTTTAAAATAACACTAGAGCTCTATTTTAGTCTTGCGATGGTTATTGAAGTATTTTTTCTTTGCAGTCAACAATCTATCATTGGATGTTAAGCTTGAAGCACCAATCAACAATATTGTGGCTTCTCGCTGCTCCCTGGATGTTCAACAAGACGTAAGATCATCTCATTTTCCTAATGAAGATGCTCTTCTCAGGGACATAGAGGACTCAACTTCTTTATCTCCGAATGAAGTCTCTACTGAACTTAGAATGTTTAAAGATCCAGGCAGGTTTGTTCTAGCTTCTGTCGAGAAAGCACTCACGGATGCTAGTGAAAGAGGGGAGTTGAGTTTAGAAGAGACTATACTAATGCCTTTGGTTCCCCTTTTGGAGGAGCTGGAACGTGTTGGTATCTCTACTGATCCTGATCTACAGTCTGATGCAACCAAAGTGGCAGATCGATGGGTGAAGATGATGGGAGCTAGTGATGAAAAGCCACAGCTTGAGGCTTGGGCTTATCTGCAGTTCATTGTGGCGTTTGGATTGGTGAAATGGAATAAACAAGATCATACTCTCCAGCTTGCCTCTTATGTTTCTCACTTCAAACATGCTCCAAAACTTTTTGAATCTCTTGGTCTAAGTCATGCCATCCCAAGTAAGTGTTACTTCTACAACACATTTATCTACTCTAACATTTTTGATACACAGAACACTAACTTACTCTTTTTTGAAAAAAAAAAATCTCTGCAGATTTTGTCACACAGCTCTTTGACAAAGGTTTATATGTTCCAGCAATCCGTTTAATGTTTACATTCAACGTGGAGAACAACTTTTCTCCAATGGAGTTCTTGAAGGAACAGATGATCAGTCTCAGACGCTCAGCCAAAGAAAATACAAGATATGAATCACAGGTTAATGCTTTTGCTCATATCCATCTCTTCTTGTCAAAACTATATATTGTTAAAGTTGTAACCTATGTTGTCGCTTATAGGCTGAAGCTAACAGAGATGCTGCTATAATGATGGACATAATGGAACTCATTGAAGACTTCAAGCTGGAAATTAATATGCCTGTGGATCTTATCCTCAAACTCATGGTTCCTCGAGAAATTCAAGACGAGAACCAGCTTGTTGTCTCATCATCTGTTCGAGTTCAATCGACCCATATGCAGGCTTCACACACGTTCAGTCAAAGCTCATGCATTGCCGCTCATAGCTCAAACCCTAGCCTTCCAACAAGCTTTGTTACGGAACCGTATCAAGCTGGTGGTTCAACTGCGTTGTTGCAAGGTCAACAACATTCACACCACGCTGGTTCTAAACGTCCAAGGGTGGATCCTAGACCGGTGATTAGACCGTGCTTCAATCCACCATCAGGATTTGGCAGATTCTAGTGCTCTCTGTCTCAAGTCTAAGGCTATAAAGCTAGGTACCTAAGCAGTAGGGAAGTAGCTAACAAGAAACAGCTTTTTATTATTGTAACTTGTCTTCACGTTGTAGCTAGCTTGTAGCACAACCCTGCCTTTGTTTTATATACTATGATCATCAGACACACTTGCATTTGAAATCTGTCAGTGACTTGAATTATAAATACCTAGCTTATGATTCAATCCTTGGTTGCCTTGCGGATATCTTGTGCAGTACGTTTATTTTGGAACTCTATTTTTCATGGAGTTCTTGAGCCTCTTTTGATCTTTGCTTTACAGAGACTTGATAATGTAACGAGAGGTATGTATGTGGTTCAGGTTCAAGCAAGAGACAGTGGAGAAAGTATCCGAGATTGTGAAGAAGCAATTGTCTGATCTGTGAGAGCTTTTTTTTGGCAGGTTGAGATAGTAATGGGTCTGGGTGAAACAATGAGGTTTAATTAGACAATTATGGTAGTTATATATTGAGCCTTAACGTAATTATGATAACACCTTGAGGAGCAAAAAAGAATATTATATGACAGGGAGCCTCTTTGTAGCAAATAAGACATTGAGGAATATGGAGCAAGTGACATGAGGTGCAAGTATGTGATTACAAACTGTACTTGAGGCTTGAGGCTTGAGTGCATGAGGTATTCCGCGGGAGAAAACTCATTCAAATGAAATTAAAGCAAAAAAAAAAAAATTGACTTCAAAGCCAACTAAGAGTCAAATACATGCAAGTGATGTGTCCAGTTCAGGCTCTGGATGTCTCTTGGAATTTTCCAGTTTTTATTTATAAATGGTTTGTCACAGTCTGAAAAGGAGCCAAAGAGTTTTTTTTTTATTCGTTCTCACTTTTATAGGTTTTCGTTTTAAAAAATTGTTTCTGTAATTATTTTTGAAACATATATATCCGTTGTAGAAAATGTTCTTACATAAAATTTATATACATGTTCATGTTTCAAAAAAGAAAACTATATGAATTTGATGAAGGACATTGGAGTGGAGGAGAAAGCTATTGAGTATGGAGACTATAATGTTGCTAAGATATATGAACATTGGAGCCATATACAGTATATGCTTTAGTAAGACATAAATGCTAAAACGTGAGGAAAGCTAAATTCATACATAAAAACTCATTTAGACAATAATGTGCTCAAAGAATAGACATTATTAATATATATGTCCACTTCAACATATGCTTTTGTATTATTCGGCCAAATTCTCTTTGCTACTATAATGCTATATATCATAGACTCTTGTTAGCTCCTCTTGTTGAGCAATTTTTTTTTGTTCGTTCCTGAAGTCGTTTGATGCTGGTTTTGCCATGTCGCTCTAGAGTAGGTCTGGGCATTCGGGTTCTCAGATCGGGTTCGGGTCGGGTCTTTTCGGGTTCGAATTCTTCGGATTTACGAGTTTAGGATCCATTCTGGTAATTTCAAAATCTCGGTTCGGGGTCGGTTCGGGTTGTACCGGGTCCAGGTCGGATCGGGTTTTAGAGAGTTGGACCCAATCAGGTAATTAGAATTTATCGGTTCGGGTTCGGTTCGGTTCGGGTTCGACCTAAAAATACCTAAAAGTATATAAAAAATATCTGAAAATATTTAAATATCCAAAAATATTTGAAATTTTATTCAAAATTTATGTTTATACTGTATTAAAATGTGTATATATATTAAACTATATGAGTTACAACAATAATTCGTTGTCTCCTAGTGGTCGACCTCTTTACTCTTTAGACAAATAACCCATCTTCGACTCTCCCTTGATGCATTTTAGTTAATTTGCATTATTAATTCGGGTACCCATCCGTTACGGGTTTGGGTCGGGTCGGGTCGGATCTAAAACCCGCATGTCTTCTATAACAAGATCTAATCGGGTAAAATCATCGGTTCGATTTCTATCCAAACCGGGTTTTTCGGGTCGGTTTCAGGTCGGATCGTCGGGTCCGGGTAAAATGTCCAGATATACTCTAGAACTATACATTTTTCAATATAAAATATATTATTGATTTTTAGCACTTGTTTATTATGTTGTAATACGAAAACCGTTATATAAATGAATTTATAACAAAAAATATTATACTCTCTTATAAATTTTAAATTAAATTGTTCTATTTGCAATATGGTAAATTTTTGTAAAATAAGTTTCAATAATTTCCATAAATGATAGTAAATCAGATTCCTAAAATGATGATAGTCAAACTTGTGGTTAACTAAGTGTACTTTCATGACTAAATCAAAATTTTTGTAAATTAATTTTCAATAATTTGCATAAATGCTAATTAAATCAGATTTCCTAAAATGATGAAGAACGTTAATATATTAATTCTTAGTCAAACTTGAGGCTAATTAAGTGAACTTTCATAACTAAATCACTGGTTTAAAAGTATCATGTTTTCAATATATAAGAGGTTTATAACATAGCAATTGCTATGATCATTCACATTTTGTTCCTAAAAACATATTTAATACTTTTTTGTCCTTTAATCATTAAACATAAGAAATAGGGAAGAAGTTCAAGAAAAAGCCAATTCGGAAAGAAAACTAATGTTCATCAATACAACTCGTTCGATAAAAATTCTTAACAGTTCTCGAGGTTGTGTAAAGTGAACAGAATGGCACAACATACCAGATTATTAATTGGGACATTACTAATAGGAAATACAAGTCATTAATATGTAAACGAATTTAAATATCATTATCATAATTAGGGGTGGGACGGATCCGGATATCCTATTTTCGAGCGGATCCGATCGGATCTCGGATCGGATCCGGATCCGTCGGATCCGTGATTTTAGGATCCGGATCCGGATCCGTGTCTTCCGGATATCCGGGTACCGGATACCCGTCTAGATATCATGATATCCGCGGGTATCCGGATTCGGATCCGGATCCGTCAAAATAATTAAAAATAATAAAAATATTTTTTAAAATACAAAAAAAAATCTATAAATATTACATAAATTAAATATTTTTACAAAATTTATAAATATATTTATGCATATAATATTATTAAAATTAAAATATAATATTATAAGACTAATTTTATGTATAAATATTAATAAATGCACTATAATTATTAATAATATTTTAAATTTAATATATTTAAAAACAACGGATCGGATCGGATATCCGACCTAAAATCTAGATATCCGATTCGATCCGATTCGCGGATCCGACATTTTACTATCGGATTCGGATCCGATCCGGATATCCTATTTTCGAGCGGATCCGATCGGATCTCGGATCGATCCGATCGGATCTCGGATCGGATCCGGATCGGATCTCGGATCGGATCCGGATCTCGGATAATAATTCCAGCCCTAATCATAATGCACTACACGATATAGTTTTCGGGTTTTGAAACAAAGGAAAGCTTTTAGTGATCTGATTTTACTAGAAGATCGGCATGGTCGACCGATTTGACAATAGAGAAGGTTGCATGTCATGATTATTTCTTACTAGATATGAGCCCGTGCGTTGCAACGGGTTTTATTTGATGTTTTGGTTTAATAAAGAATATAGAATGATAAATCATTTTATTATAGTTTTATGATTGTTTTTGTATATATTGTGTAAGATTTATTTAATAATTAAAATCTCGTTTTCACACATAAGTTCAAGTTATTATTTGTATTTTATAATTATGGTACATAGATGAATTTTTATCAACTTTATACTTAGGGGCAGAGAAAACACTATACCTAAAAGTTTAAATTGAATCCAACCTAAAATAAGAATTAGAATGAAATAAAAAATCGAGTCAGTGACAACATTATACACTTTCTTATTTACTAAGTTAATATTTTATTAAATAAGTTTTTAAATTTTTCTTTTTGGTAGGATTTTTTTTAAGGAAAATACAATTTTTTATAAATCTCCTTTTTATTTACAATTTAAAAATACTATTAAATGCTCTTTTACATTTTTGTTTAGGATTTTAGAAAAATAAAATTATTGTCATATAACATTTTTGATTTAATTTTTTTAGTAGCATGACCTACAACAACATAACCAATTTTCTTAGTAGTATGGAGAAATCCATTTTTCCACATTAACTTTCGGTTATGATTTTTGCTTCAATAATTAGTAAGTTTGTTTCATTGGAAAATCATTTTTTATTTAAATTCCTTAGTAGCATGACCTACAATAGCATAACCAATTTTATATGTCGATAAGAATAAATTCGTTTTGGTTTAAATCTTTTAAGAAACTACAACTTATGTCAGATAATAAAAAGTTGAGTTGTATCAAGAAATTAAAGAAGAGAAATTTGGGCCAATAACCAAAATAATTTTTTATTTTACTGACTAACCATTTCCTTCCTCTCTCCTCCCTTCCTATATCTCTCTACCCTCTTACTACAAAATTGATATTTTCCTCATTATAGTTTTTGAGGAAATTAACCCTTAAAAACACTCAGGTAATTTTTTTTTGTAAATACTATTTGTGTTTTCTGAAAATGATATTAGGAAGGTTAAACCTAAATATAGATGTGAAATATTTGAACTGGTTTTGTTTTATAGTTTTTCATAACATACAGTTATCTACTAAAAAATAAAGTTAGTTATTTGTTAGAAAATAATAGGAGTATTTTTACAACTTTCTTTTGTTGAGAATTTTCTTTTCTTATCGAAATTTTACTTATTTTTATAATTAGTTTTCTTTATGATTTTTATTAAATATCTTCTGTTACTTGTAGGATTTTATTTTGGTCAGAGGAGTTGTAAGATTTTATAATTTATTTTGTTTAAGATATTATTTTAAAGTTACAATTTCTTTTATGATTATCTTATAATTATCTTTAAGAACAAAAATTATTACTTTATAGAAAAAGTAAAATTATCTTCAAATAGATTTTTTACAATTACTTTTTGCTTTCGATTTTTTTTTTAAAACAAAATTACTATCAAATATTTTTGAATAATCATTATATATTTATGATAAAAAAAATTTAAACACATGTCACAATCTTAAATTTTATTTTTGAATGAAATTAACACACATCTCATGATCATGTTAAAAAAAAATTTGTGAAATATTTTTTTCTTTTTTAAATTGTAACCTAAATATAATTTATTTCATTTTTCTTTTTAAATTCTGATCAAGGAGAATTTTAAAAGTTTATTAAATAATATATTTTAAATAGTTTGATGATAAAATGATACTAAAACCTATTTAATTAACATATACAATTTATAAAATAGTAGTGATATTAAAAACGAATTGTAAAAATACCAATTTAAAAAAAAACTTAGTTAATATTAAATTAAAATAATTATTTGATAGTAATTTATTTTCTAAAGTTATAAACAAAATATAACTGTATAATATTATGTAATATTAATTTTCCTTTTCTAAAATCCAAAAAAGAAACAGTAAAAAAGTATTAATAGTAATTTTCCTTTTCTAAAATCCTAAAAAAGAAACAGTAAACCAATATTTTTTCTGATGATAATTTTCCTTCATCTTAAACAATTTTTTAATATATTTTTGACACATGTCGCAATCTTAAATTTTATTTTTGAATGAAATTAACACACATCTCATGATCATGTTAATTAGTAACTTTGAAGAACCAAGCTTTATATAATAAGATCTCACTTGACATGTCAGAAAGAAAAAAAATTATACATCATTTAGCTTGTAAATTACTCTTTAATTAATGTGTTTGTTGATAAATTAATTTATACATATATATATTGATTACATTCAAAATATATGAGGAAAATGGTTGTAAAAACCCCAAATAGAATTAACTGCTGCTGGTTTAGTCGATGAATTAAGTTTATTTATTCATTGTCAATTTGGTTTAGTAAAAATCGAACCGGTAAACTAAAAAAGCAGAGATTATCCGGTTTAGCGCTTACAGATACACACACTATACACTTTCTCTAATAATTAAAAAAAGAAATAATCTGAACGTGTCTCTGTCAAAAATTGTAAGAGAAGGTAGAAGAGAAAACACACCGTTGATGCTCATCGTCGTTTCGTACAAAGGTTCGTTTTTTTTCCTTTACTCTTCTCTGAAGCTTTGACTGTTGATACAATTTCTCTTCTGTTGTTGATTCAAAACATCTTTTTTCACCTAAAGTTGTTTCCTTTTTAACTCATTTTCACTAACCCTTCTCTGTTTTGTACGGAAATGTCGCCATTTCAGGGTTTGCGTGCATCTGCTTCTCTCTTTCTCAAATTCGGAGCTTTGGCTGAGATTTGGCTTCAAGGGTTTGTTCCGTTGGAATTTTTTTGCTATTTTTGGAAACTCTTCCGTGGAGTTGAAGAAAGTGTAGGCGAGATGGAGGAGAGCAAGTTGGAAAACGAGTTGAACATCTGTAGTGTGAGGGGTGAGGGTTTGCGTAAAGCGTTGGATGAGGTTTACGCTTACGCCTCTAAAAGAGTAGAGGAGAGGATCAGGGAATTACAGTCCAAGGAGGTGGAGCTGAAAGATAAAAGCTTTGCACTTGAGGAAAGAGCTAAAAAGGTTGAAGAAGCCGAAGCTCAGCTTGTTGATTTGGAGAGTGAAGTTGAAGCAAAGAGGAAAGAACTAAACTTTATTAGGAATCAGGTGGAGATTTCTCTAGGCGAGTCTAATGCAGAGGAAGTGAGACTGTCTCAGCTTAGGATATTGGTGGAAGAGTGTGAGGCAGAGCAAGTGTTAAAGGCAAGTGAGCTTAGTGAGATGGTGGAATCGTGGAGAAGGACTCATGTTGAGCTTAGTTTGAAAGGTGAAGAGCTAGCGAAGAGGGAGACTGATCTTGAGAAATGCCGTGATGATGTCAGCGCAGAGATAGAGATTTTGAGTAGAACTCAAACTCACATGAGACAGTTGGATGAGGAAGTTGAGAGGAAGACAAAAGATCTCACTTTGGTTCAGAACAAGCTTGCGGAATGTGAGCAGCTGCTTGAGATAAGCTCCTCAGCACTGTTTAAGACTCAGGATGAGCTTGAATGTAAGCGAGAACATTTAGGACAGATGGAAGCTGATCTTGAGAGGCATCGCATTAAAGTCAGCGCAGAGATGGAGGAAACTCAAATTCATATGAGACAGTTGGTTGAGGAAGTTGAGAGGAAGACAAAAGATCTCTACTTGGTTCAGACGAAGCTTTTGGAATGTGAGAAGCTGCTTAAGACAAGCTCCTCGGAACTGATAAAGACTCAGGGTGAGCTTGAATGCAAGCAAGAACAGTTAGGAGAGATGGAAGCTGATCTTGAGAGCCATCGTGTTAAGGTCAGCGCAGAGATGGAGAGTTTGCGTGGAACTCAAACTCATATGAGACAGCTGGTTGAGGAAGTTGAGAGGAAGACAAAAGATCTCGCATTGGTTCAGACGGAGCTTGTGGAATGTGAGAAGCTGTTGGAGACAAGCTCCTCAGAACTGATAAAGACTCAGGGTGAGCTTGAATGCAAGCAAGAACAGTTAGGAGAGATGGAAGCTGATTTTCAGAGGCATCATGCTAAGGTCAGCGCAGAAAAGGAGCTTTGGGAAACGACTCGATCTCACAGTAGAGAAATGGAAGAGGAGATAGAGAGAAAGAGGAAGGATCTTGCAATGGTTCTTGATAAAATTGCGGAATGTGGGAGGCAGCTAGAATCGGTGGAAGAGAAATTAGATTCTCAGCAGAAGCTGCTTGAGACACAGTCATCTGAGCTTGTCGCTAAAGAGAAAGAGTTGCAAGCACTTAGTCTGGACATTGACTTGAGGGAACAGACGGTCATATCCCTAAATAATAACATGGAGGAGACTTGCCAACAGATGGAATCAAAAGCCAAGGAGTTGGAGAACGTTCAAATGCTAATTGAGGAAAGGAGTGCACATTGTGAGTCACTCAAGTTGTTGATTGAGGAACACAGTGAAGAACTTGTTTCTAAAGAGAAGCGACATGATGAGATAACGGATGGTATCCGAAAGTTATCCTTGGAGATTGTCTTTCAAGAGAAGACATTGGAAAGAGCTCAAGCTTTTATTAAAAAGCTCTCTGAGAAACAAGATTCAGCAGAGAACGAACTGGATTGGACAGAGAAAAAACTGGATTCGACTACAAGACATCTAGAAAGATGCATTGCTAAGCATAAGTCAAAGAAAAAAGAGCTTCGCTCTGTGAAAGATAAGTATAGAGAGTGCCTCCAAAATCTGGATATCAACGAGAAGGAGTTGAAGTCTGTACAATCAATACTCACTGAGATAAACGAACAAGTCGAGGAAGGAGAGAAGAGAATTCAACATTTGAATAGCTCCAATGAGGAACTTAACAGACAGCTCAAGTTGAAACAAGAAGAGGTTTGTTCAATCAACAAGGCGATCATGGAATGCTCCGGTGAGTTGAAGACCAAGAGGAAACACTGTGATAAGGTTCAAAGTTCAATTGCTGAGCTTAACTCTGTCAAGAAAAAGTTTCAAGACAACTTAAAAGACTTCCAATCTAAAGAGGAGGAGCAAGTCAGGTTAAGAGCATCATTGATGGAACGTGAGCAAGGGCTTGAACTAAAAGAGAAAGAGCTTAGTGCTCGGGAGGCAAGGATTGGTAATAAGGCTCAGAACCTGAAATCAACAGAACAAAAGTTGGCAAAATCCTCTAAGAAAACTGATTTGAAAGCAAAGAAACAAGGCAACATTGTTCAACAAGCTGACTTGGTACGAGATGCTAATGTATGCAACGAGAAAACTTTGCAGTTACTCTTACGTGGGCATCTAAAGAAAAGCGATCAGCTTCACCTTGATATCCTGTCTTCTATTAAAAGATCTTGTGACCCGGAAAAGCTTGTGTTAGACACAATACATGATCTCTACTCTGCTCACCAAAGGACTTCAGTTACAAATCTTGATCCAATGATTGTTCAAAGGAGTAGCATCTGCTTGCTAGAATGTTTGATGGATATGTCAGCAAAACCCACAACTGAAGTACATGGAGAAGCTATCAAGTTTGCCACTGAATGGAAGAACACAACTCTGGTTAATGCAGAGAATCCAGTGGAGGTGTTGGAGTTTCTACACTTTCTTGCAGCATTCAGTTTGGCATACACTATTGATGCTGAGCAAGTCCAACGACTTTTTGATGTGGCCTTTCTTCGCAAATACAGTCCGAGCCTATGCAAGGCTCTTGGAGTATCAGCTCTAGCACCTGGTATGTTTTCTCTGTAAAGTCTTTGAAAATCAATTGCATCTCTAGTAACATAAATATTCTTAAACCTGATCCCATATAATCTGGTCCCTGATTCTGCTACAAGCAAAACAAAACCAAGACTTTAGACCTTTAAAAAATATCATTTGAGTTCTATTGTAGTCTTGTGATGCTTATTGAAGTTTATTTTTTGCAGTAAACAATGTGCTATCATTGGAAGATAAGCCTGAACAGCAGCCCCCTGAAGCACCAGTCATCAATAGCAGTGATCCCTGCTCCTCGGATGTCCAACAAAGCATAGCTTCATCTCATTTGCCTAATGAAGATTCTCTTAAGGACTTTGAAGACTCAACTTCTTTTTTGCCGAATGAACTCTGTACTAAGCTTCCAGTGTTCAAATCTCCAGGCAGGTTTGTTCTAAATGCTGTCGAGAATGCACTAACGGATGCTCGTCTGAGAGGGGAATTGAGTTTAAAAGAGCCTATACTTATGAATTTGGTTCCCCTTTTGGAGGAGCTGGCACGTGTTGGTATCTCTACTGATCCTGATCTACAGTCTGATGCAACCAAAGTGGCACATCGATGGGTCAAGATGATGGGAGCTAGTGTTAAAAAGTCACAGCTTGAGGTTTGGGCTTTTCTGCAGTTCATTGTGGCGTTTAGATTGGTGTTGAAACTAGCTAACCAAGATCAAACTTTAAAACTTGCTTCGTATGTTGCTCACTTCAAACAAGCGCCAAAACTCTTTCAGTCTCTTGGTCTCAGTGATGCCATCCCAAGTAAGTTGTGCTTCTACAATACATTTGTTGACTTTGTGTGTGCGTGTGTGTGTTTAACACTAATGATTATTATAATGTAATCTTTTTATGTCTGCAGATTTTGTCACAGAGCTCCTTGACAAAGCCATCTATATTCCTGCAATCCGTTTTATGTTTTATTTCAACGTGGAGAACAACTTTTCTCCACTGGAGTTCTTGGAGGAACAGATCATCAATCTTAGACGCTCAGCCAAGGAAAAGAGAAGATATGAATCACAGGTTATATAGCTTGCTCCAATCCATCTCTTCTTGTCAAACTGTATATTGTCATTGATGGTTAACTTTGTAATTTATGTTGGCTGATAGGCTGAAGCTAACAGAGATGCTTCTACACTGAGAGAGATGATGGAACTCATTGAAGACTTCCAGCTGGAAATTGACATTCCTGTGGCTCTTATTCTCAAGTTCATGGTTCCTCGAGAAATTGTCTCATCATCTGTTCCAGCTCAATCAACGCATATGCAAGCTTCAGAAACAGACATTCAAAGCTCATGCATTCCCACTGATGGCTTAGACCCGAGCCTTCCAACAAGCTTTGGTTCGTCACCAACTCAACCGGCTATAGACGCAGAAACGTATCAAGCGGCACCAAATCAACCTGTTAATGTAGAAGCGTATCAAGCTGGTGGTTCAACTGCGTTCCAAGGTCAATCTTCACATCAAGCTGGTTTTAAACGTCCAAGGGTGGATCCTGAGGGTTCTAGACCGGTGATTAGAGCTTGCTCCAGCCCACCAACTGGCTTTGGCAGATTCTAGTGTTGTGTCTCAAGTTTAAGGCTATAAAAGCTAGCTAGCTAAGTAGTAGGAAGTAACTAACAAGAAAAAGCTTTCGTCTTTTGGCTTTGATATGTCTCAGCTATTGGTTAGTAGCTTCATGGTCTCTCTCCCTTAGGCAAACTTGACAAGCTTAAGTTTTTCAGGGACATGTTTTTCTTAACCGAGTGATGCGGAGGAGTTTCAAAACCTCTTCAAATTTCTCTGAACAAACTTATTTTGTAATCAACAGTGAAATTTAAACTTAATTAATCAGGTAAAAAAATACTTCAGTAATAAAATTACAATCACATAGATGCACAAAACCCCATTAAAATAAAAAGTTAACTCCTTATTAGAGAATAAAATATTACAGTGACATAGTAAAACTTATATAAAGATAATGATGTGAAACGAGAAAAAGAAACACTCAAAATTCTCATCGTTTCGCTTCCATTGATGGCATGCTTAAACCTGATAAATAATGCAGGCCATACCTAAAAATTTCAGTAGAGATTGGAGAAAAGCAACTACACATATGCAGTCCAAAAGATATATATATTTTTTTTCGTAGCAATGCTGACAAAAATAGAGTATAGACTTTCCTTTTTCCTGTTAAGGCAATGGTGGTGAACATACTTTTGACTTTCCCTTTTAAATTAGGTACAACATTTTGATCCACGCTTTTTATTTACTTTCCCTTTTAAGCTCGGATTTGTTTTTACATTTATTTGATCTAAAACTGATTTACAAACTATTTTTATTTTGAATCATACCAATTAAATTTTTATCTTTTGTTTTCTCTTTTCAAAATATGATATATGTTTGAAATATATTTAAAGATGGCATATGTGATTTAATAGTATATACATTATATATTGAAGAATGATGTATTCTCATTATTGAAATGTAGTAATGATACGAATTGTTGATTTTAAATTGAAAGCAAGTTTTTCTTATTGTATAATTGTTTCATAGTTATAACCATCAATCTACACTATTATTTTTATTTCAAATTACATCAAATTCTACAAATATAAATAACAATCCAGGTTACACAAACAACCAAGTTGATGTGTTAGAAGAAGACGTCATAGTTCTTAATAGGCCTGGGCATCTTGTATTGGTTCGGTTCGGGTATTTTGGGTTTCAGGTAGTTCGGGTAGTAGGTTAGAAAATCTATTTACTACTTAACCTATTTTCGGTTTGGTTCGGTTCGGATAGTTTCAGGTCTGATTCGGTTCGAATAGTAAAACTAGGAACCGGAAAATACCTAAAAAATTCGGTTCTCATTTGATTCGGTTCAGTTTGGATAGTTTAGGTAGTTCGGTAGTAGGTTAGAAAATCTATTTACTACTTAACCTATTTTCGGTTTGGTTCGGTTCGGATAGTTTCAGGTCTGATTCGGTTCGAATAGTAAAACTAGGAACCGGAAAATACCTAAAAAAAAATTCGGTTCTCATTTGATTCCGGTTCAGTTTGGATAGTTTAGGTAGTTCGGGTAATATTGGTTATTTAGAATATAATACCAAATAACTTGGATGATTTAGATAAATTTTTTTTGATATTTTGGATTACTTTGGATATTTCAGATAAAATTATCCGGTTACTTTTAAAAATAAAAATTAACGTGCAGAAGATGATTAACATATCACTTCTCGACCCTCCTTTGCTCTCATTAGGGACTTTGCCACTTGTCAGACCAATAAAGCTGTCTCTCTCTCTTGATTTAGGGCATAATTATCCCTGGGACCATTTTGAGTCCTTAAAATAAAAAAAATAAAGGACCCAAGATGCATCAAAGAAAGAAACAGGAAGGACCAGGCAAGGACGTTGGTTATATAACGACTTTTTTCCTTGGTCCTGGTGTTTTTGTGGGTCTCCAACCCTTAAAGACCAAATAAGGGACGTGCAATAATCTTACTCTTAGGCCAATCAGGAGTTATCCTCTTCATTTTCAGATCTTTGCTTCCGTTCCCAATGTTTGAACTACTAAGGATGCTTATTGCTAACTTAACTTTTTCCTTAAACGTCTTAGTTTTTAAGTCTAACCAAAACATCTGGCGTGTTTTTAAGTCTCACCAAAAAGAGATGTTGGAAATGCAAGAGCCAAAGAATGAAAACAGAGAAATTATGATCATGTTATCTTCTCTATTAAAAGAAAAGTATAAAAGAATTTACTGTACAAAAATAATTAAAGGACTATTTCACTAATCATTTAATATAATATATTTAGTTATTTATATTAATCAATCAAATATATATTATTTCTAAAGAAATTCATAATCAATAAAGATATTAATTAAAAAATTAAGTATAAATTTAAATTTTCTTTTAATTATAAAAACTCTGTTGAGAAAGAATCTAACCAGATCTTACAAAAAATTTGAATATTTTTTAAATAATACATTAATTAATTTTGTAATTAATAAAAAATATTATTATACATTAATACTTATATGTTATATTTTGTAAATTTTATAATTATAGTCCATATTTTATAAAAAATGATACCACAGAAATAGATATAAAATTATATTAAATTGTTAAATTAACGTACCTTATTTTAAAAATTATTTCCATTTAAATAAATAAATATCACTCACTGTTAAAACATGTTACAATCCGTAATTCTGTAATATTTTGAACAAAAAAACACAAATCGCAAACATATAATTTTTATTTTCACAAAACATTATTATCTAAAAATAATTATATACAAAATATAAATTATATAACTAACATTTAATTCATGTGTTATTTTAAAAAATGATATTATAAAACTTTGAAATTTTAATATTCATTAAAAATATTAATAAGAAATAAGTTTTAACAATAAATTTATTGTTTATATAAAATTATAACAAAATATGTTGAAAAATATAAAAAAAATTTACCAAAAATTTCAAATAATGTTTTTATAAAATAATGAATTAATTTAGTAACAAAAAGATTCAAAAGTATATAATCTTCCAAACTCAAAAATAGTTGTTTAATTTTCCAAATTTCAATTGACTAAATATATAATTTTCATAAAAAGTATTTTAAACTCATAATGATAATAGTTTAAACTTTACAAAAGATAAAATAATGGATGTTAAAGTATAATTTTTTCAGTACGAAAAAAATTACGTTGTAAAAATTAAAGCAGTTATAATATTTTGAAATCTTAAATCAAAAAAATCATTAAATTTAATACCATAACATCAAAAACATCATATATTGATAAAGTTTACTAAAATAATATGATATATGCTACTATAGTACTATGTATAAAATTTACTAAAATAATAAGGTTGAACTACTTAAAAAGAATAATGTATTTATTTATAAAATCATGCAATATACTATATTGATAGATGCTAAAATATATTTTTACATACAATATAAAAACAAAAAATATCCTAAAAATATCATTTTTATAATATAAATAAATAAAATTTTAAAAATATATTGTATGCAAACTGTAAAAAAAACTAAATATTTTATACAAGATTTTCTATGTGATTATTTAATATTCTGAATTTACGGTACCGAACTGGAATTTATATTAATGTGTAATAATAATTAATAACAAATTTTAATGTTTACAATAAATTATTATATATTAATATTGTCGAATAAAAAATTTAAAAACAATAAAATTATGGAGTTATACAATAAATAACACTAATATGTAAGTCATATATTTAATATATTCACGATAATATTAAAGATATACATTTATAAAATGAAAATAATACCACGCGGACATGTAGATCAAACTCTAGTTTGTATTATTCTACAAACCAAAGGAATATATTTTTTTTGGGACTATACTTGTTGCTTACATTTGGAGGACTTCCTAACTGATGAACAACTCATAATCATAGAGATCAACTTGATATGCTAGTTCAAAGATCTAAGGATTAATGTTGATAGATATAAACGTTTTTTTACATACATGCGTTCAACTTGGTATCTATATATTTTTTCATCCAGATGTCTTAAGGGGCCGACTGGTTTAAACGCAACGGTTGCGGTTGCGGGTGCGAGAGTTTGCGGATGGGAGTGGTTGCAGTTTTAAGCATTATTAAACGATTTGTATGACTTGTACAACGTTTGAAAATTGTTGCATTTGCGGGACATTTGTGACTGGTTGATTATAAGATATTGCAGCGATTTAATAATAAATTATCAATATTAATAATATTATAACATAAAAAATATTGTAATAAAATAGAATAATTATCAATATAATATGATTAATAAAAATATTATGCTTATTTATTTAATTTTTAAATTAGTCAAAAGTTACAATTTTAATAAAATTCGTTTTGAAGATTTATATTAAACTTTTAAAAGAATATTTTATTTCGTTTTGTAACCGCAAACCCTAGGTGGAACCAGCTTTTGATTTTATATTTATTTATCCACCTGCAACCGCAAACGCTAGCTGGAACCAACTTTTGATTTTAAGAGATTCGGAGCGGTTTGATGCGATTTGTAGCGGTTTGTATGATTGTTTTGAAACGCTCTCTACCGCTAGCAACCGCGAAAGCTCCGTTTGCAGATGGTAGTGGGAAAACCAGTCAAACTCTAATATTGTGCTTTTTTGTAACGTGTTTGAGATTTTCTTTATTGAAAATTATCTTTCCAGCTTGTCTATCAATATTATTAAAACAGAAATAATTATTATCTAGTTACAAATAGTCTAGGTTGTACCATTACTTTTAATTAACTTTCAGTTTATTTCTATTTATACATAATTTAATTGCTATTGAATATACATTATGCCTAAAATGAAGAAACTAAATAACTAATCTATTATTTTAAAAACTAATGAATTCGGTTTATGTTAATGCTAACTTTAAGCAACTAATCAATTATATTTTATTTATTAGTATAATAAATAATGATCTACTAATTCGTATACATACGACTATATATTAATCCAAATGCAAGAAACAATTTCTTCGAGATCCTCACCACATATATAAATATATAACTATTATAGTTAGAGTTAAAATTAGATAAACATATATATATATATATATTATGAAATAAATATTAATAATTAGCTACTATTTATATCTAATATATGATGGAAAATGTTGTTATTGGTTTTTTATGAGTATAGTTTTTACGGGTTATTCGAACAGACACGTAATATATTAATACAATTATATCATAAAACATTACATTCACATAAACTGATTTTTATTTAATTTTTATTTATTTTATTGATTAAATAATTATTTTTTTTAAAAAACTGACACATCATCACAGTTACATGTGCAACTGATCTGTTTTATACTTGATGAACAAATAAGCCAAGTTGAAGATTTTTTGTGTTACAAATGTCACTTTGATTGTTTAAAGTGCTAGTACAAATACTTCAACGTTTAAAGTGTCAGTATGCGCTACTTTCAAGGTTTTTTATGCGATTTTCCCCAAAAAAATCAGTATTACAAATAACAAAATACTAGATGATTTCTCGTGCTCATGCACGGATCTAAATATTTATAAAGTATATACATTATAATAATTTATTGATATTTTATTTTCAATTTTCAATTATTATGTTATTTATATTGTAATCAATATGCATTGTTTATTTTATATAACATTATGTTATTTTAATTAGTCGATTAGATGTATAATTTTAGATATATAATATCTCGGATGTTTGATTATTATTTGGATATATTAGATAACATTTGCTTTTCGATTCAACTAAAATGTTTTTGTTACACACATTAAATTTTTTATTAATTTTGTTAATTTCATGTAGTTTGATTCTTTTCTTAGATTTGTAAATATATTTTAGTAAGAATATATAATTTAATATATGTTGTTTTGAGAATCAAATAGTAAAAGTACACTAAAGTGTTGATCAATTCAAAGTTTTATAAGTAAATATAACAGTGATAGTCTTTTGAAACCTTATACATATATATATAAATAAAAAAATTATATAAAATACTAAATTGTAATAGTTGGTTAATATATTTCTAATATTATTTGAGAATTTCATTTTAATTAATAATATGTTGAATCGGTCTATAATTTATATATATAAATATTGTTATAAATAAAAATATTATGCTTATTTATTTAATTTTTATTTATTTTATTGATTAAATAATTATTTTTTAAAAACTGACACATCATCACAGTTACATGTGCAACTGATCTGTTTTATACTTGATGAACAAATAAGCCAAGTTGAAGATTTTTGTGTTACAAATGTCACTTTGATTGTTTAAAGTGCTAGTACAAATACTTCAACGTTTAAAGTGTCAGTATCTTACTTTCAAGGTTTTTATGCGATTTTCCCAAAAAATCAGTATTACAAATAACAAAATACTAGATGATTTCTCGTGCTCATGCACGGATCTAAATATTTATAAAGTATATACATTATAATAATTTATTGATATTTTATTTTCAATTTTCAATTATTATGTTATTTATATTGTAATCAATATGCATTGTTTATTTTATATAACATTATGTTATTTTAATTAGTCGATTAGATGTATAATTTTAGATATATAATATCTCGGATGTTTGATTATTATTTGGATATATTAGATAACATTTGCTTTTCGATTCAACTAAAATGTTTTTGTTACACACATTAAATTTTTATTAATTTTGTTAATTTCATGTAGTTTGATTCTTTTCTTAGATTTGTAAATATATTTTAGTAAGAATATATAATTTAATATATGTTGTTTTGAGAATCAAATAGTAAAAGTACACTAAAGTGTTGATCAATTCAAAGTTTTATAAGTAAATATAACAGTGATAGTCTTTTGAAACCTTATACATATATATATAAATAAAAAATTATATAAAATACTAAATTGTAATAGTTGGTTAATATATTTCTAATATTATTTGAGAATTTCATTTTAATTAATAATATGTTGAATGGGTCTATAATTTATATATATAAATATTGTTATAAATAAAAATATTATGCTTATTTATTTAATTTTTATTTATTTTATTGATTAAATAATTATTTTTTAAAAACTGACACATCATCACAGTTACATGTGCAACTGATCTGTTTTATACTTGATGAACAAATAAGCCAAGTTGAAGATTTTTGTGTTACAAATGTCACTTTGATTGTTTAAAGTGCTAGTACAAATACTTCAACGTTTAAAGTGTCAGTATCTTACTTTCAAGGTTTTTATGCGATTTTCCCAAAAAATCAGTATTACAAATAACAAAATACTAGATGATTTCTCGTGCTCATGCGGATCTAAATATTTATAAAGTATATACATTATAATAATTTATTGATATTTTATTTTCAATTTTCAATTATTATGTTATTTATATTGTAATCAATATGCATTGTTTATTTTATATAACATTATGTTATTTTAATTAGTCGATTAGATGTATAATTTTAGATATATAATATCTCGGATGTTTGATTATTATTTGGATATATTAGATAACATTTGCTTTTCGATTCAACTAAAATGTTTTTGTTACACACATTAAATTTTTTATTAATTTTGTTAATTTCATGTAGTTTGATTCTTTTCTTAGATTTGTAAATATATTTTAGTAAGAATATATAATTTAATATATGTTGTTTTGAGAATCAAATAGTAAAAGTACACTAAAGTGTTGATCAATTCAAAGTTTTATAAGTAAATATAACAGTGATAGTCTTTTGAAACCTTATACATATATATATAAATAAAAAAATTATATAAAATACTAAATTGTAATAGTTGGTTAATATATTTCTAATATTATTTGAGAATTTCATTTTTAATTAATAATATGTTGAATCGGTCTATAATTTATATATATAAATATTGTTATAAATAAAAAATATATTATTTTTTATCAAATGTTTGATTTTGTATAAAAAAATTGGATTGGTCTAGTTACTCATTTTGTGGGTATATTGTATTACATATATTCCGTCTAATTCAAGTATAACTATTTCTAATCTAATTCAACTAAATCGTATTAATTATATTAATTGTATTAGTTTTGTTTTTCATCTTAGATTTGTAAATATATTTTTTATTTCTTAGTAATTTGGTATATGTTAATTTTAAAAAATTAAATTATAAAATAAAGTGATGATAGGTACAAAGTTGCATAAAAATATAACCGATAAATTTTAAAATGGAAGATTAATTTGTTACTTTAGTATCAAGATTATTTTTTCAAATAACATATATGATAAAGAAAATGTTTATCATTCTTAAAACGAAAATTGTTTATATATAATATGATTCATAAAAAGGAAAGTTCAAATTATTATTTTTTAATTAAAGATATCTTAGTCTATATTATTTAACTTATTTTGTAATAATTTGAGAAATAGATTGATTTAATTACATGCTTAATACTTTTAAAATATATATTATGTTATTTACGATTATCTTTTAAAAGGGAAAATTATTTCTTTACTTTTAAATCATGAATATTTTGTGAACTTTTTTTATTATGAATTATACTATATATAAAAGATTTTCGTTTCTAAATTTATATTTATTTATTATATAGGTTATTTGAAAAAAATAAGAAAATGGAAACCTAAATAAAACAGGAAAAAATATAAGATAAATATCTAATAATGATAATTATACATAATTGATTTATTAAGGTTATCATCGTAATCAATCAACTTGAGAATTAACGTGAGCGCGACACATAGAAAACTGATTTCTCAAATAATATTATATAGATATAATTTTTTCTTCTTGTGAATACTTTGTGTAAATCTGACCAAACTTTTTTCTTTCACAATATTTATAACTTTGTGACATATGTAAAATCTTTAAAAATTTTTTTTTTGTTATTGTCAACTAATATAATCAAATTTATTATTGGATCAGAATTATAACTTTAAAATATAGTTGACATACAAAGCAAAGTAGGTTTGTTTATTTTTTACATCAAGGGCAACTAATGGTAGTTTTAGAATCTTAAAAACATCAATCATAAACTCTGGTACTGTACCAAAGTTGAAGGAGCCCCTCATATTGCTTCTCGTGAGAGTTGACTAACAGTACTAGACGATTCCGGATGTTCTTGTCGATGATCTTGTGCAGAGTGGTCGCAGGTAAAGGAGGTTCACCCTTGTTGCGACGATTTCTCTCCTTCCAAACTGAATGGATTGCAATCTGAAAAGCATAGCGAGCGATGAGCAGGCGTTGGCTGTCTAGATCGTTCTTGGCTAAAACCTGAACAAGAGAAGTCCCGGTCCGTGGTGAAAAACTATCCTAGCAGACCTTTAGTTAAGTGGTTCCAAATCTCACCTGAGTACACAAATTGGAAAAACAGGTGGTTCCGTAACTCATCTCCGGCATTGCAGAGGAACAAGTGGCGCAAGTACTACTATCCCACTTCAGTTTACGACCAGCAGTAAGAAGTCTATTTCTTATGGCTAGCCAAGTAATGAAAAAGTTGGTTTATTTGTTAAGTTATACTATCAATTTCATAGGGGTTATTGCACTGTATAACCCCAAAAAATTATAATAAAATATGTTTAGAAACTATCGATTTTGCCATTTATTTCTCTACCGCCCACTTGCACGTTGATTGGACCAAAAGTTGAAAAAGTGTAGGAGATAGAAGGGCACCAAGTGTGAAGCGCTTAAGAACACTTTTAGGTTTACCTTGTCGAAATTGAAGGCCTGGAGGAGTGGAGATCGAAGGTGACCAAGAGACGGAGGTAAAGTGGGTAATCAGTCTGTGGAAGCTAGCGGCGACGGAGCATGCGAGTGAAGTAACCAAATAAGTGTGTGGATTGCGTTACGGTCAGATCTGGAACTCGTTGGGAACTTTGAAAAGGCAACGGAACCGGAGCAATAAAGGATCTTTTTTTGCGAAAAAGGTTAGTAAAGGTGAACATCCGGTGATTTTACTTGCCAAAGTAGAGCGAGTTCGCCGCTCCTGTGTTGTGGTGACGTGTAGCCATAACTGTCTTTCACTAAACCTTGGTATATACTATGTTAAGTTAGATAGTATAGAATGGAACTCGGCATCTGTGTGGTTGAAATGAACTCGTAAATTAGCAACCCATATACAATAATATATATATATATATATATATATATAACTCTAGGATAGAGTAACCATGATTTGTATTACATTGCCCATGCGAATCCATCCAATTTACTTTATGAACGTGATTTGCATGCTATATATTATGTAATATAGACTGGAATGACACTCGGTATGTTTAGTGGTCTATATAATCTTATGTGAGTTTAAATTGGTAGTCTATAAGTTATATTGAAGATAGTATAGTCTTCGGATGCATGTGGAACTGTTGTTTAGGAACTACGCCCATATACTTTACTATAGACCCAATAAAGTATAGTAATGCATTGCAAAGTTGCACTGGATTTTGTACAATCATATATTATGGATTGAGTTTGTACTGTCATTGTTGTATTGCCCTTTATTTTGTTGTTCATGTCCAGTACGTAGAACATACCTTGATACTTGCTTGTTGCATGTCTTATTGAACTATGCACTTTTAAAACCCGACTAATAGAATAACAATGCTTTGTATTACATTGTTCCTGCGACCTGTCCAATATACTTTACAAAAGTGATTTGCATGTCATATGATGTAACACATAATAGAATGACACTCCGTATGATTGGTGGTCTATATATATATTCTTTGAGTTGAAATTGGTTTTCAGAAAGTTATATTGAAGATGTTATAGTCTTCAGATGCATGTGGAACTGTTGTTTAAGCATTACGCACATATACTATACTGTATACCCAATGAAGGCACCAGTTGACGTAATGGCTGTTGGGACTTTCCCATATCTCACAGTCCTCACAGTTAATTTTAAGCCAATGTGGTTTTTGCTTTCCGTGTTTTTCTCAAAGCCTTCTAAATCCTTCAACCGTCAACTGTTTCAATTTTACTCTTGAAATGTTTGTTTCCTTTTCAAAGCCTCTAAACGGGACTTTTTGATGGCTTTGAGATTTTTTTTTTTATTCTTTATTTTTTAAAGTTTTCTTCTCAACAAGTTTTTAAAAAATTAAAATAAAACCCAGTAAAAATCAAAATAAATGTAGATAATATGCTATATTTTAAAAAATTTAAATATTTTTATAAGATAATGTATTAATTAATTTCATTATAAATATAATTTTATTTTAATAAAAAAGAAATATAGTATTATTATAAATTAATATTATATAAAAATAAACTTATATGCTATATTTTAAAAAATATAATTACAGCCTATAGTATATTAAATTAGAAATGCTATATGAATAAATATAAAAATTATATTAAATTGGTTAAGTAACCTATTTTATTTTAAAATTGATTTATTTAAATAAATATCACTCACTGTTAAAACGTGATAAAAATTGTAAATCATGTAATATTTTATACAAAAAAAATTCTTAAATATATTTTGTAACTCACAACAATATATTATCTAAAAATAATTATATACTGTTATGAATTTATTGTACCAAAATCAAAAATATATTACTCCTTCCGTTCTTATTAGTTGACGTTTTAGAATTTTTATTTTGTTTTGATATATATATATATATGTATATTTCTTTTCCAGAATTTTAGGTAACATATGAGAGAAAATGAATTGTTTTACCCTTATTATGAGCTGTCGTGTCAACGGAGTGGGATAAAATTATATGTTGAAAAGGTTATAATAGATATTATGCTATTTACCTAAATTCCTGTAAAAAGTTCTAAAACGTCAATTAAAACAGTACATAGGGAGTAGTAGGGTTGGGCACTTTACCCGATACCCGAACTCGTATCCGAATCCAACCCAAAAAATCCGAATGAAAATCCGAACCGAAGTAGTAAAATATCCGAACGAGTATTGAATTAGCAGAGATTGGATATCCGAACCCGAACGGGTAATACCCGGACCCGAATAGATATCCGAAGATAACCAAACATACGTTTTCTTAACCATATATTCCTAGATTACTTCTCTAATTTCATTTAAAATATTTATATTGATTATGCACATGGTTCAAAATTTAGATAATATACATATAATTGCAAGAAAAGTGAATTTTTATCCACTTAAAATGCTTAAAATGCATGTTAAAATTTTTGTTTCATGCATTAACAAAAGTTACATCCAAAATTTAAAAACAATAATCAAATTAGTGTCTTTTATTTTTAAAATGTCATCTTCAAATATATTAATCATTCATTCTATTAAAAAATTAAAAAATGAGTTAAGTGAAAATTATATTTTTTAAATACAAAAAACATGAGAAATAAAGAATTTTTTTTTTCAAAATATGTATATTGATTATGCACATGGTTCAAAATTAAATAATATACATATAATTGCAAGACAAGTGAATTTTTTACTCACTTTAAATGGTTAAAATGCTTGTCAAATTTTTGAACCATGTCAAGAAATATTTTAAAATTATTTGGTCCCAAGTTGGGCCGGTTCAAAATATGACAACAAATCGATAAAATAATAAGATAAAATATATCTTAAAATATAAAAATCTAAAAGGGAAACTTTTTTTGTAAATTAATAACTCTATAAATTAATAAAATACCATAGTCCCGACATTGTTAATTTATAGAGTTTTTTACTTGTATTTATAACAGTCATATATTATGGATTGAGTTTGTACTGTCATTGTTGTACTGCCCTATATTTTGTTATTCATTTCCAATAGAACATAACTGGATACTTGCTTGTTGCATGTCCTATTGAACTATGCACTTTTAGAAGCCGATTAATAGACTAACAGTGCTTTGTATTACATTGTCCCTACGAACCCGTCCAATTTACTTTACAAAAGTGATTTGCCTGTCATATGATGTAATGCATAATAGAATGACACTCCGTATGGTTGGTGGTCTATATATATTCTTTGAGTTGAAATTGGTGTTCCGTATGTAATACAGAATGAAATGACACTCGGTATGGTTGGTGGTCTATATATTTTCTGTGAATTGCTCGTCTATAAGTTATGTGGAAGATATTATAGTCTTTAGCTGCATGTGGCACTCTTATTTAGGCATAACACACATATACTATACTATAGCTCGATGTAGTATAGTATTGTATTGCAAAGTTGCATTTGGTTCTGTACAGTCATATATTATGGATTTAGTTTGAATTGCCATGGTTATATTACCCTATATTTTTATTAAGCATGTCCAATATAACAGAAACTTATACATGCTTGTTGCATGTCCTATTGAACTATGCACGTTTAGACTCTGACTAATCTTGTTATATTATTTCGTAGGATGGAAGAGTTAGGATTACCAGAGAGACTGTTTCAGACGAGTTTTGAACCGAGTGGGCGCAAGCGAATTAACAATTATTTCAACTTGAGATGGATTGAGGTGATAAAGCAATGCATATCCTCAGAGCAGCTTGAGATGTTGGCAGACTCACAGTTTCGTCAAATACTTCAAATGGGACAACATACATTCTCTGTTATGTTTGTCCACCAGCTTCTATGCAGGCAATTGGTAACAAGCACACTATATGAACTATGGTGGACGTTTGCAGGGAAGCCCATCCGTTATGGAATAGGGGAATATGCATTAGTCACGGGGCTTAATTGTTCTACGGCTACTAACACATGCCTTGGAAACTCAATGGGGGGCCACCCAAAGAAGAAGAAGGGAAAATATGTCCCAAGTTATGGAGCGGTTTGGAAATCCTTGTTCGGAAGTGAGGATAAGATTAACCCTGAGTGGATTATAACCCGCCTTTCTATGGGTGAGAAATACAAAGATGCTGACACGCGATTGCGTCTTTCATTGTTGCTTTTGGTGGAAGGTATTCTTTGCCCGACAAGTGGGGCAACCACAGTGAGACCGGAGGTTGTGGAGTTGGTGGGGGATATTGACGCATTTCTTAAATACCCATGGGGTCGAGAATCGTTTATATTAACAGTTCGTAGTGTGAAGGCTCGGACACCTGCACAGTATACGAATGACACAACCGCAATTCAGGGGTTCGCCCATGCCATTGTCCTTGTTACCATTTGCTGCTGCCCACAGATTGTAGCTGAACCTGGAGGGGAATCTATACTTGGGGATGAAGAGCTAACTATTGAAGAGATTGTCAAAGGCGTTTGTGGTAGCAGTTTAAAAATCAATGTTGTTACAACCAGAAATATGGAATTAACAGGCCAAGTATCGTTAGCACTACCCTTATGTTCAGTTGTTGTGTTACATTTATTTATTTTATTTTTTTTTGACTGCTGACCCACCTTAAAACGTGCAGGCATCAGTGCGGTCTATACTAAGTCCAGACCATGACATAGAACGATTTGATGATGAAGTTGACGATTTATCTGTCTCCCACATGGTCTCACTTATCAAGGAGGACTTTCCCTTTGAGATTAACAGTTGGCGTGGGGGTGTTAAGGCAAACGAAGCTAAGAAAGCTAAGTCTTCTGTGGAGGAGTGTTTGAATGGTCAAGAAAAACTGGGTGGAAGCACCTTCCCGCCAGTCGGGAGTCATCCAAACCATGCGCCTAGTGGTGATGGTGGTGGTTCCACAATGGACATTGAAAGTCTCCTACGACTTGCGACGGATGCTTTTGAGGAACGTGTTGTGTCAATGTTTGCAGGCTATACCCTAAGTGTTAAAGATCATTTTGATCAAGTGATTTCCTCTCTCAAGGAATTGGTTGGGGCTGAGTTTGCCGAACTTAAAAAGATGCTTCGACATGACATTGCGGATGCCATTACAACATCTACTGCATACTATGCGGCAAGGCCTTCGTGAGTGAAGCCTAATGATGGAAGGATTACTGAAGGTGGTCCGACAAATGGTACAAGGCGTACGGATGACACTCAAGATGTCAGTCCAAATGCGGGTTCTGCTCGGCTAGAATTGTGTGTTCCTCCTCCTACAATAAGTGGAGCGAGGTCAACGGATACACCTGGTATGCTTTCTCTGTAAACTGTTCACTTTTCCTAGCTTGTCTCTCTCTCTCTCTCTCTCTCGAGTAACATCTCTGAAAATCAATTGTGTCTCTAGTAGTAACAGAAAGATTCTTTCTTGATTTTGTGTGTGTTGTATTCTTTACCTGATCCCATATAGGTATCTGATCTGCTACAAGCAAAACAATACCAAAACTTTAGACCTATAAAAATTTTACAGTTGAGTTCTATTTTAATCACAAGATGCTTATTGAATTTTTTTTGCAGTCAACAATGTGCTATCATTGGATCCTGAAGAGCAGCCCCCTGAAGCACCAATCAGCAATAGTGTGGATTCTCGCTCCCTGGATGTCCAACAAAACATAACATCATCTGACTTGCCTACTGAAGATACTCTTAGGGACATTGAGGGCTCAACTTATTTTTCACCGAATGAAGTCTGTACTGAACTTCCACTGTTCAAATCTCCAGGCAGGTTTGTTCTAAATGCTGTCGAGGATGCACTCAGGAATGCTCGTCTGAGAGGGGAATTCAGTTTAAAAGAGCCTATACTAATGCCTTTGGTTCCCCTTTTGGAGGAGCTGGCACGTGATGGTATCTCTACTGATCCTGATCTACAGTCTGATGCAACCAAAGTGGCACATCGATGGGTCAAGATGATGGGAGCTAGTGTTGAAAGTCACAGCTTGAGGTTTGGGCTTTCCTACAGTTCATTGTGGCGTTTGGATTGGTGTTGAAACTAACTAACCAAGATCAAACTTTAAAACTTGCTTCGTATGTTGCTCACTTCAAACAAGCGCCAAAACTCTTTCAGTCTCTTGGTCTCAGTGATGCCATCCCAAGTAAGTTGTACTTCTACAATACATTTGTTGACTTCTAATGATTATTATAATGTAATCTTTTTATGTCTGCAGATTTTGTCACAGAGCTCCTTGACAAAGCCATCTATATTCCTGCAATCCGTTTTATGTTTTATTTCAACGTGGAGAACAACTTTTCTCCACTGGAGTTCTTGGAGGAACAGATCATCAATCTTAGACGCTCAGCCAAGGAAAAGAGAAGAAATGAATCACAGGTTATATAGCTTGCTCCAATCCATCTCTTCTTGTCAAACTGTATATTGTCATTGATGGTTAACTTTGTAATTTATGTTGGCTGATAGGCTGAAGCTAACAGAGATGCTTCTACACTGAGGGAGATGATGGAACTCATTGAAGACTTCCAGCTGGAAATTGACATTCCTGTGGCTCTTATTCTCAAGTTCATGGTTCCTCGAGAAATTGTCTCATCATCTGTTCCAGCTCAATCAACGCATATGCAAGCTTCAGAAACAGACATTCAAAGCTCATGCATTGCCACTGATGGCTTAGACCCGAGCCTTCCAACAAGCTTTGGTTCGTCACCAACTCAACCGGCTATAGACGCAGAAACGTATCAAGCGGCACCAAATCAACCTGTTAATGTAGAAGCGTATCAAGCTGGTGGTTCAGTTACGCTCCAAGGTCAATCTTCTCATCAAGCTGGTTTTAAACGTCCAAGGCTGGATCCTGAGGGTTCTAGACCGGTGATTAGACGTTGCTTCAATCCGCCATCAGGATCTGGCAGATTCTAGTTCTGTGTCTCAAGTTAAAAGCTAGCTAGCTAAGTAGTAGGAAGTAACTAGCAAAAAAAAAAAAAAACAACTTTTGTCTTTGGTCTTGATCTTTGGTTAGTAGCTCCATGGTCTCTCTTAATCTCTCTTTTGCAAAACCAAAACATATACAGAGAATCCTTTTTTTCCAGAATCGGACTAGTGGGGACATGTTTTCCTTAGCTAAAATGATGTGGAGTTTGAAGATACCTCTACAAATTTCTCTGAGCAAACTTATATTTGTAATCGACAGTAACACTTAAACTAAACTAATCTTTTAGCTTCCCATTGATGGCATGCTAAATACAAAGATAATGAACTTAAGACTTAAGAGACAGCTAAATACTAAGACAATGAACAAAAACGAGAAAAAAGGACTCAAAGTATCTTATCTTTTAGCCTTATGCTTAAACCTGATAGATAATATAGATACCTAAAAGTAGAGAGTAGGAGAACAACAACTACACATATAGCTTCATGCTACACAGAAACGAGAGAAAAAAAAAAAACTTTAGCTTCATGCTTAAACCTGATAGATAAGATAATAATATTAGACCATGCCTAAAAGTTTCAGTAGTTGCAATGCTGACACAAATAAGAAGTCAAAAATTCCTTTTCCTGTTAAGGCAATGATGGTGACTGGTGATTTATGTTTGACTTTGCTTTTTAATTACTCTTACTGTAATTTAAGCCAAACAAAATAAATTATTTATTTTGGAGATATAATACTAATTGATTTTGGAAATCCAAACGAATAAGTATATGTTATCTCGCGTTCTTTTCATCATTATCTACACACATTCAGACGCCACAAGACAGAACAGCAGTTGAAAGCAGTCGTGACGGTTCATATCAAGTTCAATTCGTGTTGTGAACTTTTTAGGTTTCGTTTCTTTGGTTTTGGTTTTAATGGGTGACCTATGTTGTTGGCTTGTAGGCTGATGCTGCTACAATGAGGGACATAATGGAACTCATTGAAGACTTCAAGCTTGAAATTGACATTCCTGTGGATCTTATCTTCAAATTCATGGTTCCTAGAGAAATTCAAAACCTTCCAGTTCAATCACCTTCACACACAGTCTTTCAAAGCTCATGCATTGCCACTGATGGCTTAGACCCGAGCCTTCCAACAAGCTTTGGTTCGTCACCAACTCAACCGGCTATAGACGCAGAAACGTATCAAGCGGCACCAAATCAACCTGTTAATGTAGAAGCGTATCAAGCTGGTGGTTCAACTGAGTTCCAAGGTCAATCTTCACATCAAGCTGGTTCTAAACGTCCAAGGGTGGTGGAGGATCCTGAGGGTTCTAGACCGGTGATTAGACCTTGCTTCAATCGACCACCAGGCTTTGGCAGATTCTAGTGCTCTCTTTATCAAGTTTAAGCTATAAAGCTAGCTAGAACGATCTTTTGTTTTTTGGGCTTGATAGGTCTCAGCTATTGGTTAGTAGTAGCTCCATGGTTTCTCTCTTAATGGAATTTGATGAATCCACTACAATACCCTTGTATTTTGTTATGGAATTTGGGAGGCAGTTAAGATCTTGAATTTTTATTATTAACTAGTTTTGATCCATGACGTATGGATATTTGTTCTTCATAATGATATATTTTTAACTTTTGGCAATGCTATAAACTTAATAGTTTAGATGTTCTTATAACAAACTTATACGTTATTCAGTTTTGACAGTAGTGTGTCTTGTTCAATGCGTTTAGTTTCTATTTTTAAATTATGGCATTGTGTTTTTTTATTGTGCTTTTATTCATTTTATTTGGTAAAGTAAACATTAAAGTCTAAAATATTAGAGTTTTAAGTATATTTGTGGGTTTTATTCAGTTTATTCATTTCATTTTATTTTCATTTACTTTTTGAGAAATATACAAAGTATATGTATAATGTTTAGAAAAGGTATTTATAGAATTTACAAAGTGTATGTATAAGGTTTAGAAAACACATATAATATACAAACTGTATGTATAAGGTTTAGAAAAGGTATCCAAGTTATTTCCATTTCCTATTATCGATTCCATTATTAATTATTGTATATTATAGCATGTTTCTAAATATTGTTTCTATTAGTATTGGAATATTCTAATTTCTTTTTATTTATATATTAGATTTTCTTGTGATAAGTAAAAGATTGTAATTTTTACGTTTAAGGTATAGCTAAATTTTAGGAACCGATAGTTATACACTAACCATGTTAAAAATATTAGGAACAATCTTAGGAAGTAAAGAATATTGTTAGTATTCTAATCGTAAAAAAAAAATACCAAGAAAAAGTTTTCTTTTCGATCAATAATATTCAGGAAAAAAATATCCAGAAAAATTCAAGAAAAAAAACCAATAAACAAACAATCTTAACTCGTTACCATCAGAGAAAGAATTCAAAGCAATATCAGCATTCATAAACGAAGCAGAGCACCATTCATTAGAAAACTAATGGTTAATACATACAAGACCATCTCCAACACACTCGTATTTCTATCTTTATATTTTTCCCTAAAATAGAAAAACTCTATTATATAAGTGAAAATGCTCCAATGTATGTCTCTATAATAGAGTTTCTCTATTTATAGGGGAAAATATAGAGATATGATATTTCTACCTCTAAATATAGAGGCAAAAGTAACTTTCCTCTGTATTTTCCTCTAAAATGAGGAACTCTATTATAGAGACATACATTGGAGCATTTTCAGCTTTATAATGAGATCTCTATTTTAGAGGAAATTATAGAGGTGTACATTGGAGATGTTCTATATAAAGAGCTACTATCAAAGCTAAGTGTCGCTTCACATCCAAGCCCCAAATATCAAAAAAAAAGAAAAGAAAAAGAGATCGATGACGGTGATGCAGAACTACCCAAGAGCCTAAACTGATAAAGCCAAACATTACGATACAAAATGATGAATCCTTTCTTCATTGTGTTTAAAAACAATCCTTTCTTCATAAAAATTACAAATTTGACAAATAATTTGCATCTACCAACAACCCATGAATTTAGAGAAGACAATCATTCGAACACGTTATTTTAATAGTTTAGATGCAACAAAAGCTCTTTCGAAAAGTTGTGTATTACATTGATGTCGTCTCCTTCATATTATTATGATCTGTTAACTTGTTGAAACATAAATCTCAGTGTGCGGATACTTGGATTAATTCAAATCAAACCAGTGGCTAACACGAATTATTATACAACTGAAATTGTCTCATCATCTGTTCCAGCTCAATCAACGCATATGCAAGCTTCAGAAACAGACATTCAAAGCTCATGCATTGCCACTGATGGCTTAGACCCGAGCCTTCCAACAAGCTTTGGTTCGTCACCAACTCAACCGGCTATAGACGCAGAAACGTATCAAGCGGCACCAAATCAACCTGTTAATGTAGAAGCGTATCAAGCTGGTGGTTCAGTTACGCTCCAAGGTCAATCTTCTCATCAAGCTGGTTTTAAACGTCCAAGGCTGGATCCTGAGGGTTCTAGACCGGTGATTAGACGTTGCTTCAATCCGCCATCAGGATCTGGCAGATTCTAGTTCTGTGTCTCAAGTTAAAAGCTAGCTAGCTAAGTAGTAGGAAGTAACTAGCAAAAAAAAAAAAAAACAACTTTTGTCTTTGGTCTTGATCTTTGGTTAGTAGCTCCATGGTCTCTCTTAATCTCTCTTTTGCAAAAACCAAAAACATATACAGAGAGAATCCTTTTTTTTTCCAGAATCGGACTAGTGGGGACATGTTTTCCTTAGCTAAAATGATGTGGAGTTTGAAGATACCTCTACAAATTTCTCTGAGCAAACTTATATTTGTAATCGACAGTAACACTTAAACTAAACTAATCTTTTAGCTTCCCATTGATGGCATGCTAAATACAAAGATAATGAACTTAAGACTTAAGAGACAGCTAAATACTAAGACAATGAACAAAAACGAGAAAAAAGGACTCAAAGTATCTTATCTTTTAGCCTTATGCTTAAACCTGATAGATAATATAGATACCTAAAAGTAGAGAGTAGGAGAACAACAACTACACATATAGCTTCATGCTACACAGAAACGAGAGAAAAAAAAAAAACTTTAGCTTCATGCTTAAACCTGATAGATAAGATAATAATATTAGACCATGCCTAAAAGTTTCAGTAGTTGCAATGCTGACACAAATAAGAAGTCAAAAATTCCTTTTCCTGTTAAGGCAATGATGGTGACTGGTGATTTATGTTTGACTTTGCTTTTTAATTACTCTTACTGTAATTTAAGCCAAACAAAATAAATTATTTATTTTGGAGATATAATACTAATTGATTTTGGAAATCCAAACGAATAAGTATATGTTATCTCGCGTTCTTTTCATCATTATCTACACACATTCAGACGCCACAAGACAGAACAGCAGTTGAAAGCAGTCGTGACGGTTCATATCAAGTTCAATTCGTGTTGTGAACTTTTTAGGTTTCGTTTCTTTGGTTTTGGTTTTTAATGGGTGACTTGATGGAGAAGGCAAGGAGTAGTCTAGCGCTTGTTGATCCAAGCAAACATAACTTCCGCCGAACCCTAGATTCTCTCCAGGAAAGCGCTCATTCTCTCCTTCTCCTTTCCGTTCAATGGAAGGAGATCGAAGGGCATTTGGATTCAACGAAAAGCCTTCTCGAAGAGCGAGCCAAAGAGCTACAAGCACGGGAGGAATCACTCAATGGCCGAGCCATGGAACTTGAGACCAAGGAGAAGGAGATTGCTTCGGTTCATGACTCGTTCAAAGCCAAAGTGGATGAGTTTGAGAAGATGGAGGTGATGTTTCACTCGGAATGCAAGGAAGCTATGGAGAGAAGGAAGGCAGAGGTTGAAGGGTTTACAAAGAGAATCGAGTCCATGTAGAAGGAACTACAGCAACATAGAGATCTGAGACATGAGTTTGAGCCACTGGTTTCACTGTTGGCTAAAGACAAAGGCTGCTCAAGTGCTACGAACGCAACAGGTCTTGAGGATGATTTGGTTAAGAGAAACCAAGCCTTGGCGAGATTGATTCCGTGTTTGGACCCGGCAAAGCTTGTGTTGGATGCTATACAAGGGTCTTTCAAAGATTTTAATGATAGTGTTGTTAAAAGCTGCATCGTCTTGTTGGAGAAACTGATACAGATGAATCTGCCTATCACACGGGAGGTGAACCAGGAAGCGACTCATCTTGGTATTAACTGGATAAGCAAGGCGAAAGCTAACACATACAATGACTCGTGGGTGTTATGTTGCTTGTTGTTTCTGGCTGCTTATGGTTTGGCCTCTTTGACTACTCGTGAAGTGCTCTTAACTCTTTTAGAGCGGTTCCTTCTGCATGATCAGGCCCCGAAGCTGTTTCGGCTTCTGGAGTTAGAACATAGTGTTTATGGTAATGTCTACTTGACTACTTGTTTGTAGATGTTTTCACAATCACAAAATACTTAAAGGTCATATGAATTGCTCTGCAGGTGTGGTTGAAAATCTGAAGAAGAAGGAAGAGTACTTAGCAGTACTGAGATTCATCTGTGAGTTCCGGTTATACAAGCTGTGTCCAGGAGGGAGACCTGGAGCTCTTTTGCAGGAGTACTTGATTTCGTCAGATAGATCTGCCCGAATACTTTCTGAGACTGGAAACTCAGTGGAGGCTCAGGTAAAAGCTTAAACTCTCTTTCTCAATCTGGCTTGTGACGTGTGTTCATTTGTGAGATGTAAGCTTGTTGACTTGTTGTAGAAAGCGAAGAGGGAGAAGATAGAAGCTGATGCAACCATGGCCCTTGAGTGCATCCGTGAGAGGAAAGCTGTGCATATGTTCCCTCCTAAGATTCTTAATAAGCTGAGTCTACTACAGAACGGTGGATCAGTCCAAAGAGCAATGGAACAAGTTCATAAAAGTACTGAGAGAAGACAAAACACAACCAATGCTGTAGAGAAGCTTAAAGCTGAATCTGTCATTCCATATGAACAGAAGCAGTCTGAAACTAAACGACAAAGATTAACTGAACAGATAACTCCTACACAGAGTTCAACTGGTATGTTGATTCATGTATCAACCTAAGTTGTAATACACTGATACTTTATTAAGTTTTTGTTTCCCTGTGGCTTTCTGTTTGCTTTATTAAATGCCCAAAAACATGAGTTCTGTAACTTCTTTCTACTGTTTTTGTCTTTGGGGAAACTTGAGACATCACTCTAATCAGAACATGTGTTTCAGTTCCTTCAGGGGAGAAGACTGATGAATCAGGAGTAAATGGTCAGCCAGATGCCAAACCAACTCATTCATTAAGCACTGAAACTAAGCCAACCACTCTCTCTGGCTCCATCAACGCAGACATGTTAAGGGAGTTACTAGAAAAGAAACCTCTAGAGCGTGATATCTCCAACGCTCTCAGATGCACATCAGATCCAGCAAAGCTTGTTCTAGACACATCTATGTCATTGTGTCCTACAAACACCGAAGGGAGCTACCAGTTCAAGCTGCTGGTTACTTCAGATAGCTGCTCCTTATTGTTGGACCAGCTGAAGAAGCTTAAAGCTGAATCTGTCATTCCATATGAACAGAAGCAGTCTGAAACTAAACGACAAAGATTAACTGAACAGATAACTCCTACACAGAGTTCAACTGGTATGTTGATTCATGTATCAACCTAAGTTGTAATACACTGATACTTTATTAAGTTTTTGTTTCCCTGTGGCTTTCTGTTTGCTTTATTAAATGCCCAAAAACATGAGTTCTGTAACTTCTTTCTACTGTTTTTGTCTTTGGGGAAACTTGAGACATCACTCTAATCAGAACATGTGTTTCAGTTCCTTCAGGGGAGAAGACTGATGAATCAGGAGTAAATGGTCAGCCAGATGCCAAACCAACTCATTCATTAAGCACTGAAACTAAGCCAACCACTCTCTCTGGCTCCATCAACGCAGACATGTTAAGGGAGTTACTAGAAAAGAAACCTCTAGAGCGTGATATCTCCAACGCTCTCAGATGCACATCAGATCCAGCAAAGCTTGTTCTAGACACATCTATGTCATTGTGTCCTACAAACACCGAAGGGAGCTACCAGTTCAAGCTGCTGGTTACTTCAGATAGCTGCTCCTTATTGTTGGACCAGCTGAAGAAGCTCCAAGCTCAAATTGGAAACCCAATGAAAGGCGATGCAAAGAAACTTGCCGTTTACTGGAGAGACAAGATTACAAAGAATAAGACTGATGAACTTGAAGTCGTTTGTTTCCTGAATTTTCTAGGTATCTATGGAATAGTGTCAGAGTTCAAGACCAGTGACCTTCTAGGTTTGCTAGAAAACTCTTACTGGCAAACTGTATGTCCTGATCTTTGCCAGTTTCTAGGGTTGGACAACGCCATTACAGGTGATGATCCTTGTTCTTTACTCTCCTCTCCCACCATTGTGAATCTCTCTAAGCATTAGACATGTATGAACTTTATGAACAGGTTTCATTCAAAACCTCATAAAGACTGATCATCGTCTCAAGGCAGTTAACTACATATACTCATTTGGTATGGTTCACAAGTTCCATCCTGTTTCCGCTATTATAAACGATTCATTGAGGATTACAAAGGAGTCTGCAGAGAAGGCTTTTAGAGACGCAGAGAATGAACCTGCATCACAGGTAAATATTCAATGTTCTTTCTTTTATCTACCAACTCAAAAGAGAGTGTTGTTGTGACACAGAGTAGACTTTACAGGTTGCAGCCATAGACAGGCAGATCAGGTCCGTAAGAGCTGTCATTAGATGCATAACGTCTCACGAACTCGAATCAGAGTTCCAACTCGGAGACCTCGAGGAGAGGATCAAGTCACTTTTGAAGCTTAGAAGAAACGTGTCTGGTACGGCAGAACCACCAAGTTTATTAGCAGAGGTTGGTTCTGTCAGCAGCAGCAACACACGCTTGGAACATTCAACGACAGCTGTTTCCTCCTCTGCAAGCAAACCGGGTTCGAGAGGACAAAAACGCAGTCAGAGCTCAGTTCATGTTGCTTCACACGCAAGCAATCACTTTCCTGAGCATGGATATTCACTGAATCAAAGACTGACTTGGCCGCCGGTTGATCATTACAACAGAGGTTTCAACGCTGACTACAATCATAACCAGTGGACACAACCGGATGGACCTCCTCAGTATCACCAATATTATCAACAGTATGATCCTTATCACAGGAATCATTTCTAGTGTATTATTGCTTCGTAGGTGCCTTTTTTAGTGTTTGCAGCAGATCTTTCTAATCAGACATTTTGTGTACTAGTCACTCCATCAATTTTTTTTCTTTCTAATCAGACATTTTACATCAGATCTTTCTAATTGTCATGGTAATGTAACATTGATGTTGCGAAGATACCAAATGGTCATAAAGTAATCCTCTGACTTTCAAGTCAGTAAGCTCATGCTAGAGTGAATCGACGATTAAAGACGTCCAAAGTTTTGCCAGTGATCTGAGAACATCTGCATTACTAATTACTAATCATCAATAGCCACACAACAAAAACAGTAAAAATATGAAAGAAGAAGAGAAAGTTGAAAAAATTTCACAAAAGTTTTCAAATGCTCATTTATCATTCATACATAAAGTAGATGTATTAGTTTACTTTAGATCTCTACTGGTCTATCCTTTTCTATATTTGTTAGTTCTCATTGTTTAGAAATTTTTGCCTAGAAAACTTAATACGTTCTCGACGAAAGAAAAGATAGGCTCCTTTGTCATTTATTTTTATGATTGAATTTTAACACTAAACAATATTTCATATTTAAAAACTCAATTGAAAAAATTCACCAATAATAATATTTTTATGAAATATTATTAGCGTTACTTATTTTTAAGAGTAACATGTACTAATTTTTCACATTTTAAGTAACTCAGAGATCATTGCAAGCAATTTTTTTGCTTTTAGTGTAAATTCTCATCCAATTTAGTCATGAATCATTTTTTTGGTTCCACTTTGACGATGCAAGACATTGTGAAGTATAAATGGAAAACAATGCATGGTCTAAGCCAAGATCAATTTAAAAAGTTCATTGTTGATATCGTTATGCAAGTATATATAAATTTGGAAACCTTAGGTTGTTTTCTGGATAAAACTAGGAAGTTGTTGCAGCTCCCGAGTTCTATTGATGAGGCTTTTAGGTCACGGAAATCTTGCTACACAAAAAATAATATGATAATGGTTCAGTTTCTAAAGCATGATATGTAGTATTTGCAAAGTTTCATTCAAGGTTTGGTTGGGAAGTTTGAAACAAGCAAAATTATGAGCGAGGAGTGCATGGACCTCTTGGAAGTAAGAATCTTAAAATGATTTTTATATGGTTTACATGGACATGTCACTGTTCTAATTACATTTTCTCTATTTGTTAGCTTCTATGCGAAAAGGTTTTTAGTTTCTAAAGAAGAGCGATGACTCTTTAGAAGAGCAGTGAACTGAAATCTTGTCTAGTAAGGTATGTGTTAAGTTCAATACCTCTAATACTGTTAATATGTGAACTCACGATTACAGACTCTCAATACACAATTAACCACTGGAATAAGCACTCAATGGCTATCAAAATCACTCTCTCAAGATGATCTTGACACACTCATATGAATCTCTCGCGAGATATCGTCTCTCATCTCTCCATACAAATTCGAATATGAAAATCTATGCCTTCTCTCTTTCACTCCTACACTATTTTATTCTCGAAACATATCATAACAGCAAACATTCCAAATGAATTATAGTCTTTCTTCCTCCTCAATCTGTTGATCAGCTGACCTTTTATTCACACCAACACTATTCAAATCCTCTTCTATCTATAAGCTCTGTTTCTTGCTCTTCTTCTTCTTATAGTAGACTTGTTCAAATATATCAGTATGTCAGACTTCTATAGAACCTTATATTTAGTTTTTGAATATTATTTTTTTCGAATTACATTGTCTTTTCTATATTAGTTAAATAAGATATTTAACTTATTTTTTACTTTGTATGTACAGCCAGTATGCATCTTATACTCTCGGTACTGTCTATGTTACATGCTTATCTTTGCTGGATACCATTGAATTACATTTTTTTACTCTCCTCTGGAAATATACGTAAAATAAAATAGAGATAGATGTTAGAATACACATACATATTGATACGATTATGGTTCGATATATGTTCGGTTTATGCAGCTTGGGAAAATCTTCAAGCTCTTTACATCGCCATCACCAGTATTTAGGAGCCATGCTCTTCAGAGTCTGACTGAGGTACTTTTATGTTTTAGTTCAAATTTTTTTTGTTGTCAATGGAATGTATATTTAACTATATATTGGATAAAAATTGTAATTGTAGCTCTTCCGGAGCTGCCAGCATATAGAAACTCTGTTAACATAGTGTACGGTGTCCATTATGCCAACATGTACGCCATGATCATAGGGCAGTTATATTATCTGTCTTTTTGTGTTGCCTCTATTTGTTTTATTGTATTTTTTTTTCATTGACATTCTGATTCTTCGAATTAGTTATGTAATAATTTTGGTCTATTTCATTCACCGAATTCAGCTATAATCTATAAAACATCTTTTACTCTCATCCACTCGGTTCAAACTCAACATGAAGACTTCTTCTAAACCCACCATCGAAATTGTGTCTACACTTGTTCTCATGTTTGCAGGTAATACACCCACTGAGTACATAGAAAATACTAACTGATGGATGACCAGTTAGTATTTTCTATGCACTTTGTTTTGAGGTACTTTGTTGATTGTTAAATCATGAATCCTTTAAAAAATCTTTAAAGGTGACATAAAACGTACTCAGTGGGTTTTGACGAACAAACCCTTATCACTTGCCTACGTCTTTGTTTATTGGTGTTTGTTCTGTTTTTTTTTAGATCCTCAGTCTTGTTAGTTCAAAGTATTTTGGTCTTGGTTCCTGTTTGTCGGGCTTTGCTTTTCCGTATATGGACCATTTGCCTCTGAAGATCATGACTTTCTATCAGTGTATTCCTAACAATGTATTCCTTGTTGTTCTTCCTAAATGAAAGTCACTTTTCTATATGTCGATCTCATGTTAATTTTTAAAATGGTCAATTACAATAATATTCTTAATGAACTAAAAATAATATGTATAATGTCGGTGATAAGATTTTCTATTTTTAACTTTCCTTTTTAGTTAATAATATAATATTTTTGAAAAAAATAATTTCCTTGTTGCTGTAATCTTCCCAAAATATAAAAATGGAAATATCTACAAAACTAATAGTTGCTTCGTCATAAACGTGAACTGAGAAAAAGTGAATTAAAAATGTTGTTTGATAAAAGTGAATTCATAAATGTTCGCAAGAGTGAATTCATAAATATTTTGTAAATAAAAGTGAATTTATGTCTAAATTTGTTTCAAAAAAAAAAATGAAACCAGAAAAAGTTTGTTTAATATAACTTTGTTCACTATAAACGTGAACTAATATTTGCTTCATAATTAACTAGAATTCATTAAAAATCTTTAGTAATAAATATCTTAGATATTTTGTTTTTCTAAATTAAAATATTAATAATATTATTTCAAATAATATTAAAAATATTAAAGGAAAACAACTGAACTGAAAATATTTTTGTTATCTATCTATTTTTATCGAATGATTAAAAATATTTTAAGAAAATATAAATCAATTACATGTGTCATATATTGATCATTTCACTATATGATCCTATCATAATTTTTATGTTATAACTAATTTGAGAACTAAAAAAAAGTAAAAAACAATTCAAGGATTAAAATAAAACTACGATTATTAATAATTAAAATTAAACTGGGCTAAATTGATACTACTTTAATTTGTTATCTCAAAACAACATATAACAAATTAAACAAAATTTTATGAATATAAATTTACAATTTGTAGACAGAAAACTGAATTACATGTAATTAATAAAATAAATATAGTTTTTACTATTTAAACCCAAACCTATACAGTTCAGCTTAAAATATAAATATAAAAAATATCCACCAAATTGAAAATTTAATCCGTCATATTTTTTATATAAATTTACATAGACAGCCAAGATATAAATAAAATATTATGTAAAAAATTAATTTTCATAAATATAAATTATAAAAGATAATTTTATAAATAAATAAATGTCAATATCCGCACATAAGCACGGAAAAATCACCTGGTTGTAGTGTTAAAATTGCTCATGTATTATTGCTCATGTATTATTGCTTCCAAAAAAATATTTATTTGTGATATAATGTAAAATCTTACAAAAATATTTTGGTTGACAGACGAAGCTATACTATCAAATCTAGAATTTCATTTGGTGTTCAAAGAAAGAAAAAAAGAAAAATCATTTAATTTTTTAAAAAATAGTATAAAAGATCTTACAACCGTGTGAAGAAAAAAAAAAAAAGTAAAGTAAATTTAGGAGGTAAAAAGGTAAAAATTGATTTATTCATTAAGGAAAAAAAAATAAAAAACAGAGACCGACGAGACGACCTTTAAAACATCTCCGTCTTACGTTCCCTCTCTCTTTCTCTCGTTATCTCGATTTCTGCCTCTTCACTCGAAATTTAGGGTTCTTTTAATTCTTCTCATGAGCAATCTGGCTTTCGAGCTTCCAAGCTTCAAGCTTTTAGGTAATTTAAACTTATGGGCTTTTAGTTTCCCGTCGTCTTAGGGTTTATCTTTGCATATCACTGGAAATTCTCATTTTACAGTCCTTGTTGTGTCTCATCGTTCGATAGAAAAAGGTTTTAGCTTTCGATCTGGGCTTCTTCGAGAATGTAATCCTCTGCTCTGCTTAGACTCTATTCATGATTGTCTTCTCTGCTTTGAGAAGAAAAATCCAAACTTTATTTTAAGATCTCAGCATTGCCAATTAAACAAGACATGACTTATGCTTTCTTCTTCTTACTTACTGAGTTTTCGTTTGCAGGTCCTGATTCTTGTTTATCTGATGAATGCTGGAAGTACATTGTTTAAGATCTGTCGGTTCTTGTCTCTTATCTGGTAAGCTTAGTTCTGTCTTCACAGTCTCTCTTTTTGTAATGGCAGATCAGGATTCAGGAATTGACATTGCAATTCTTTTTGTTTGTTTGCAGAATGTGATATTTGGTTCATTTTAGTTCGATTTGACGACCTCTGAGATTTACCTGATTCTTGGATTATAATGGACTGGAACAAGGAAGAGGCCTGTAGGGCAAAGGCATTGGCAGAGAGTATGATGCAGAGAGGTGAATTCTCCAAGGCTCAGAGGCTTGTGATGAAGGCTCAGAGACTCTTCTCAGGTCTTGACAGCTTACCTCAAATGCTAGCCGTGTGATGTACATTGCTCTTCCGACCAGAAAATCAACGGTCTTGAGAACTGGTACGGTATTCTTCAAGCTATGCATTTTTCTGATGATGCTGCAATCAAGAAGCAGTACAGGAAGCTCGCCTTGCTTCTCCATCCTGACAAAAACCAGTTCGCCGGTGCAGAGGCTGCTTTCAAGTTGATTGGGGAAGCTAACAGATTGCTTTCTGACAAGGAAAAACGGATGCAGTATGATATCAAGCACAGAATCTATTCACGGGTTGCTAGCAGACAATTGAATGCAAACTCTGATCGACAATTTGAGCTGCAAACAGTGCTGGTAACAGTACTGTTAAGAAGGAAACATTTTGGACATGTTGCGAGCATTGTGGCTATAAATACAAGTACTTGGGACAGTATGTGAACTCCAAAATGTATTGTTCCCGTTGTCAAAGATCATTCATGGCTTACAACACTGGGTTTAATGGAGTGCCGCCTAAACCCAGCACTAGTCAGAAAGAAGCTCAACGTCAGGGGCCTTGTGACACTCCTGTGAGTAAAAACGTGGAGTCTACTGGTGTTCAACCAGGAAGTGTAGCAGCTGAGGTCAATAAGAAAGAATCTGCCAAAGAGAAATTCAACAAGAAGAATGAAGGAGGTGAGAAAAATGCTGAAGTAAGAAAACCCAAACTAGAGGATGGGTCGATGAAGAATGATACTGAACCAAGTAAATCCGAGGAAGGTGAGGGAAAGATGGACAAGACAGCTGATCTACCCAAAGCTGATGGTTTGAAGCCGCAACCTGAGGTTACAGAACCAGAAAAAGGTGCATCAAAATCTGTACCTGATGAATCCCTTTCAAAGTCTAGTCAAGCACCCTCAGTGAACAAGGGCAAAAGAAAGAGGAGAGAGATTGGTGAGGAGACGACTGAGGATAAAGCAGATTCAAAGGACAATAGGAGGACATCTTCAAGGAAAAGGCAGCATGTTTCTTGCGCAGAGAACGGAAGAAGTGATGACGCTTTCAGCCCTCCCTCACTTACGCCAAGATCAAAAGTTGGATCAAAATCTGAGCGAACCAAGAAAAAACAAAAGTTAGGTGTTGGATCATCCAAGCGTCTTGGTTCTGGTGGTTCTTCTGGATATGAAGTACGTGGAGAAGGGATTGATATGGCAGGAAAGATTGACAACAAGCACAAGCCTATTACGCAGGATTCTCCTGATCCAGACTTTCATAATTTTGAAGTGACAACAAGCTCTTTTGCTGTCAACCAGGTGTGGTCTCTGTATGATCCGACTGATGGTATGCCTCGGTCTTATGCTCGGATTAGAAAAGTGTTTGAAGCTGAGTTCAAGGTTTGTATTACGTGGCTTGACCCCTTAGAAGATAATAACGATAACATTGCTTGTGGAATTTTCCAAGAGAGGGAGTCAGAGGAAATCGACGACCGTTTGATATTCTCTTGTCAGATGCTTCATTTACCTGGTGACAGTAACACCGTTATTTATCCAAGAAAAGGAGAGGTTTGGGCCGTTTTCAGAGGCTGGGATAGCAGTTGGAATGGTAGCTCAGAAAAGCATAAAGGAACTTATGAATATGACTTTGTTGAAGTTCTGTGTGATTTTAATGATGTGGATGGCCTTGGAGTGGCTTACTTGGGAAAAGTGGAAGGGTTTGTTTCCCTGTTTCGACGACATGTAAAGTATGAAGTTCTCCAACTTCAGATTCCACCAACCGAGATGCTAAGGTTTTCTCACAAAGTCCCCTCATTCAAATTGACTGGAAGGGAGAGTGAAGGTGTTCCTCCTGGGTGCTTCAATTAGACACTGCTGCTTTACCAAAAGAGATGTTCGAGGTTGTTAATTCTAAAGCTAATGTTGGTTTGGATAGTGAAATGCCGAATGTTAAAACTGTTGGTTCTGTTCCTGAGGCTTCCAAGGTTCAAGTGCAGGCAAAGAAACGTCAAAAACTCAATGACAATCATGAAATAAACTCAGTGAAGAAGTCCAAGAAGAGTGCCAAAGCAGTGGATGGCTTGAACCTGCGAAAATCCCCTCGTCTTCTGAGTGAAACAAAGAACCGAGTAACTTCAAGTCCAGGCCAAGAAAAAACTGAAAAGAAGAGTGCTAAAGATGATGTGTCCTGCAAACAGCCAGATGTGTTTTGTTTTTCTGATGAGACGACGCCTACACCAAAGAAACCTGCAAAAGTCACTGCGGCTGATTCTTCAAGGATCAGAAAAACACAGAAATCCACAGGGAACTCAAAGAAACGTGGGAGAAATGATTGAGTCATTGTCTCAGTCCAGAAGTAATGGTTTGCTGAATGGTGCTGAAAAATCCTCAGTTTCAGAGCCTCATGGGCCATCCAGTTGCACAACCAGACAAGAAAACGCTTATAACTTCGAGAACCAGAGATCCCAGGACAAGTTTCAGGTTGGTCAAATATGGGCTATTTACAGCAGCATTGACAAAGGGATGCCCAGAAAGTATGCTCAGGTTAAGAGAATCGACACAAGTCCTGAATTCGAGCTACATGTAGCACCTCTAGAGCTGTGTCGTCCTCCAAATCTCATGACAAATTCTGTATGCTGCGGCTGCTTTAAGTTGAAAACAGGTACAGCAGATGTTCTTGTACCTAGCAGCTTCTCACATCAGATTAAAGCTGTGAGGAGTGGAATAAACAGATACGAAATATACCCAGGAAAGGGTGAGATATGGGCTCTGTATAAGAACTGGAACCGTCCAGATTGTGCAGAGACTGAAGAACTTGAGATTGTAGAGGTAGTTGAAATGAACGAGCAGAGCATACAAGTGGTGGTATTGTATGCTAAAGCGTGTAACAACCCTCTCTACAGTAGGTGTGTGGAGTCAGTGGCGGGTTTTGTAGACATTCCAATGACGGAAGTGAATAGATTCTCACATCAGGTTCCAGCGTTTAGACGTGAGAGAAGTGGAGGCTACGAATGGTGGGAGCTTGACTCTAAAGCACTAATTGATCTTTAACTCAAAGAAGCTTAAGTCTCTTTCTTTTTGTTAATCTTGTCTAGTTTAAAATGTGATGTTAAATTAGAACATGAAGAAGAGACTGAATATAATATAATCAAGAGAGAAGAATGTTTGATCAAATCGATTAAATCAAATGAAATGGAATCATTGAGAAATAGATCAAGAAAATAATCTAACCATTCATCTTATGAGACTGACCATAGTTACGATTAAACATTACATTGTCAAAATATATCTTATCTGGTTTAGGATGTGATGCTAAATTAAAATATGAAGACAAAATTGAATATAATATGATCAAGAGAGAAAATATGTGTGATCAAATCGAGTAAATCAAATGAGATGGAATCATTGAAGAAGAGACCAAGAAAGGTAAATGAAACAAATATTCCAACCATTCATCTAATTAGAGCAACCATCTTATGATTAAAGAGTATGTTACCAAAATATATTTTATCTAGTTTCAAATGTGATGCTAAATTAAAACATGAAGAATAAACTGAATATAATATAATCAAGAGAGAAAAAATGTTTGATCAAATCGAGTAAATTAAATGAAATGAAATCATTGAGAAAGAGACCAAGAAAGGTAACAGAAACAAATAATTCAACCATTTATCTAATGAGAGCAACCATCGTTATGATCAAACAGTACATTGCCAAAACATATCTTGTCTAGTTTAGAATGTGATGCTAAATTAAAACATGAAGAAGAAGAGACTGAATATAATATAATCTAGAGAAAAAAATGTTTGATCAAATCAATAAATCAAATGAGATGGAATCATTGAGAAAGAGACCAAAAAGGTAACTGAAACAAATAATCAAACCATTCATATAGTGAGAGCAACCATCATTTTGATTAAACAGATATGTCTAGTTTAGAACGTGATGCTAATTAAATTAATACATGAAGAAGAGACTGAATATAATATAATCAAGAGAATAAATCAAATGAGATGGAATCATTGAGAAAGAGACCAAGAAAAGGTAACTGAAACAAATAATTTACCCATTCATCTAATGAGAGCAAACACTATTATGATTAAACTATATGTTGTCAAAACATATCTTGTCTACATTAGAATGTGATGCTAAATTAAAACATGAAGAAGATACTGAATATAATATAATCAAGTGAGAAAAATGTTTGACCAAACCGAGTAAATCAAACATATATAAATTTAATGGAAGAATTTATGAATGTTATTCATTATTTTTTTGTAAAAAGAATTCACACAAAACTAAATAATAAAATAAGCAAAAAAAGCAAAAGAAAAAGCGAAATTCAAGTAAGTTATAAAAAAATGAAAAGCAAGAAAATATTAGTTTGATAACATTAGATGTAGTGGGGCGCCACTTTATGATGGCTAGATGTGTGTTCCCATTCACTCTATTAGCTGCAACATAAAGAATGTTCTGAATTTTTTTCAAGAGCATTGCAACATGAAGAATGTTCTAACCTTTTTTGTTGAACATGTGTTTTGAAAAATGAAAATGGACAGTGTTTTAGAATCTCTTGAAAACGTTCATATTTGTTTTCTACTGCCGTATGGAGAGGATATGATCCATCATGGTCACATACATAAACGCCCTTCATTGATCGGTCTAACAGAATACACACTCCTTCATAGTATCCAATTGACACTCCAAACGAAAGACGACTTCTTCATTCTTCATAAGAAAGTTATAAATAATTTTAAGAAACAATAAATTTACTTAGAAATAAAAAGTTCTACCTAAACAATAAGAAATCATATATTTTGTTATTTTACTATTGATTTCATCAGCAGAAAATTATATATAAGTATAGGTTACTCTTAAACACAGATAATGCTAATTAGTGGATATTCAGATATTCATTTGATTTTGATTCAATTTTTGTTCGGTTTAATTTTTGGATTCCAGAAATATAGAAACGGTTTAGATACTTGTTAACATCGATTCAATTTTTGGATTCGATTTTCTCTGTTTGCTTTTTGATTCTAGATTTATATGCATATGCCTACAGTACTAATCATACTCTTAAGATCACAGATTAAACTTTGGACCTCTGGGAATATTATAATCATGGATTCACTCTATCGTGATGCTCAATTAAAAACCTGAAGACTGAATATAGAAGATAATATATACAAAAATAATGTTTGATCAAATCAAGTAAATCAAGTGAGATTTAATCATTGAGATAGAGATCAAGAAAGGTAACCGAAACAAATAATCAATCAATCATAAACTGGAAAATAAATAATTTATGGTTGGATACTATGGATATTGACACCGTTGGCTATAATACTCTGATCAAGGCAAATACTAGAAGCATGTAAAACAGAATGAGAAGTGAACATTGTTGTATCAGAGAATGATAAGAAATTCTGTGGAAGATGATGATTGTCAAAGATCTGTGTAAAGCTGTAGGTAAAAAACAATAGTTCATAAACCCTCTTTTTCCTGAAGTTGAGTAGATGTGTAAAAGGTCTTGAACTGGAACCTAACTCACTACATACAAAATTAAAGCTATTCGGATTTATGATATGGTTTCTGGAAAGCTTGTCTTGAAGATAATGGGAAAACAATCTCGAAATGTTCTGGAAGTTTCCTTTATCATACATATTCCGCTTGGCAACGATGGTCTCAGCTTTGGCCTCAGATCTTCCAAAGTCCCTCCATTTGCTCTTTGATGAACGTTCCAGCTCAATGTTGTTCATGCCTGCCTTGAGAGCAGCAGCACTTGCCTTTGCTTCGCTTATCTTCTTCTGCAAACTTATGTACTCTCTCCATTTGAATTTCTGTCATCAAACAAACAATACCGTTCACAGAGTGATGACTATGGGCCAAGATATGATAACAATCTAGAGGTGACAAACTTTACCTCATTAGTTGTTGTGTTGGTTAAGCAGAGATTGAGATGATAGCCGAAGAAGCCAGCAAGGAGGAGAGAAACAAGTGCAAAAAACACCAATAGAAGTATCTGAGTATTGTATGTACCAACTAGCCACTGTTTCAGAGACAAACCAGACATGCCTGTAAGTAGGCAACAAAAGAGAGGAAGATTAAGATCTGTTTAGTTGTTACTTACCTGTAAAACACGGAGCTAAGCTATGAAAGAGTGCTCTATCCCGTAATAGGCTGTATAGAGAGAATCCATATTCAACAGCTTCAGATGTCAAAAGCTTTAAGATACTAGTTGGGGACAAGGGTCTTTGGTATGATACTTACTGGTTAATATATGTACAATGCGGAGTTCTTTTACTCGCCCAGCAAGAATAAACCCAATGGCTACAGCTCCGTAGAGACAAAGAAGGAAATGCCTACAAGACACTAAAGAACCATTTATATAAACTATTACCAAGTAGTATCCAATTAAAGGCTGGTTAAGTATTAGAATGAGAGCTTACCATAAAAGAAAAGCCATGAAATATTTGGTATTCTTTTCGCCAATACAGTTGTTCTGTAACAGGAGGTTTGGTATCAATCACATTATCAACAAGTACAGTTAAGAGATATTATTAAGGAGCTTTGGGCAGTGTACAAACCATCCACCCACAATGATGATCAAACCGCGCCACACAACGGTTGCAGATGCTGCAATGCTTGGATCTAGCTGGTCTGAACGAGAAAGAAACTGTCAAGAGACATCACAACTCAAAGCAAGGGAGCCTGCAGGGTTTTGAATGTACTCACTTTGGTATTTTACAGGTTGGACATTCTTTCTCCGAGTAAATGATCTCATCATAAGGGTAAGCAGAGATGTACTGAGAAACATTCTTAGAATTCACAGTCCCTGGATCACAAAAGCTTGTCAATAGAAAAAGCAGGACACCAATTATAACAGCCCCAAAGCTCATATACCTACATAAAACAAATTTGAATGATTTTTAAGATGTTATCATACAGAGTTTTAAGAAGGTACTAAAGAGAACCATGTCTTACTTGTGAACTTCGCCGATATAATACCCAGGTATATAGACAAAAGAAGATTTTGCAGTAATAAAGTACGTTGATCCAAGAATCAAGAGGTATATGATCTGCAACATGTGGACAACATTTTAAGACACAGAAGCGAATGATACTGATTCTCATCATGCCATTCGCAATTAGCTATGTTTCCAAGATTAAAATCTCAAACTTGCTTTCCATATAGTTCACAAGACTAGTTCAGAGCTAGGAACTCAAGAATCACAAATCAAAATCTTCACCAATGAATCAGCTACTTGGATTACTCAACTGATCCCAACATGTAACCAACACAACCCTCTAATCCAAAACAATAGCTCTCAATGAACTCACTAATAATCCAAATCAAAGCAAGAAGACAGAAGCACTAACTTGCAGCAAAGGATTAGGCCGATCACAGCAGAAACTCTCAACCGACAGAACCGCGTCCGTACCCTTGGAACCAAACACAAACTCAACAAATCTCCTACATGAAAAACAACAACAACAACACAGTACGATCACGAATCCCCTAACCGACAGAAGTTTACTAACAGTGCAAAAAAGACAGAGGTTTTAAAAGTACAGTAGGTAATCCCAAGCGCCGAAAGTGAGGAAGTAGTGAATCCATCCAATGGGTGTGCCTTTGAAGATAGGCGAATGGCCACAGAGGAAAGACAAAACCACCGTTAGCGTCACCATTCCGTGACACACCAAAACCCATTGTACCTCCATCGAATGTGTCCCTTTTCTCCCAGAGAACAAGAAATCTCCGATGTGGGTTTCGATGGACTTGTAGATTCGAATCAGAAAGTTGAAATCTTTTTTATCCTTGTCTCTAGAGAAATTTTCTCCAATGATTTAGGGATTTGAGTTTATGGGATTAAGGGTTACTCTTTTATTTCGTAAGAAGGTCCACCATTGCTAGACTTACTTTAATGTTCAATTAGTTAACAGTTAACTGGAGGCCTGTCGGTCCGGTTCGTTCGGGTTATTTGATTAGTTAGTTCGGTTCAATATATATCTTACCGAATTAACTATAAATAAAGTTCGGTTTAATAAAAAATTTATATCGAAGTTTTTAGTTTGGTTAAATTTTGATTTAGTTTTGTTGAAATTTTGATACATTTGATTAGTTTTACTGTTATTTTGATTAGTTCATTTTATTTAAATGATTTGGGTATAATTTTTTACTTTTTTAAAATAAAAAATAAAAAATAAAAAAATTGATTGCCAAACAGATAACTTCCAACCAAACCAACCGAATTTTCAGTTCGGATCGGTTCAAAATACGGGCCTAAGTTAATATGTCTTAATGAATGTTGTCTTGACCTTTATTAGTATCATCATCAAAAAATGCTTTCTTTACATGATGGAGATGTCAACAGAATCTATGAAGTAGACATTGTAATTCTTAGATATCAGAAGGGTCTATAGAATCTTCAATGATTTGTATACAAGAACCAACAGATTCTCCCTTGGACATAGCATCTGCAAGCTTGGATCTAGCTACCTCATGGCGACGTAGTAACAGTATAGTGTTGAGTACTGACCACCTCACCTGAGAGTCTGCTTTCTTCTGTGTGAACCCCAAACTCTTCACCAAACCATCTAACTGTTTCCATCAAATAACATTTTAGCATGCACACACATATATCTTTATGATCAGAAGGGGTGGGTAGAGAAATGAGACCTTGCTAATATCGTCAAGACCACCTTCAGCATAACCATAGAGGAGATACTCAGTTGCTACACCAGCAAGTGCAATGCATGAGAATCTGTTCAGCATCTGTTTTTTTTTTTTGGAATAGCAAACAACTCGTTTTGTTAGAGCTGTGGAGTTTAAAAAGGTGTATAACTAAGCAAAAGAAAACATACAGTGGCTGAGACTTTGCCAGCATTAACCTGCGTTTTCAGGTTGAGAAACAAGTATTAAAAGCTTGGATTTTGAATGAGAAAGAGAGAGGTTAGGTGTACTTCTTCAAGGAACTCAAAGTCCACAAAGGCTGAACCAGCTTGAATGTTGAGAGACCCTTCTTTCTGTAAAGCTTCAAGACTTGAGAGCGTGTATCCGCGTGGGAGAATACCGACTAAGTAAGACACCAAGAAATGACCTGCTTCATGCTGCATTATACAAGATCACAGTTCGCGGTATTGTTCAATGAAAAACTGGTTGATAAATGAAGGTCTTACTTGAACAACTCTGTTATGGTATCTTTGACTGAACGTATGACCAATTGTATCAAGAACCAAACTCCCAATTCCACCATTAAATGAGACCTATAGATAAGAGGGTTTGCATCATTAATGGTCGAGACAAGTGGGCGAGTGTTTCATCTGAACTTAAGAGTTTTTTTTATTTGGAGTTACCAAATCCAAAGTCCACAGGAACAAAAGACCAAGAGAGATATAGAAAAGCTGTTGAGAGCTCAAGTCAAAGGCTCTCCAAGCAACTATCCCTCCTGAGACACCAGCTATCTGAAGGTTTCTTTCAATGGAACCAAGTGTTGCATCTGTTGGGGAGAGTAGTGAAGCTGCGTTAATGCCATTCAGTTTTAGCTCATCTAATGTGTAGAGTCTCTGAGGCACCTACACACACATAGCCAAAAGAAATAGTTTAATAGAAGCTTCAGAAACCTAAATGATGAATTCCAAGGGGGGAGAGTCACATTGGTATTACATAATATTATACCTGCCTTGCTGCTCCAAAACATCGAAGCCCACCAGGTTTTCCTTGGAGATCTTTGACAAGTGACAAAGCAGCTCTCTCGTTTCCACTAGACAACTCCGAATCCACTTGCTCCAACACTTGTCTCCTTCTTGACAACGCTGTTTCAGATGAACCAACAACTATGCTTCTGTAGTTACCCCTAGGGAAGACTATATACTTTCGTGGGTGTGAACATTGAGCTAGTCCCACACTACGAAACAACATAACCATTCAGCAACAGCGATCTTTTTTTTTTCGTAAAACTAAAGCTGGTTTGCAACACTAATAGTGTGATTCAGATGAAGAATTCATCATATGGAGAAAAAAAGTTGGAGATATTTTTTCTTTTCTCTTTTAATCAGCTGTGAATATGAACCACTGGTTCTTGGTTCTGGATAAAACAACTTTGGTTATAAATAAATGGGAAAACGACATATTTTCACACCATAACTATCATATAGTAACAAATGTACACAATTTTTCAACCTCGTCCTAATTGCACACCATTTAAGTATAACAACCTAGTTCCATATACAATAAAAGTTCGAAACCCGTTTCCACACGTACCAAGATTTTGCTTGGTTTTAATGGTTTATGACATGAACCGATAGTAAACCAGTTTGTATCGGTTGATAATTTTGCAACCCGACCCAAACAAAGATCCGTCCATTTTAAAGCCCCAAAATCGATTTCAATCTTTTAGAACCCTAAAATCTAAAAATCCAGAAAGTTTAGTTTGTTTGTATATTAATGTGTTAGTTTGTTTGTTCAAAATCGTAAATTTAACATACGAATAAAAAATAGATTTAGTCAAGAATGGTGAAAACAAAAAAACTGTAGCAGAGATTAGGGATTCCTGGTAATTCTACAGAGGAAGAAGATGAGGATGTTTGCGCTTTTTATATTAATTAAAGACAGAAGGTAAAATAAACAGCTATGGATGTAGCTCGATCCGGAGGTGAATCGAAGACGTTGTAAGGGTCCCAAACTTTGATTAAAGGTCCGGTCGTAAGGGTCCCTCAGACAGCTTCTTTCTCCGCTCACCTGATTAACACTTTCATCTTCTTCCTCTTCGGAGCAATGACGTGAAGGAGCAGCGACGTTATTCGCGAGAGAGACAAAACAGGTCGGATTATTAGATTCAATTATATTGGGTTGATTTAATCTGGTTTATATTCTTAATCGGATCGTAACCGGGTTGTTTTTTTTGTTTAGTTAAGTTAGTCATTGGTTAAGTTTAGGGTTTAGAGACACTAACCAACTTTAAACCGTTATTTGTTGGTATTAGTTCGTCCTTCAAAGTTTTGGGGGAATCGGGTTTTGAACTTTTATTGTGTGTGAAAATAAGTTATTATACCTAAATGGTGTGTAATTAGAACGAGGTTGAAAGATCACGTACATTTGTTACTATATGATAGTTCTGCTGTGGAAATAGGTCGTATTCCTAAATAAATATATTAAAGTCTTTTGACTTTACCAGTTTGATTCTTTTATTATCCAACTAGTTTCTACTGTAATACTATCAAAAATAGAATTTCATTAAAACTAGTTGGATAATAAAAGATCTTACAACCGTCAAGAAAAAGTAAAGTAAATGTAGGAGGAAAAAGGTAAAAATGATTTATTTCCATAAAAAAACAGAGAGCGACGAGACGACCTTTAAACTCTTTCGTCTCAAGTTCCTCTCTCTCTCTGGTTATCTCGATTTGTCCTCTTCACTCGAAATTTAGGTTCTTTTAATCTTCTCCTGAGCAATCCGCCTTTCGAGCTTCAAGCCTTTAGGTATGTTAAACTTATGGGTTTCTTGTTACCCCTCGTATTAGGGTTTATCTTTGCGGCCTATCACTGGAAATTAGGAAAATTCTCGTTTCACAGTTGTTGTTGTGTGTCATCGTCGTCGATGCAAAAGGTTTTAGCTTTCAATCTGGGCTTCTTAGAGAACGAAACCCTCTGCTCTGCTTTGATTCTATTGATGATATCTGCTCTGCTTTGAAGAAAAAAGAAAAAAAAAATCAAAACTTTATTTTAAGATCTCAGCATTGCAATTAAACCAGACATGACTTATGCTTTCTCCTTCTTCTTCTTACTTGCTGAGTTTCTGTTTGCAGGTCCAGAGGTTTGTTTGTATTATGAAGGGTGGAGTACATTGTTTAAAAATCACTTCTTGTCTCTTATCTGGTAAGCTGAGTTCTGTCTTCACAGTCTCTATTTTGTAATGGCAGATCAGGATTCAGGAATTGACATTGCAATGGTTTTGTTTGTTTGCAGAATGCTATAAAGTTCCCTTGAGTTTGATCTGGTCTCTGAGATATTTAGCTTATAATGGACTGTAACAAGGAAGAGGCCTCTAGGGCAAAGGCCTTAGCAGAGAATATGATGCTGAGAGGTGACTTCCCCAAGGCTCAGAAGCTTGTAGTGAAGGCTCAGAGGCTCTTCTCAGGTCTTGAGAGCTTACCACAAATGTTAGCCGTGTGTGATGTACATTGCTCCGCCGACAAGAAAATCAACGGTCTTGAGAACTGGTACGGTATTCTTCAAGTTAAGCAATTTTCCAACGATGCTGCAATCAAGAAGCAGTACAGGAAGCTCGCCTTGCTTCTCCATCCTGACAAAAACCAGTTCGCTGGCGCTGAGGCTGCTTTCAAGCTGGTTGGGGAAGCTAACAGGTTGCTTGCCGACAAGGAGAAACGGAGTCAGTATGATATCAAGCGCAGAATCAATTCACAGGTTGCTAGCAGACACTGGAGTGCAAACTTTGGAACTGCAAAGAGTGGTGGTGACAGTACTGTTAGGAAGGAAACGTTTTGGACGTGTTGTGAGCATTGTGGCTATAAGTATAAGTACTTGGGACAGTATGTGAACTCCAAAATGTATTGTTCCCGTTGTCAAAGATCATTCATGGCTTACGACGTTGGGTTTAATGGAGTGCCGCTAAACGAAGCGCTAGTCAGAAAGAAGTTCAAAATCAGGGGACTTGTAACACACCTGTGAGTGAAAACGTGGAGTTTACTGGTGTTCAACCAGGAAGTGTAGCAGGTGAGGTTGATAAGAAAGAATCTGCCAAAGAGAAACTCAACGAGAAGAAGGGAGGAGGTGAGAAAATGCTGAAGTAAGAAAACCCAAAATAGAGGATGGATCGGTGAAGAATGATAAACCCAAGGAAGGTGAGGGAAGGATGGACAAGACAGCTGATCTACCCAAAGCTGATGGTTTGAAGCCGCAACCTGAGGTTACAGAACCAGAAAAGGTTGCATCAAGATCTGTCCCTGATGAATCAGTTTCAAGGACTAGTCAAGCAGCCTCAGTGAACAAGGGCAAAAGAAAGAGGAGAGATTGTTGAGGAGCCGAATGAGGTATTACGAGGAAATAGCGAGGAAAATATTTCGTCAGAAAGACCAAGTACAATATTTCGTCAGAAAGACCACGTAAATCATACGAAGTTATTTCCTCGTGAATTGCCGTTAATGAGGTATTACGAGGAAATAGCGAGGAAAATATTTCGTCGTAAAGACCACGAAAATATTCCTCGTAAATATCACGTAAAGCTTTTCACGTTAATTACACGTAAATGTCACGAAAGCATTTCCTCGTAAAGACCACGAAGATTTCCACGCAGGAACTCGCTAAGTTCCTCGTAAAGACCACGAAGATTTCCACGCAGGAACTCGCTAAGTTCCTCGTAAAGACCACGTAAATCATACGAAGTTATTTCCTCGTGAATTGCCGTTAATGAGGTATTACGAGGAAATAGCGAGGAAAATATTTCGTCAGAAAGACCACGTAAATCATACGAAGTTATTTCCTCGTGAATTGCCGCTAATGAGGTATTACGAGGAAATAGCGAGGAAAATATTTCGTCAGAAAGACCAAGTACAATATTTCGTCGTAAAGACCAAGTACAATATTTCGTCAGAAAGACCAAGTACAATATTTCGTCGTAAAGACCAAGTACAATATTTCGTCAGAAAGACCAAGTACAATATTTCGTCAGAAAGACCAAGTACAATATTTCGTCGTAAAGACCAAGTACAATATTTCGTCAGAAAGACCAAGTACAATATTTCGTCAGAAAGACCAAGTACAATATTTCGTCAGAAAGACCAAGTACAATATTTCGTCGTAAAGACCACGTAAATCATACGAAGTTATTTCCTCGTGAATTGCCGTTAATGAGGTATTACGAGGAAATAGCGAGGAAAATATTTCGTCGTAAAGACCAAGTACAATATTTCGTCAGAAGACCACGAAAATATTCCTCGTAAATATCACGTAAAGCTTTTCACGCATTACACGTAAATGTCACGAAAGCATTTCCTCGTAAGTTCGACGTTAACTTTCCTCGCCATTTCCACGTTAATTTTCCACGGAAATACACGTAATGAAGTCGAAAAAGAATCCTCGTAAAGACCACGTAAATCATACGAAGTTATTTCCTCGTGAATTGCCGTTAATGAGGTATTACGAGGAAATAGCGAGGAAAATATTTCGTCAGAAAGACCAAGTACAATATTTCGTCAGAAAGACCAAGTACAATATTTCGTCGTAAAGACCAAGTACAATATTTCGTCAGAAGACCACGAAAATATTCCTCGTAAATATCACGTAAAGCTTTTCACGCATTACACGTAAATGTCACGAAAGCATTTCCTCGTGAATTGCCGTTAATGAGGTATTACGAGGAAATAGCGAGGAAAATATTTCGTCAGAAAGACCACGTAAATCATACGAAGTTATTTCCTCGTGAATTGCCGTTAATGAGGTATTACGAGGAAATAGCGAGGAAAATGGTTTGGTCGTTAATCGCTCGTCGTAACGCGTATTTCCTCGCCAATTCCACGCTACTTAGCGAGGAAAATATTTCGTCGTAAAGACCAAGTACAATATTTCGTCGTAAAGACCACGAAAATATTCCTCGTAAATATCACGTAAAGCTTTTCACGCATTACACGTAAATGTCACGAAAGCATTTCCTCAGAAGTTCGACGTTAACTTTCCTCGTCATTTCCGTTAATTTTCCACGGAAATACACGAATGAAGTCGAAAAAGAATCCTCGTAAAGACCACGAAAATATTCCTCGTAAATATCACGTAAAGCTTTTCACGCATTACACGTAAATGTCACGAAAGCATTTCCTCAGAAGTTCGACGTTAACTTTCCTCGTCATTTCCGTTAATTTTCCACGGAAATACACGAATGAAGTCGAAAAAGAATCCTCGTAAAGACCACGTAAATCATACGAAGTTATTTCCTCGTGAATTGCCGCTAATGAGGTATTACGAGGAAATAGCGAGGAAAATATTTCGTCGTAAAGACCAAGTACAATATTTCGTCGTAAAGACCAAGTACAATATTTCGTCGTAAAGACCAAGTACAATATTTCGTCGTAAAGACCAAGTACAATATTTCGTCGTAAAGACCACGTAAATCATACGAAGTTATTTCCTCGTGAATTGCCGTTAATGAGGTATTACGAGGAAATAGCGAGGAAAATATTTCGTCGTAAAGACCACGAAAATATTCCTCGTAAATATCACGTAAAGCTTTTCACGCATTACACGTAAATGTCACGAAAGCATTTCCTCGTAAAGACCACGTAAATCATACGAAGTTATTTCCTCGTGAATTGCCGTTAATGAGGTATTACGAGGAAATAGCGAGGAAAATATTTCGTCGTAAAGACCAAGTACAATATTTCGTCGTAAAGACCAAGTACAATATTTCGTCGTAAAGACCAAGTACAATATTTCGTCGTAAAGACCAAGTACAATATTTCGTCAGAAAGACCAAGTACAATATTTCGTCGTAAAGACCACGAAAATATTCCTCGTAAATATCACGTAAAGCTTTTCACGCATTACACGTAAATGTCACGAAAGCATTTCCTCGTGAATTGCCGTTAATGAGGTATTACGAGGAAATAGCGAGGAAAATATTTCGTCGTAAAGACCAAGTACAATATTTCGTCAGAAAGACCACGTAAATCATACGAAGTTATTTCCTCGTGAATTAACGAGGAATTTACTTCGATTTTATATACGATTTAAAATAAAAAATAGTCAAAAGAAAACCACCATCTAAATAATAATAAATTTTATCTACGAAAATTCCATAAATTCATTGCAATCTCATCTCGAAAGCCTTCCATGTATTGCCGAGAATCGACCATTTGTGCATCTTCATGGTCTTTAATCTCTTCATCTATTAGATGGCTGCCCCCTTACTCCCAATTTGCTTCAAAATCAGGATCTAGTGTACCAGTTTAGTTCTTTTGACTTTACCAGTTTGATTCTTTTATTATCCAACTAGTTTCTACTGTAATACTATCAAAAATAGAATTTCATTAAAACTAGTTGGACAATAAAAGATCTTACAACCGTGTCAAGAAAAAGTAAAGTAAATGTAGGAGGTAAAAGGTAAAAATGATTTATTTCCATAAAAAAAAAAACAGAGAGCGACGAGACGACCTTTAAACTCTTTCGTCTCAAGTTCCCTCTCTCTCTCTCTCTGGTTATCTCGATTTGTCCTCTTCACTCGAAATTTAGGTTCTTTTAATCTTCTCCTGAGCAATCCGCCTTTCGAGCTTCAAGCCTTTAGGTATGTTAAACTTATGGGTTTCTTGTTACCCCTCGTATTAGGGTTTATCTTTGCGGCCTATCACTGGAAATTAGGAAAATTCTCGTTTCACAGTTGTTGTTGTGTGTCATCGTCGTCGATGCAAAAGGTTTTAGCTTTCAATCTGGGCTTCTTAGAGAACGAAACCCTCTGCTCTGCTTTGATTCTATTGATGATATCTGCTCTGCTTTGAAGAAAAAGAAAAAAAATCAAAACTTTATTTTAAGATCTCAGCATTGCAATTAAACCAGACATGACTTATGCTTTCTCCTTCTTCTTCTTACTTGCTGAGTTTCTGTTTGCAGGTCCAGAGGTTTGTTTGTATTATGAAGGGTGGAGTACATTGTTTAAAAATCTCTCACTTCTTGTCTCTTATCTGGTAAGCTGAGTTCTGTCTTCACAGTCTCTATTAAACCATGTATAATTATTATATTGTTTATAAAAATACAAACTAACCGCGAGTAATAATTATGTGAAATTGGATATATTTAGAACCTTAAAATCATGGAATATTTAATATAAAATCATTTTTTATAGTTTAAAAGGAAAATATATACAAACAATTAGTTTAATCTCTAACAAATCGGTTGCTATCTAGATATTCTAAGCATTTGCTATAATAATACTCTCCTAATATCTATAATATTAACTGAAATCATTAAAGAAAATCTAATACATTAAAATATTTAATTTATAACATAAATGATAAAACCTAAAATGAAAACTATATATATACATTCAACTAAAGGTACAAAATCATCCCCAGCAAAATCACAGTTCCAATACACAAGAGAACGATCAAGATGGTTAAACCCAACACCCACTACAAGAAAACACAAGATTAACGACGGCTAAGTTCCTCGTGAATTCGTCGTTAATGAGGTATTACGAGGAAATAGCGAGGAAAATGGTTTGGTCGTTAATCGCTCGTCGTAACGTATTTCCTCGCCAATTCCACGCTATTTTAGCGAGGAAAATATTTCGTCAGAAAGACCAAGTACAATATTTCGTCGTAAAGACCACGTAAGATTTCCACGCAGGAACTCGCTAAGTTTCCTCAGAAGACCACGAAAATATTCCTCAGAATATCACGTAAAGCTTTTCACGCTAATTACACGTAAATGTCACGAAGCATTTCCTCAGAAGTTCGACGTTAACTTTCCTCGCCATTTCCATCGTTAATTTTCCACGGAAATACACGTAATGAAGTCAAAAAGAATCCTCAAAGACCACGAAATCATATCGAAGTTATTTCCTCGAATTAACGAGGAATTTACTTCGATTTTATATACAGATTTAAAATAAAAAATAATTAGAAAAATATTTATAATTTTAATTATGATTAGAAAATTTGAATTAAAAATACAGAAACAATAAAAGAAAAATATATTTATTCATAAATAATTAGAATTTATATTTACAACTAATAAAAAGAAAATAAAAACTAAGGCTCGCTCATCGCCCTGTAGAACTCATCACTCCTCCTCTACATCCGCTCGCTATGGGCCTCGCTGTCGACTCGCCTCGAATTGATTTTGTCGCCGCAAGTTCCTCAACAAGGACTCCCATTCCGATTTGTTGCCGCTTATGACGCCCAAGAAGCCCTCGACTACACCCTGCCGAGCTGTGAACGCAGATGTTGTCGAGGCCAACTCGTTACGCAGCTGAGTGACCTCGCCTTCCCGCCTCGACCATAAGATGATGTCGCCTCGAACATCGCTGACGGAACCAATCCCCAACGACGCCCCTTTTCTTAGGACAACCTTAAAACCCAAAAAATTATTGTTAGTAAAACTTAAATTTAAATTAAATGAATAATTTAAAATTTAAAATATTTTAAAATTTACCTCTCAGAATCTTATCCACTTCAATGTGGATAAGTTGACGGTAGTCCGTCGAGACTGCTGGTCAGCTGGGTCTGACGCTCTTGAACCCGTCAGCAACTTCATTGAAGATTTGCTCGACCTAGATCTACTTAATCGACTCGACTTGTTCTTGTGGGTCTTCTCGAAGTTCCATAAGAGTCGGAGCTGTCCCGCCTCTTTGGCCTACAAAACATTTTAGAGAGTTAGTATATATAAATATATTATATAAAAGAAATTAATTAAATTCAATATTTAATTACATACCATCTCCAAACGGATAGCGCGGGGTTTTGGCCCGTAGAGGAAGCATCGCCCGTGACCGTGCTCATCTACCGTGTTACGGAGGCAGAGCAAGACTGGCGATTCTTATGGCATCGAGTTTCCCAATAACGGATGAGGCCATCCCACACCTCATGGTGAGCTCAGTTTACCACGCCATATCCCTTCACGATCCAGTCCCCTTCCAGCTTGGAGACCGTGTCCAACAGCGAAGCCACCTACTGTTGAACGTTTCTCACCTTCTCATTGACCCCCAAAGACCAATGATACTTTTGCTGTAACAGAAAAAAAAAGTTAATAATTAGTATTTTTAAAAAATTGAAATTTAAATTAAAAATAATAGTATATATATATAAAAATTAATAGTAACTTACAAAATCTTGAACCATCGCTTGATGTAGACGGCGCTTCTTCAGTTCGATGTGGCATGGAGAAGTAACCCTTCATCGTGTCGGTTACATCTCGATGTGAGACATCCGTCAACCCCAAACCTAAAAACAAATTTAAAGTATAAATTAGATAGTAATGTTATTAAAAAATTTAAAAGAATCTAAAAAATATAACATACCACAAAGTTCCGTCCGTCGGTCGGGTCTATGACCGTAAACCTTCTCGCCCGCTGAGCGAGAATGTCCTCGACAGTGTACTGCGAGTAAGGAGCACTGCGGCACCATCGAGGATGAATGGGAGCGGCATCTCCGCAGCCATCGGTGGAGGCACTTGAGGTGGCACCCTGGGACATGATGATCATGATGAGCCGGTGGTGCAACCGATTGTACACCAGGTGCTGTAGGAGAGACTCTCTGAGATGACTGAGTCTCGGACGCTATCGGACCCAAGAACTAGTGCTGTAGAAGAACCGGTGTAACGACTACCCGCACACCAACATCTGTCTCAGAAGGGGCGAAGTTTGTTCTTTCACCTATTAAAAAATTCAAAATTATCACTCAAACTTCAAAATTTTATATATTAAATTCTAATTAATCACCTAATCAACACTAATTAACCTAAAATCCAAACCTATCTAAATTCCCTACACTAACCACCTAAACTACCCTAAACTAATCAAAGGGAGGAGAGGACTTACCATGATTTTAGAGAGGAAGTAGAGAGGAAATGAGAAAGTGAGAGGGTTCGTGGGTATAGGATACATTACCACGTAAAAACCTCGTGAACTTAACGAGGAAATCGCGAGGCCCGCTTTTCTTTACGAGGAAATAGCGAGGCCCGCTTTTCTTTTACGAGGAAATCGCGAGGCCGTGTTTTCCTTTACGAGGAATTGCGAGTCCCATGTTTCCCAAGAACGAGGAAATAACGAGGATATTTCTTAAATTTAAAACCCTAAACCCCAAATTATAATTTTAAGATTTAGGAAATTGTTGGAATCGTAAGGGAAGAGTCTGTGTCTTCACACTCGGATTCTAGATATTTCTTCTATTTTAAAGAATTCTTCAAAGAAAGAGAAGAAAGATATTGGAATCACAATGGGAAGAGACCGGTCTTCGCACTCGTGATTCCAGACCTTTCTCCTCTTTTAAAGAATCTTTCTTCGCACTTCGTGATTCCGACCTTTCTACTCTTTTGGAATTATGAATTGTGACAAAATGGTCTTGGTATATATAGATGTAGATTTCTCGTTAATTCCTCGTGAGTTAACGAGGAAATAACTAGAAGGTCTCTTCGCTTCCGAATTGCCGTTAGTTCCACGTGAACTCAATGGTAATCGCTAGGTTCGCGGCTTATTTCCACGAGGAAATAACGAGGCTTTGTTCTAATTCCTTATAACTCCAACCCCAAACCCCTTCTTCTTATAATTTTATAACTTCAACCTCTACTTCTTATAACCCATACAACCCATCAATCTCTAAGGAAGATAGGCTTGGGTTTTGGATTTTGGTTTAGAATTTGGGGTTTGGAATATATGAAGTAAAAGATAAGATAAGGAAGATAGGTTTAGGGTTTTGGATTTTGGTTTAGAATTTGAGGTTTGGAATATATGAAGTAAAAGATAAGATAAGGAAGATAGGGTTTAGGGTTTTGGATTTTGGTTTAGAATTTGAGGTTTGGAATATATGAAGTAAAAGATAAGATAAGGAAGATAGGGTTTAGGGTTTTGGATTTTGGTTTAGAATTTGGGGTTTGGAATATATAAAGTAAAAGATAAGATAAGGAAGATAGGGTTTAGGGTTAAGGGTTTTGGATTTTGGATTTTAGGTATTTAAATATAAACCACGTTATTTCCACGTAAGCTAACGAGGTCTTTACAACGAAATGAGCTTACGTGGAATTAACGACTTTATTTTTTTTTAATAATTAAATGTTCCTCGTTATTTCCACGTAAGTCAACGTGGTTTTACGACTAATTGTGCTTACGTGGAAATCGCGAGGCCGTGTTTTAATTCTCACTTTCGTCGTAAAAACCACGTTATATAACGTGGAAATAACGAGATTTATGTTTAAATCTCTATAATCCAAAACCTAAACCCCAAATCCCATCTTCCTTATCTTCTACTTCATATATTCCAAACCCCAACCATCTTCCCTTTAACCTCAATCTTTTTATTCCATTCCAAAATTCAAAAACCACAATTCCTTAATTAAGTCTGAAAATCAATCATACATCAATACTAATACATCAATCGGATACATCGACATTCTCGTCATCACTAGAAACATCATCATTTTCATTAAACTCGTCTTCAACACCTTCGTCTGCCGATCGGCTTGAAGATCTTCGTACTCATGATTATGCGGATCAATGAGAAGTATGTCGTCTGTGGCAGCTTCAGGTTCCTCGACTACATTTATCTGTTCTTCTTGCAATGGTGGTTCTTCACCACTTATGATTCGTCCACGAGGTGTAACTTTGATCACGGATAACCAATTTATTCCTGATTCTCTCATCCGAGGGTATGGAAGGAAGCAAACTTGGTCTGCTTGTGAAGCTAAGATGAAAGGCTCAAATTTGTTGTACCTTCGCCCACCATTGACATCAACTACACCAAATTTGTTATACCAACACCTCTTGGACGACAGTGGTCGAACCATTCACATTTGAACGCATTTCAGCTTCAATATCCACGGAATTCGACTTCAATAATCTCCGCCAAGATCCCGTAGAAATTGTTTCCCCTTTCACACATATTCCATAGTTATGGTCGCCTACCGCTACCATACTCATATGTGTGAAAAGTATACCGTGTGAAATACATCTGTGATGTGGTCACCTTTACATGTGGAGATTGAATTACTGCGTAACCACTTAGGATAATCTGCATCGCCGCCATAATCAACCTTAAAAAATAGAACATTGAAATATTAGTAAATATAATGTATGCAAACATCTATTATCTCCAAGGCAAGCCAAGACTATAAACCGGTTCTGAATCTCATAATAAGAATCAGCGACACATTGTCTTCCCGCAAATACTCTTTAAACAAGTCTGCCCATTCATTCATGCAACTTTCAGATAGATTGTGATCAGTTTTAATATTCATCATTCTAGCTGCCAACGACAATTTAGAGACCTTCTACAACCATCGTAAAGTGGCTGATTCGCAAAGATCTAACATATAATAAAATCAAGAGAGATTTTTTTTATCAAATCGAGTAATTGATTTAAAGAGAGCAAACATCGTTATGATTAAAAAGTACATTACCAAAACATATTTTGTCTAGTTTAGAATGTGACGATACAGATGTGTGTTCCCATTCAAATCTTGCTCGTTAGCCAGATATATAGTTTGCTTGTTCATACGTTATCAAATGACTTAGAATTTTAAATTCGTCTTTATTAACTGTAACATTAAGAATGTTCTAACCTTTTTTTGTTGAGCATGTGCTTTGAAAATGGACAGCCTTATAAAATCTCTCTAACAACGTCTATATCACTATTTTCTACTGCCATATGGAGAGGATATGATCCATCATGGTCACGTACAAAAACAGCCTTAGTTGATCGATTTAACAGATTGCACACTCTTTCATAGTATCCTATGGACGCTCCAAATGAAAGACTAGTATTTCATTCTTCGTCACAAAGTTATAAATCTTTTCAAGAAATAATGAATTTACTCATAAATAAAAAAGATCGACCTAAAAAATAAGAGATTATATATTATTGTTATTTTAATATTGATTTCTTCAGCAGAAAATTATATATTAGAATATGTTACTTTTAAACACATATAATGCTAATTAGTGGATATTCAGATACTCATTTGATTTTCGATTCAATTCTTATTCGGTTTATTTTCCGGATTCCAAAAATATAGCAACGGTTTAGATACTTGTTAACATCGATTCAATTTTGGATTCGATTTTTTCTATTTGATGTCGAATCTCGATTTATATGCACATGCCTACTAATCATACTCTTAAGATCACAGATTTAACTCTGGACCTCTTGGAATATTATAATCATGGATTCACTCTAGCATGATGCTAAATTAAAAACATGAAGAACATACTGAATATATAATATAATCAAGAGATAAAAGTGTTTGATCAATCGAATAAATCAAGTGATATTTAATCCTTGCGAAAGAGATCAAGAAATGTAACCGAAACAAATAATCAATCAATCATAAACTGGAAAATAATTAATATATGGTTGGATACTATGGATATTGACACTAGGCTATAATACTCTGATCAAGGTGAATACTAGAAGCATGTAAAACAGATTGAGAAGGGAGTATTGTTGTATGAAAGAATATAAGAAACTATGTGGAAGATGATTGTCAAAGATCTGTATAACCAACAATAGTTTCAATAAACCTTTTTTCTCGAAGTTGAGTAGATGTGTAAAACGTTTTAAACTGGGACCGATCTCAACTACATACAGACTAAAGCTATTCAGATTTATGATATGGTTTCTGGAAACCTTGTCTTGAAGATAATGGGAAAACAATCTCAGAAATGTTCTGAAAGTTTCCTTTATCATACATATTCCGTTTGGCAACGATGGACTCAGCTTTGGCCTCAGATCTTCTCCAAAGTCCCCTCCATTTGCTCATTGCTGGACGTTCCAGCTCGTTGTTGCTCATGCCTGCCTTGAGAGCAGCAGCACTTGCCTTTGCTTCGCTTATCTTCTTCTGCAAACTTGTGTACTCTCTCCATTTGAATTTCTGTCATCACACAAACAAAACCAAAAAGGAAGATATCATAGAGTGATGACTATGGGCAAGATTTGATAATTCTCTAAGAGGTGACAAACTTTACCTCATTAGTTGTTGTGTTGGTTAAGCAGAGATTGAGGTGATAGGCAAAGAAGCCAGCAAGGAGAAGATAAGGGAAAAAACACCAATAAAAGTATCTGGGTGTTGTATGTACCAACTAGCCACTGTTTCGAATACAAACCACATGAGCCATTAGATTACTCTAAGTAGGCAACAAAAGAGACAAAGATTAAGTTGATACTTACCTGTAAAACACGTGGAGCTAAGCTGCGGAAAGAGTTCTTTATCCCGTAATAGGCTGTAAAGAGAGAGGATCCATATTCAAACAGCTTCAGATATCAAAAGCTTTAAGATACTAGTTGAGGACAAGGGTCTGGTATGATACTTACTGGTTAAAATATGTACAATGCGGTTCTTTTACTCGCCCAGCAAGAATAAACCCAATGGCTACAGCTCCGTAGAGACAGAGAAGAAAATGCCTACAAAACACTAAAGAAACATTTAATTTTAAGAAATATAAACTATTACAAAGTAGTATCCAATTAAAGGCTGGTTAAGTATTAGAATGAGAGCTCACCATAAGAGAAAGGCCATGAAATATTTGGTATTCTTTTCGCCAATACAGTTATTCTGTAACATGAAGCTTGGTATCAATCACATTATCAACAAGTAGAGTTAAAGAGAGATTCATTTTAAAGCTTTGGGGCTGTTGTACAAACCATCCACCCACAATGATGATCAAACCGTGCCACACAACGGTTGCAGATGCTGCAGTGCTTGGATCTAGCTGGTCTGAATGAGAAACAAACTGTCAAGAGACAACATAACTCGAAGCAAGGGAGCCTAGAGGGTTTTGAATGTACTCACTTTGGTATTTTACACGTTGGACATTCTTTCTCCGAGTAAATGATATCATCATAAGGGTAAGCAGAAACGTACTGCGAAACATTCTTAGCGTTCACAGTCCCTGGATCACAAAAGCTTGTCAACAGGAAAAGCAAGACGCCAATCATAACAGCCCCAAAGCTCATATACCTACAAAGAAACAAAATCTGAATGAGTCTATTGGTGTTATCATACAAAGTTTTAAGAAGATAACAAAGAGAAACCAAATGACTTACTTGTGAACTTCGCCGATGTAATATCCAGGTATATAGGCAAATGAAGATTTCACAGTTATAAAGTATGTTGATCCAAGAATCAACAGGTATATGATCTGCAACATGTGAAACAAGACTAGTTAGCTATGTTTCCAAAGCTTAAAAACTCAACCTTGCATTCCACATTGCTTATAAGACTAGTTCAGAGCTAGGAACTCAAATCAAAATCAAATCTTTCACCAATAAATTAGCTACTTGTATTACTCAACTGATCCTAATCCAAAAAAAACAATAGCTTTCAATGTGCTCACTAATAAACCAAAGCAAGAAGATCAGAAGTACACTAACTTGCAGGAAAGGATTAGGCCGGTCACAGCAGAAACCCTCAACCGACAGAACCGCGTCCGTACCCTTGGAACCAAACACAAACTCAACAAACCTCCTACATGAAAAACAACAGCAACAAACACAGCACGATCACCAATCCCTATTCACAACACAAAACAGAGTTGTGGTGAAAAGGAGACGTACAGTAAGTAATCCCAAGCGCCGAAAGTGAGGAAGTAGTGAATCCATCCAATGGGAGTGCCTTTGAAGACAGGCGAATGGCCACAGAGGAAGGAGACAACCACCGTTAACGTCACCATCCCGTGACACACCAAAACCCATTGTACCTCCATAGAATTCTTCAACTTTCTCCGAGAAAACAAGAAATCTCCGATGTGGGTTTTGATCTATTTGTGGATTCGAATCAGAAAGTCGAAATCTTTTTATCCCTCTCTAGGGAAATTTTCTCCAATAATCTAGGGATTTGAGTTTTGGGGAAAAAGGTTACTTTTTTATTTAATTTTGTAGATATTGAATAGAATCTTAAAGAACACTATTGCAAGACTTTTTTTGCTTTTATGTCTTAATGAATGTTGTCTGAACCTTTATTAATGTGTATTAAAAAGAACCAAAAATGCTTTCTTTACCTTATGTTTTCTAGATATCAGACTCCGTTCTCTATCTAAAATCTTTCACTGAGCAGATGATTGAGAAAACTCAATCTCTCTTTTTGATTTTCTGATCAACTTGAGATGATCCTTTGAGAGAAAGAGTTTCATTCCTTTATCTCACCGGTCTATAGTTCCGGTGAAGGTTTCCCTAGATTCAGGCTTTGGTTCCGACATATAGTGATTCCCAACACGATATAGCTGGCTTGTTAACTCCAGCGACTCACTTTTCACTCGGTGATGTCGGCTAAAACCGGGGTTGTGGTTTTGAATAGCTTAGGGTTCAGATCTGAAGCGGTAGAAGTTTATGCCTTGTGTTCAGTGGTTTGGCTCCTGGAAGAGATCTCGATTTAGATCGATTGAAGCTCTCTGAAGAACGAGCACAAAGTTATGTGTTGAAGACGATGGATTTTCCCTACCTTCCAAAATAGTCGTTGGAGGTTTGTTTCGTCGTGGTTGTCCCAGGTGATTCCGGTGGTTTCGAGAAGTTTAGTCGGTGGAGACGTTCGGTCGGTAAAGACGATGGGAAGTTGCATGTGTTTCCGACGAGGTTCCGGCGAAACAATCGTGTTTCTCCGGAGGTGGAGAAACGAAGGAAATGGTGACGTGTTGCCTCGTTGTTGAGGTTCTAACAAGTGTCTTTCGACGTGTTGGGTGAATTGGTGCAGCTTCGGTCGGTTTCGTTTTTGGGCTTTGCCCTTATGTTTTTCCCTTGTTTTTTGGTTTTTTCGGTTGGGCTTTGGACTTGTTCTGTTGGCTTTTTGTATGGCCTTGCTTTCAGGATTTTGTCCATTAAATAATAATACTCAGATGGCAAAAAAAAAAAAAAAAAGTTTTCTAGATATCAGAAGGGTCAATAGAATCTTCGATGATTTGGATACAAGAGCCAACAGATTCTCCCTTGGACATAGCCTCAGCAAGCTTGGATCGAGCCACCTCGTGGCGACGTAGAAGCAGTATAGTGTTGAGTACTGACCACCTCACCTGCGAGTCTGCTTTCTTCTGTGTGAACCCCAAACTCTTCACCAAACCATCTAACTACACCACAAATACCATTTAGCATGTACACTTTTCTTCATGATATCAAAAGAGTTGGGTAAAAAGAAATGGGACCTTGCTAATGTCATCAAGACCACCTTCAGCATAACCATAGAGGAGATACTCAGTTGCTACACCAGCAAGTGCAATGCATGAGAATCTGCTCAGCATCTGGTTACAAACTCGTTTTGTTAGAGCGCTGTGGAGTTCAGAAAAGTGTATATATAACTAAGCAAAAGCAAAAGAAAAACATACTGTGGCTGAGACTTTGCCAGCATTAACCTGCGGTTTTCAGGTTTGAGAAACAAAGTATTAAAAGCTTTGGATTTTTGAATGAGAATGAGAAAGAGAGAGTTTGTGTGTGTACTTCTTCAAGGAACTCAAAGTCTACAAAGGCTGAGCCAGCTTGAATGTTGAGAGAACCTTCTTTCTGTAAAGCTTCAAGGCTTGAGAGCGTGTATCCTCGTGGGACGATACCGACTAAGTAGGCCACCAAGAAATGACCTGCTTCATGCTGGCATTGTAGAAGATTCTCAGTTCAATGAGAACTGATTGATAAGTAGAGTGAAAATGTAGGTCTTACTTGAACAACTCTGTTATGGTATCTTTGGCTGAACGTGTGACCAATTGTATCAAGAACCAAACTACCGATTCCGCCATTAAACGAGACCTATAGATAAGAGGCTTGCATCATTAATGGTCTATGAAGAGACAAAGTGTGTGAGAGTTTTGAGTTGAGTTACCAAATCCAAAGTCCACAGGAACAAGAGACCAAGAGAGATGTAGAAAAGCTGTTGAGAGCTCAAGTCTAAGGCTCTCCATGCAACTATCCCTCCTGAGACACCAGCTATCTGAAGGTTTCTTTCAATGGAACCAAGTGTTGCATCTGTTGGTGAGAGTAGTGAAGCTGCGTTGATGCCATTCAGTTTCAGCTCATCCAATGTGTAGAGTCTCTGAGGCACCTAGAAGCTTAAGAAACTAAATAATGCATTCCAAAGGGACCAAGATCCATAGAAGGGGGAATCACATTAATATTACATAGTATATACCTGCCTTGCTGCTCCAAAACAACGAAGCCCACCAGGTGTTCCTTGGAGATCTTTGACAAGTGACAAAGCAGCTCTCTCGTTTCCACTAGACAACTCTGAATCCACTTGCTCCAAAACTTGTCTTCTTCTTGACAACGCTGTTTCAGATGAACCAACAACTATGCATCTGTAACAACCCCTAGGGAAGACTATATACTTGTGCGGTTGTGAACACTGAGCTAGTCCCACACTATGAAACAACATAACCATTCAGCAACAAATCTGTAAAGCTAATACTGATTCAGATGAAGTATTCATCAAATGGGACTCAGAGTTGGGGACTTTTTTTTTTGGGTTATTAGCAGCAGCGAATATGAACCATTGGTTATGGATAAAACAACTTTCGTTGAGTATCATATCAACCATTGGTTACTGGAACTATTCAGATGTTCTCAGTTAATCGTTAATAACTGCTACATGTAACATACTAGCCTCCTTCAGTACAAAAACGAATTTGATCGGGCCATGATAAAGTTTTAAAGCCCGGTAAAAACGTAGCTTGGCCCATGTGAAAACCCTATATATTACAACCCAACAACGTTTATCAACAACCTGAATGGATGTCCTTTATTAATTGTATAAAATAAATGTTTTGAAAACAATAGTGAATCAATGATAAATTATAAATTTAAAGAAAATAATTATAAATTTAAATAAAATAAATTATAAATAAAAAGAACTATTATTTATTTGGTTTTATTGAAAATCGATAAACATTAAAGTAATGTATTTATGATAATTTTTAATGTTTTTAATATGTTGAAACAAATAAAAAAAATGGAAGGAGTACATGATTCTAATATGATAATATATTAGAAGCTAAAGGAGAAAATAAACTTTAGTACCAAATATATTGAAAAAGAGTTAGGTTCTATACAAAAATATATTATATATCAAAATATTTATCCCCACTCATTGGTAATGGATGGCCGAATGGACAAATGGTTCGTGTATATCAATGTCCTTCACAATATATATATCCAGCCTCCTCTTCTCTTCATCAAACACTTTAGCCGAAATAAAAGTTAATATCGCAACAAGAACCTTAAAAACAGCTAAATGACCAACACATGCCGCCACATGAATCTAAAACTGCTCCTTTGAGTTTGAAGTCAATAAAAGGCATGGACATTCAGAGAACGCTCTTCGCCAGTTCAAGATCATTCCAGTTAGCAGCAAGATGAAGAATGGAATCTCCTTTGTCGTTCTTGAGGCATGCAAGTGGTGTTCCAAGATTTCTCAGTGTCTGCAGCCATTCTTTGACCCCCTCAAACACTTCGACTCATCAGCTGTACCAGGGAGGTTGAAAAGATCTGAAACTATTGGTTAGAAACTCTGGCTCAAACTCAACTTCTGGCATAGTGTCGTGACTGGCGTTAAAATATAGAGAGGATCTCTAATACTCAACTTATTCATCCATTTTTGATAGAAATCACTCAAAAATCGCTCAAATATATTTTGAGCATAAACTTATCAGTTCAACTCTAATTATAACCAATGTTTAAAATATATTTATAGAGATACTTTTAGTTATCTAATCTACTTAATGTACTTAAAATATTTAGTATATCTATTAAAAATTAATTAATCTACTTAAACTAAATAAGAAGAGATAGAAGCCATTGTCCTTCCTTTACCAACAAAAAATTAGAAAATAAAACAAATGTTGTATTCACTCGACTCGAATTAACATTTTTTCTTCCTTTACTTTTTAGAGAATACAACATTTGTAGAGATACTTTACTTCTTAAAGAATAGGAAATTTGTAAATTAATTAATTTCTAATAGATTAACTAACTAAAAAGTATATCTACTAATTCTATTAAATATTTGTAAAGTTTTGGTGGATTTCATGGTAATTTTATTTGAAAGAATTTAATGAAAAATTTATTATTTTCCAATAGTAAAAGTTTGAATATCCTCAATGGATAGGTATGCCACGTCAGATTAAAAAAAAAGAAGACCATTATAATTCACACGATAAAACATTTATAAGATGATAAATTTGATAAGTACCATATCAATCACTTGTCTCTCATTGATGTTAAAGATAAAATTAGTACAAGGTCTTTGTCTTTTCAACCACGGGTGTGAACGAAGTCACGAGTTAGAGTTAAGGAAGTCATGGAGTGTTATGTTGCAGGTGATTTGTTGTTTTCCTAGCCACATATGTGAAGGAAGTGTGAAGCTGTTTTGTTTTCAACCACGGATTTGTTGTTTTCCTAGTCACGGAGTGCTAAGTTTCACTTCTATAAGTGAAGCTGTTTTGTTGTTTTAGCTATGTATTTCCTTTCCTTTGTTTCCTTAGCTTTCTTTCCTCTAATATTATCTCTTTCCTGCAATCTCGTTTGGTACTTGTAATCTCGACCTTGAACTATAAACTACTTGCTTCTCTTTTAATCAAAATAACTCTTATCTTTTTACTTTGCATACTCTAAACTACATGCTTCTCTTTTAATCAAAATCAAGAGGATACAATCACAAGGAAGGAGAAGGTAACTCTATAAACTCCTATCTTTTTTCGAATGCTATATAAACTTTGATATCTAGTAGTAATGAAGAAACTTTGATTTCACAGTCTAAAAATAAACTTGTAAAATTAAAATCTAATACTTGTGCAATGATTTGAACGTTGTGGTGAAGCATGTGAATCAATCAAGTTTATTATTAAGTTACAATTTAAGGCAAAAACTAATCAACATACTAATCAAAAAATAAACTTGTTTTTTTTTTAATTTCAGGAGGGATTAACAAAATAGTTACTGAAACCCGAAAATGTCATCATCGTCATTCGATGAAGTGGAAGAAAGAGTGGACGAAATTATCGACGATATATATCATAGACGAAACCTACAACAACATTGTGGAAGCCTAATCTAATAAGCATAGGAAACGCGCTTATATAGAACGAGACCGCGAAATTGGACACAACCGATTATGGAATGATTACTTCAGTGAAGATGCGACATTCCCGACACATTTATTCAGACGCCGTTTCCGTATGAACAAAGAATTATTCCTGCGTATTGTTCATCGCCTCTCAGAAGACGTTCCATTCTTTCAACAAAGAAGAGATGCAACGGGAGGTTTGCTCTTTCTCCACTACAAAAATGTACGGCAGCAATTCGTCTACTTGCTTATGGTTCTGCAGCTGATGTGGTTGATGAATATCTTAGAGTTGGTGAAAGCGCGGCAATTTTGTGTTTAGAGCATTTTAATGAAGAATAATCCGGTTATTTGGTGATGAGTATCTACGAAGACCGACACAAGAGGATCTTGAACGACTACTCCATATTGGAGAGATACGCGGGTTTCCAGGGATGGTAGGAAGCATCGACTGTATGCATTGGAGGTGGAAAAATTGCCCAACCTCTTGGAAAGGACAGTACACCCGGGGATCAACAAAACGTCAATTGTCTTAGAGGTAGTAGCTTCACAAGATCTTTGGATATGGCACACTTTATTCGGTCTTCCAGGTAATTTAAACGATATTAATGTCCTAGATCGGTTTCCTGTTTTTGATGACATTATTCAAGGTCGAGCTCCAAGGGTAGAGTATGTGGTCAACGGACACATGTATAATTTGACGTACTACCTCACGGACGGTATTTATCCAAACTGATCAACATTTATCCAATCTATCTCACTCCCTCAAGGTCCTAAAGCAGAGTTATTTGCTAAACTTCAAGAATCAACCCGAACAGATGTGGAGCGGGCTTTTGGAGTTTTGCAAGCTCGATTTGCGTTTGTGAAAAACCGACTCTTTCATGGGACCAAGATAAGATAGGAAGACTATGAGCATGTATCATACTACACAATATGATAGTCGAAAATGAACGAGCTGGATACAACACTTTCGATGCGATACATCTGAATTTGAAGAAGGAGATGTAACCAGCAGTTCACGGGTGCATAAGTCTCGTGGTACGGACATCCCTCCAAGCATCAATGAAATGCGTGCCATTCGGGTTCAGGTTTGCGAGACGGAAACACATCACCAATTGAAGAATGATTTAATTGAAAATATTTGGAACAAATTTGGTGATGAAAATTAATAATTCTTGTATTTTATATTTAATCATGTAAGTTAATCATGCAAAAATATATATTTTAATTTCACATGTTTTAAAATTTATTATTTTTTATTCTTAAGAATTCCAAATGGATAACACCATTGGACATACTAATTTGATTAGAGTCCTTAACTATTTGAAAAAAATACTATAATATTCCTAAAGACTCCACTGGTAGTAACATCATTGGAGATGCTCTAACTAACCCTATATATATGGTTAACCTTATTATAAATAGGAAAAAGATAGACATGAAAAATGAGCAAGTTCTAAAAAGAATTCAAACAAATGAAAATTTCTAAATCTCTTGAAAGTTTTGGGGTTTTTTAAATAATAATTTGGCAAAATTTTAAAATTATGCATGTGTCATTGAGGAATATTAACAGAAAAAAAACTGGAAATTTTACTATCAGAGTTTGGAAACATAACATTTTTAAAAAGTAAATTTTGTGTGTGAATGTTTGTAAACTACTATGCAGTGGACATAAGTAAACTAGTTTTTTTTTTGGCATCACATAAGTAAACTAGTTAACATACAAAATTTAAACTTGAAATATTACAATGTTAATTTAAAAGATCTAATAGATATATTATCTGCTATAGGGTTCAACAACAAAACTTAAATACAAAATTTAAACTTGAAATATTACAATGTTAATTTAAAAGATCTAATAGATATATTATCTGCTATAGGGTTCAACAACAAAACTTAAATACAAAATTTAAACTTGAAATATTACAATGTTAATTTAAAAGATCTAATAGATATATTATCTGCTATAGGGTTCAACAACAAAACTTAAATACAAAATTTAAACTTGAAATATTACAATGTTAATTTAAAAGATCTAATAGATATATTATCTGCTATAGGGTTCAACAACAAAACTTAAATACAAAATTTAAACTTGAAATATTACAATGTTAATTTAAAAGATCTAATAGATATATTATCTGCTATAGGGTTCAACAACAAAACTTAAATACAAAATTTAAACTTGAAATATTACAATGTTAATTTAAAAGATCTAATAGATATATTATCTGCTATAGGGTTCAACAACAAAACTTAAATACAAAATTTAAACTTGAAATATTACAATGTTAATTTAAAAGATCTAATAGATATATTATCTGCTATAGGGTTCAACAACAAAACTTAAATACAAAATTTAAACTTGAAATATTACAATGTTAATTTAAAAGATCTAATAGATATATTATCTGCTATAGGGTTCAACAACAAAACTTAAATACAAAATTTAAACTTGAAATATTACAATGTTAATTTAAAAGATCTAATAGATATATTATCTGCTATAGGGTTCAACAACAAAACTTAAATACAAAATTTAAACTTGAAATATTACAATGTTAATTTAAAAGATCTAATAGATATATTATCTGCTATAGGGTTCAACAACAAAACTTAAATACAAAATTTAAACTTGAAATATTACAATGTTAATTTAAAAGATCTAATAGATATATTATCTGCTATAGGGTTCAACAACAAAACTTAAATACAAAATTTAAACTTGAAATATTACAATGTTAATTTAAAAGATCTAATAGATATATTATCTGCTATAGGGTTCAACAACAAAACTTAAATACAAAATTTAAACTTGAAATATTACAATGTTAATTTAAAAGATCTAATAGATATATTATCTGCTATAGGGTTCAACAACAAAACTTAAATACAAAATTTAAACTTGAAATATTACAATGTTAATTTAAAAGATCTAATAGATATATTATCTGCTATAGGGTTCAACAACAAAACTTAAATACAAAATTTAAACTTGAAATATTACAATGTTAATTTAAAAGATCTAATAGATATATTATCTGCTATAGGGTTCAACAACAAAACTTAAATACAAAATTTAAACTTGAAATATTACAATGTTAATTTAAAAGATCTAATAGATATATTATCTGCTATAGGGTTCAACAACAAAACTTAAATACAAAATTTAAACTTGAAATATTACAATGTTAATTTAAAAGATCTAATAGATATATTATCTGCTATAGGGTTCAACAACAAAACTTAAATACAAAATTTAAACTTGAAATATTACAATGTTAATTTAAAAGATCTAATAGATATATTATCTGCTATAGGGTTCAACAACAAAACTTAAATACAAAATTTAAACTTGAAATATTACAATGTTAATTTAAAAGATCTAATAGATATATTATCTGCTATAGGGTTCAACAACAAAACTTAAATACAAAATTTAAACTTGAAATATTACAATGTTAATTTAAAAGATCTAATAGATATATTATCTGCTATAGGGTTCAACAACAAAACTTAAATACAAAATTTAAACTTGAAATATTACAATGTTAATTTAAAAGATCTAATAGATATATTATCTGCTATAGGGTTCAACAACAAAACTTAAATACAAAATTTAAACTTGAAATATTACAATGTTAATTTAAAAGATCTAATAGATATATTATCTGCTATAGGGTTCAACAACAAAACTTAAATACAAAATTTAAACTTGAAATATTACAATGTTAATTTAAAAGATCTAATAGATATATTATCTGCTATAGGGTTCAACAACAAAACTTAAATACAAAATTTAAACTTGAAATATTACAATGTTAATTTAAAAGATCTAATAGATATATTATCTGCTATAGGGTTCAACAACAAAACTTAAATACAAAATTTAAACTTGAAATATTACAATGTTAATTTAAAAGATCTAATAGATATATTATCTGCTATAGGGTTCAACAACAAAACTTAAATACAAAATTTAAACTTGAAATATTACAATGTTAATTTAAAAGATCTAATAGATATATTATCTGCTATAGGGTTCAACAACAAAACTTAAATACAAAATTTAAACTTGAAATATTACAATGTTAATTTAAAAGATCTAATAGATATATTATCTGCTATAGGGTTCAACAACAAAACTTAAATACAAAATTTAAACTTGAAATATTACAATGTTAATTTAAAAGATCTAATAGATATATTATCTGCTATAGGGTTCAACAACAAAACTTAAATACAAAATTTAAACTTGAAATATTACAATGTTAATTTAAAAGATCTAATAGATATATTATCTGCTATAGGGTTCAACAACAAAACTTAAATACAAAATTTAAACTTGAAATATTACAATGTTAATTTAAAAGATCTAATAGATATATTATCTGCTATAGGGTTCAACAACAAAACTTAAATACAAAATTTAAACTTGAAATATTACAATGTTAATTTAAAAGATCTAATAGATATATTATCTGCTATAGGGTTCAACAACAAAACTTAAATACAAAATTTAAACTTGAAATATTACAATGTTAATTTAAAAGATCTAATAGATATATTATCTGCTATAGGGTTCAACAACAAAACTTAAATACAAAATTTAAACTTGAAATATTACAATGTTAATTTAAAAGATCTAATAGATATATTATCTGCTATAGGGTTCAACAACAAAACTTAAATATGACTCTATGTGCTTTAAATCCTTTACTCATTAACATATGATCCGTTTATGACATTTAGAATGACTGCTTCTTTTAATTTATTAAACCAAAATGTAAACCAATTATTGTATTTTATCAAGTCATTCATCTATCATATATAGCGTAAGATATACAACTTAGTCATTCAACCGGTCATTTCATTTTCTAATAAACAAACCAAGACCATTATAATTCACATTAGATAACATTTATAAGATGATGAATCTGATAAGTTCCATATCAATGATTTGTCTCTCATGTATGTTAATGACAAAATTAGTACAACCTCTCAATATATTTTTAGAATCAACCATTCATATGGTCTATATAATTCTAGATTAAAATACATGTTCATTCAATAGTTAAACCAAATTTATTGATTAGTATGTGTGACAATCAAAATTTTAAAATCATATCTTGTATGGAATCTTTATCAAAATAATCATAATCGGTTGTTTTATATATTTGAAGCAAAATATGTATTAAATCATCTATAATTATTATATTCTTTATAAACAATACAAACCGAATAATAATAATAATGGGAAATTGAATACATTTAGAACGCTTAAAATCATGTAATATATCGCTTTTATAGTTTTAAAGGAAAATATTTATTTACAACCAATTAATTTAAGCTCTAACAAATCGGTTATTATTTAGATATTCTAAGCATATACTATAATAATAATAGTATCTATAATAATAATATCTATCAGATTAACTGAAATCATAAAACAAAATCTAATACATTAAAAAATTTAGAGCATAAAACCTAAAATGAAAACTAAATATTATTCATATATATATATATATATATATATATATACATACACATTCAACTAAAGGTACGAAACACCATATTCTCACACTCATACTTCTCAACATGTTTATCCTAATATTTAGAGTTTTATATATTTTTATCAAATATGTGGAATAACATATATAATATTTTTATATCAAAACTATACTATTAAAATAGAAGTCATGACTCTTTTATGTATGATTTTTAATTTGTACATTCCATACAAAATTTAACTAATATATTTTGATCTAGCTTAATTTAGTTTAATTATATTATTATGTTTACTCATTTTGTGATACGTATAACACCTAATAGAATATTTCGAGAATATCTTGTTGTGATCCATTTTAACGTGTCAAGCTTTCAGAAATTTTAGTTGCAATGTATTTAGAATCATCAAATGTAAATGTAGATGTATATTTTACATTAATAAAAATTATGATTCATGATTTGAGACTATACATATTTTATAATTTAACAGACATCATCCTTATACAATATTGAATGTACTTGAGTTTATTATTTAAGTGACTACAATATTTCGTATGTTTATGATTTTCAGAAACTATTAAAATAAAAATCATGACTTATTTTAAGTGTGAATTTTTTATTTGAATCATTCCATAATTTATTAAATGTTTGTTTTTATTTACCTAATAATATCTTAACAAAAAAATTCATATTTAACTAAACTTATAATATAAATGAGGATATTACACAAAACTTAAATACAAAATTTAAACTTGAAATATTACAATGTTAATTTAAAAGATCTAATAGATATATTATCTGCTATAGGGTTCAACAACAAAACTTAAATATGACTCTATGTGCTTTAAATCCTTTACTCATTAACATATGATCCGTTTATGACATTTAGAATGACTGCTTCTTTTAATTTATTAAACCAAAATGTAAACCAATTATTGTATTTTATCAAGTCATTCATCTATCATATATAGCGTAAGATATACAACTTAGTCATTCAACCGGTCATTTCATTTTCTAATAAACAAACCAAGACCATTATAATTCACATTAGATAACATTTATAAGATGATGAATCTGATAAGTTCCATATCAATGATTTGTCTCTCATGTATGTTAATGACAAAATTAGTACAACCTCTCAATATATTTTTAGAATCAACCATTCATATGGTCTATATAATTCTAGATTAAAATACATGTTCATTCAATAGTTAAACCAAATTTATTGATTAGTATGTGTGACAATCAAAATTTTAAAATCATATCTTGTATGGAATCTTTATCAAAATAATCATAATCGGTTGTTTTATATATTTGAAGCAAAATATGTATTAAATCATCTATAATTATTATATTCTTTATAAACAATACAAACCGAATAATAATAATAATGGGAAATTGAATACATTTAGAACGTTTAAAATCATGTAATATATCGTTTTTATAGTTTTAAAGGAAAATATTTATTTACAACCAATTAATTTAAGCTCTAACAAATCGGTTATTATTTAGATATTCTAAGCATATACTATAATAATATCTATCAGATTAACTGAAATCATAAAACAAAATCTAATACATTATAATTTATGTAGAGCATAAAACCTAAAATGAAAACTATATATATACACATTCAACTAAAGGTACGAAACACCATATTCTCACACTCATACTTCTCAACATGTTTATCCTAATATTTAGAGTTTTATATATTTTTATCAAATATGTGGAATAACATCTGTAATATTTATCAAAAACATTTTAATAATATTAAATAAATCACATAAACATAAATATTATAAAGTTAAGAATGACATCAAAATATTTACAACTTAATCAAAAAAAAAAAGGATGTAAACATAAATATTTTATATAAAAATAAAATTTGCGGATGCACTTATCAAGATCTAGTTTTTTAAAACTAAAAAATTTGACAAAAACTACTTAAAAATCTATGCATCTGTAATAGCTAGAGAAGACAATATACTTTTGCGGGTGTGAACATTGAGCTAGTCCCACACTATGAAACAACATAACCATTCAGCAACAAATCTGTAAAGCTAATACTGATTCAGATGAAGTATTCATCAAATGGGACTCAAAAGTTAGAGACTTTTTTTTTTGGTTATTAGCAGCAGCGAATATGAACCATTGGTTCTGGATGAAACAACTTTGGTTGAGTAACATATCAACCATTGGTTACTGGAACTATTCGGGTGTTCGTAAAGTTTTCAGTTAATTCGTTAATAATAACTGCTATGCTTGCCCTCCTCTCAGTACACATAAACTAATGACATTCACCAATATATACACTAGTAATTGCTCAAAAAATACACCAGTAATCATGTAGTATCACACTGCAAACGTACGTAAACACAAAGATATAATTGGACACAACCGATTATGGAATGATTACTTCAGTGAAGATGACATTCCGACACATTTATTCAGACGCCGCTCGTATGAACAAAGAATTATTCCTGCGTATTGTTCATCGCCTCTCGAAGACGTTCCATTCTTTCAACAAAGAAGAGATGCAACGGAGGTTTGCTCTTTCTCCACTACAAAATGTACGGCAGCAATTCGCCTACTTGCTTATGGTTCTGCAGCTGATGTGGTTGATGAATATCTTAGAGTTGGTGAAAGCGCGGCAATTTTGTGTTTAGAGCATTTTAATGAAGAATAATCCGTTATTTGGTGATGAGTATCTACTAAGACCGACACAAGAGGATCTTGAACGACTACTCCATATTGAGAGATATGCTGGTTTCGGGGATGGTAGGAAGCATCGATCGTATGCATTGGAGGTGGAAAAATTGCCCAACCTCTTGGAAAGGACAGTACACCCGGGGATCAACAAAACGTCAATTGTCTTAGAGGTAGTAGCTTCACAAGATCTTTGGATATGGCACACTTTATTCGGTCTTCCAGGTAATTTAAACGATATTAATGTCCTAGATCGGTTTCCTGTTTTTGATGACATTATTCAAGGTCGAGCTCCAAGGGTAGAGTATGTGGTCAACGGACACATGTATAATTTGACGTACTACCTCACGGACGGTATTTATCCAAACTGATCAACATTTATCCAATCTATCTCACTCCCTCAAGGTCCTAAAGCAGAGTTATTTGCTAAACTTCAAGAATCAACCCGAACAGATGTGGAGCGGGCTTTTGGAGTTTTGCAAGCTCGATTTGCGTTTGTGAAAAACCCGACTCTTTCATGGGACCAAGATAAGATAGGGAAGACTATGAGAGCATGTATCATACTACACAATATGATAGTCGAAAATGAACGAGCTGGATACAACACTCGGTACGATACATCTGAATTTGAAGAAGGAGATGTAACCAGCAGTTCACGGGTGCATAAGTCTCGTGGTACGGACATCCCTCCAAGCATCAATGAAATGCGTGCCATTCGGGTTCAGGTTTGCGAGACGGAAACACATCACCAATTGAAGAATGATTTAATTGAAAATATTTGGAACAAATTTGGTGATGAAAATTAATAATTCTTGTATTTTATATTTAATCATGTAAGTTAATCATGCAAAAAAATATTTAGATTTGACATGTTTTAATTTTTTTTCTTAATGAAAGTTAATCATGCAAAAAATATTTAGATTTGACATGTTTTAATTTTTTCTTAATGAAAGTTAATCATGCAAAAAATATTTAGATTTGACATGTTTTAATTTTTTCTTAATGAAAGTTAATCATGCAAAAAATATTTAGATTTGACATGTTTTAATTTTTTCTTAATGAAAGTTAATCATGCAAAAAAATATTTAGATTTGACATGTTTTAATTTTTTTTCTTAATGAAAGTTAATCATGCAAAAATATATATTTTAATTTCACATGTTTTAAAATTTATTATTTTTTTATTCTTAAGAATTCCAAATTGGATAACACCATTGGACATACTAATTTGATTAGAGTCCTTAACTATTTGAAAAAAAATACTATAATATTCCTAAAGACTCCACTGGTAGTAACATCATTGGAGATGCTCTAACTAACCCTATATATATGGTTAACCTTATTATAAATAGGAAAAAGATAGACATGAAAAATGAGCAAGTTCTAAAAAAGAATTCAAACAAATGAAAATTTCTAAATCTCTTGAAAGTTTTTGGGGTTTTTTTTTAAATAATAATTTGGCAAAATTTTAAAATTATGCATGTGTCATTGAGGAATATTAACAGAAAAAAAAACTGGAAATTTTACTATCAGAGTTTGGAAACATAACATTTTTAAAAAGTAAATTTTGTGTGTGAATGTTTGTAAACTACTATGCAGTGGACATAAGTAAACTAGTTTTTTTTTTTTTTGGCATCACATAAGTAAACTAGTTAACAAACAATATTTCACTCAAGTCTTGTACATTGTAACTATCGGAAGGAACCTTGGATCTATGTTTCTTGAAATCCTTGCCAACTCTATAAACATATACCAGCTAACAAAGCTTAAGAAGAATTGTAGAAGAAGCATTCAGATATGCTTTGTTCAAATAGTTGCAAAGAGCTTTGTCTACTCTTGTCTTATAGATCTTGATGAATCAGTACACAAATCTTTAATAAGCAAGAAGAAGACTGAAGAAAAAGGAAATAAATCAGCATAAACATGAATTAATCAGGATGATTATTGAATGTGATCCAATCTCAATTCAAATAAATGCTGTCCAATACAGCGTAACCAGCCGCAACACCACCTTCATCTGATGAAGAGACCTTAGTGCGCATCAGATAACCACTCTGCTCGTTTATTATAACTCTCTCCTTGTTCCTACACAGTTTCATTTGCTCAAAGATTAAGCCACTACAGATTCAAGTAGAGACTTGACAAAAACATACAAAACTCTTCTTCTTTCTACTCTGTACCTGAGGTAAGCACCATAGACTCCAAGTTCTGATATCGCTTGATCTTTATGGTAAACGCCTTCTCGCAGCAAGAACACGTTTGACACTTTTGGGAATATCCTCTGCATTAGGATGTACGCAGCGTTTTCTTCCTCTCCTTCTCTCTGCAATCTCAGAAGATTTTCCTCACATCATCTCCATATATGTTGTTTCCTGAGAGAGAATCCACGCTTAGAATAAGACAGAGAAAAGTAGAAACTCAATTGGTTTCTAACCTCCTCCTTCTCTTTGAGGCTTCATAACAAACAACTCAGGTTTTCAATTGCTTTCTTGATGATTTCTGGATCGTCCAAGCTCCAAAGCCCAGCAAAGCATTTTCTCAGCTTAGCTATGTCATCTTTGTTGTCCATAAACCTGTTTAAACAGCTCTTCAGTCTCAGCATCTCTGCAGAGATTTTAAAAAAAAAACTGGAAATTTTACTATCAGAGTTTGGAAACATAACATTTTTAAAAAGTAAATTTTGTGTGTGAATGTTTGTAAACTACTATGCAGTGGACATAAGTAAACTAGTTAACAAACAATATTTCACTCAAGTCTTGTACATTGTAACTATCGGAAGGAACCTTGGATCTATGTTTCTTGAAATCCTTGCCAACTCTATAAACATATACCATCTAACAAATCTTAAGAAGAATTGTAGAAGAAGCATTCAGATATGCTTTGTTCAAATAGTTGCAAAGAGCTTTGTCTACTCTTGTCTTATAGATCTTGATGAATCAGTACACAAATCTTTAATAAGCAAGAAGAAGACTGAAGAAAAAGGAAATAAATCAGCATAAACATGAATTAATCAGGATGATTATTGAATGTGATCCAATCTCAATTCAAATAAATGCTGTCCAATACAGCGTAACCAGCCGCAACACCACCTTCATCTGATGAAGAGACCTTAGTGCGCATCAGATAACCACTCTGCTCGTTTATTATAACTCTCTCCTTGTTCCTACACAGTTTCATTTGCTCAAAGATTAAGCCACTACAGATTCAAGTAGAGACTTGACAAAAACATACAAAACTCTTCTTCTTTCTACTCTGTACCTGAGGTAAGCACCATAGACTCCAAGTTCTGATATCGCTTGATCTTTATGGTAAACGCCTTCTCGCAGCAAGAACACGTTTGACACTTTTGGGAATATCCTCTGCATTAGGATGTACGCAGCGTTTTCTTCCTCTCCTTCTCTCTGCAATCTCAGAAGATTTTCCCTCACATCATCTCCATATATGTTGTTTCCTGAGAGAGAATCCACGCTTAGAATAAGACAGAGAAAAGTAGAAACTCAATTGGTTTCTAACCTCCTCCTTCTCTTTGAGGCTTCATAACAAACAACTCAGGTTTTTCAATTGCTTTCTTGATGATTTCTGGATCGTCCAAGCTCCAAAGCCCAGCAAAGCATTTTCTCAGCTTAGCTATGTCATCTTTGTTGTCCATAAACCTGTTTAAACAGCTCTTCAGTCTCAGCATCTCTGCAGAGATTTTAAAAAGAAAAAAACTGATTCATTTTACCTCTCGAGAACACCTGGTTTAGCGAGTTCTTGCTGGATTTTCTTGGTGCCAGCTAAGTGATAAGCTATAGAAGGGCATTTGACAGCTGAGGACTGCTCTATAAGCAATCTAGCATTCCATTCCTTCAAAAATCACAATATCGTTTCATAACTTTCTTAAAAAAAAAGTCTAGCCACAAGATGAGAAAGAATATAAGTTACTTACTGATTCAGACGGATAATCTCTAGGAGTATAGCCTGATCTGTAATAAACCACCGAGACTGCTTGGCCGCCACTGCAACAACAAAGACTATGTAACATACTTTTCAAGAATAAAAGCCATTCAAAACAGCAATGCAGACAAACTACTTACACAACAAGAGTACCATCCACTTGTACGCGCCCTTCATTTTCAACCTCTGCTAAAGTCTTCCTGATGGTTACAATATTATGCGTGTTTTGAAGTTAAGGAAGATCAAACAACACCATTTTTGACGCTACAAACATAAAAAAAAGTCTTATGTTGATTAAAAGAGGATATTTTTCTCTCAATACACTGCTTAGCCAAAGCTGATCGTACATGTTGCGTTCATCCGGCTGCACAACGACCATAACTACCGCTCTGAAGCAAAGAAAAAAACTATCCTTAAACATAATAAAACCTTTGGAAACTAGGTAGTTCATTCTTGGTTCTTTGCGTAAGGCTAACCTTGGGTTGTTGTACTCCAACCAAGCTTTAGCCATTGCGTCAGCAAACTGGCTCGTGGATGCATTTCTAGGTACACGTTCAGAGTCTAGCCCAAGACGATCACCATGAGAACGAAGCAATGACCTGCAAACAAAGAAAAGAAGTAAGATAAAAAAATGTAACCTTAGCTATATAATGCAACAAAGAAGACAGATTATTCGGAAGATTTACGTACTGGTGTAGCTCGGTAACAAGACGACCAAAGCCTGGAAAGGAACAAGAAATAGTATTCATCTCTATCTGAAGAAGTGATTTTGTTTCCTCGTCAAGCATATAATCTGACCGATGTAAACCCAAACGTATGTCCTGCAAACACAAGCACAACCATGAGAATGAACTCCAGAACGATGTAATGGATATTAACATGAGACCAGAGAGGATGTAAAGACCTCTCTCTTGTTGCTTTTTAGCATCTTGGAGTGAATATCAAGAAGTCTAGATGTAAAGACATCCGCTTTTTTCGTTCTATCAATCAAAAGGGCATGGTAGTTATTAGACGAGTTTGAGCGAGATAGCTACTTTTAAATGCAAATGCTAAACCTGGAGAGACTTTCTTGTATGAATTTGCCATCCAGGCTGATACGATCAACCAACTCGTTGAAGATGGGAGCAACTTCACAAGCTTGGTTCCAATAACTCTCAGGGAATGGAGTCGGTAGCAATGCAATGGGGGCGTGCATCATCCCAACCCCTGGAACTGTTCCTGATTTCTGTAAATCAAAACCTCTCATCAATACTAATCTATAAAGCTTGATTCAGATCAAGTATCGCCATGAGCATGATCAAGAAGACGACAATAATCAATCAATAAAACGACTCATAGAGATTCAAAAGTTTCGATCTTTGCCTCGAACTCTGTCTGGAAGACCCAACATCAAAAGACAGGAACTTGGGGGGGAACTAACCTGATAAGTTTTGTCACCGACGACAAGGCCGTGAAGGGAAGACCAAACGAGAGCATCGTAGACCAGTTTCTGAACAAACCCGTCGTCAAATTTTTCGAAATCGAGGATGGGTTTCTGCTGTGATTCCATCGTTAGCGAGCTCACGCACCTTAAAGGTGCAGCCTTTCTCGGATTTAAAGGGGTCTGGAAAAGGAAGCTTCTTGGAATGAGAGGAGTAAGGGAAGAAGACAAAGTAGTAGTGGCAATGAAAGTGGAAGAAGACAGAGACGAGCAGCCACCGACCATTTGCAACCGTAAGCTTTTTGGAAGATGAGATCACATCTCCGTCAAACTAAGATCACTAATGACTTTTTCCCCCTGTTTTTTTATTCCTCGACGAATAATATACTCTCTTTTAATATTCTTAGATCTCTTCCAAATTGTCAAATAAATCAATTTCAGAACAAATTCTTTGACTAAAAATAAAAGTACTTTCTCCATTTTTAAAATTAAAATACGGACACTTCCTTCATTTTTAAAACACTCCCTATTTACAAAAAAGAAAATGCTTAAAAAGATACATTTTACTTATATTTTTATTAAACAATAAAGTTAAATTATAAATTTTATAAAATTGATTGTGTTTACTAAATTTTGATTGGATAAAAATTATGTGAAAAATTTAAGCATCAAAATAATATATATTTTTTTTGAACTTAGCTTATCAAAATAATATATTTATCATCAACATTTTATTATATTTTAAATATATATATTTGAAACTAATCGAATATTTTATAAGATTATTTATTTGTGTGCTAAAATATTTTATATAGTGTTAGGATAATGAAATGAAAATGTTGACAAAAAAATAGTACAATAAAATTTGTCACGTTGGAGATGCTTTTTCAGCACTGTCCATTTATTTAAATAGATAATGAACTCAGAAGAAAATTCGGTTCCTAACCACATCTACTAAAGAACCATTTTGGCAACATTTAAAACCTTTTTTCATGAAGTGGTTAGGTAGGTAAGACTGGCTAGTGGTTAGTTGAAATTTGTCTTCTTATCTGTATACAAATTGATTTTGGGGATATAAACTAAGCAACGATGCAAGAAAATAAAATTGATTTTAGCAAAAAAAAAAAAATTGAAATGCATGGGGACACTTTAGATATAAGAAAATCTATCGTTTTGTTTTTCTCCACATCACAACTCTTATCTTTTAAAGGTCCCACTACTTACAGATAGTATGTTACATAAACCAAAAAAAAACAGTATGTTACACTTGTTGCCAGATCAAACGTAAGAACTCAAATGTAAGCGATTAAAACAAAAAATCTTTCTCTGTTAATGGAACTACCAAAAAAAAAACAAAAACAGAAAACTGATTTGTTTCTTTCTGATGTCTTTGAACTTATTAATGATTTACCTCGCAACTATAGGGACTAATCAGATAACATTCAGGCTTAGATTGTGAGAGAAAAGTAGAAGAAAGCCAGTTTGTCTGGAGAATACTAACTAGTAACTAGTAAAAATCAGAGGGCAGGTTGGATTTTATCATTTGTTGGAAGTTCAATCCGGCCATAGAGTCGCCAGCAAGCTCCTGTATGAAACAGAGATTTCTCAAAGACCCATATGTCACGTACAAGCACCTGCACAAGCAACAAACCCGTAGATTACCACTAAGTTGAATCAAAAAATTTAAAGTAACACCAGTTAGCTATATCCTAGAAACAATCATAGATTCCTCTTGATGCCTCTATTGCAAAGTGAAGAGAAAGAAATGAATCAAATTATGCTTTACCTCTTTTCTCTTGTCTCCAGCTACTACCCTGCCTTTAGAATCATTATGCTTCAAATTTCTGAAGACAGGAAAGATCTACAGAACTCAGTTCAGCTTCAAATGCACTAGAACTAAACTGATGACTTAAAGATAACACTGACCTGCTTTGTCAGAAACTCAAGTGTCAACTGTATGAAAGCTTTGTTGAGATCCGTCATGTCAATGCCTATATGAGGAGTTGCCAAAAAAGATGGGAAAAAAAAGAAGAAGAGTGAGCTTGAAAATCCACTAGTGATCTGTTGCTTCAGATTCAACAACCGTATTGTATGTATAAACAGTTACCAGTCTAGCTTGTAAAGTCTTGGTTTTGATGAGCGGTTCAACCATTTCCCAGTAAACACTACCCCACATGGCTTCTCTTTGTATAATTTCGTCATTCAATGCCTACATTGAAAAAAGAATCCAAATATTGAACAATACTTGACCACTCAGTCTCCTAAAAAATACAAAAACTGACAATCAATAAGTTGGAAAGCTTACTGAATACATCCTCTCGGTCACGTTTTTCCTCATTGTCTTATTGTCACCATCGGCCATCAAGATGTTAATCTGATGAAAAACACGTAGAGCTAATTCAACATGATCTGTAAAGTTTTCACTATAAGAACCAGAACAAAGTGTATATTGAGTAGATACCTCTTTGTATAACTCTACTGCTTCTATGTAGAACTTATTCTTAGAATACCCTGTCTTTCTTAACTTTGCAATAGCGTAGCCACTTATTAGCTGAAATGTAGAGTTTTGACATTGTTATTAGTATGTGCTCGGGACATTTATATTGTATATATAATGCATGGAGATGTTTTCAACCTCCCGTATAAATCCTCTTTCGTTGTTTTCCAACAGCTTCTTGTGAAACATTCTATTCAAGTCAAAAGAAAGTAGTCACAAACTCAATTCTAGAAGAGAAACTATGATCTGCCTTCCAATATCTAAAAGCTATATTATACTTACTACCGGTGACAGAAAAAGAGGTGTTTTATTGTCTAGCGCTAAACTTACCTCCGCCAAAACGTTTTTTTCTCATGTAATGTATAGAGGGTTCGTAAACAAATCCAGGACTAACCATCGACACTCTAACGGCACCCTACACTAGTCAATAGTGATGTTGTGAGACATAAGATCATATGATACAAACAAAAAAAAAAATGCATGCAAAGAAAGAGCAATCGAAATTGAATAAGTTAACACACCGTTTTCTGTGACTTGCGTAGTGGCATACCGTTTGTCACTGCTAAACGCAACAGACTCTACAAGCTAAGAAACAACAAGAATCATGACTATGAATTATGATCAGACCAAAGCTAAGATAAAACAACAGCCAATGTCATATCTGGTGTGTGGATCGAAGCAAACGTGACTCGGAGTTGTAGCTCTCATATATAACCGTTTTCTTACCATGAGTGTCAGGAACTGGGGGACATGTCAATTACATTACTCAAAAGCACTACATTAGAGTCAAAACCAATGGAGAAAGGATTCACAAGAAGGAGAAACTTACCGTGACAAAGCGAAGAATGATAGCTCACCCGAATTTGATATCATCTCCACTCTGAAGAGTCCAAGAGAACTCATTTTCACTTCGGAAACTGGAACACAAAATGATAAAGAATATCAAAGTTGATTCCTTTTTAAGCTCGATCAAAGGAGGAAGAAGCATAAAAATTGAATCTTTTTTTTTTTGCGTCAAAGAATGGGGAAACATAAAAGCTTTCTAAAACACCAATCAAAGGGAAGAACAATCTTACTTACGGTAGGGAAGAAGAGTCTCTTGGTCCAGCTGCTCTCAACAAAAGAACAAGCTGCTGTTTGAAGCCTCCTCACGAGCGCCATTCTCGATAAGATAACCAACCAAGAAGATGTTTTACAGAACAAAAAAAAAAAAAAAACTAGCTTTCCTTTGATTTGATCTCAAACTGGTCTCATTACAGTTTCGTCTATGTTTAGCTGAGAGTACTCAAAAGTGTTATTTACCATCGTTGTTTGCTTTTTTTTTTTTCAGAATTTAGATTCCAAGATTCATCACAACAACCTCCTCAATATCATACTCGCAAAGGTTCAGTCACTTGTCACAATCATGTGTTGTTTAGAAATAGTTATAGATGCTTTCTCTGTAATAATGACACAGGTTGAAAGCAACAACGCTAATGTGGATGATGCAATCATGCTTGACAAGGATGGCTTTGTGTCTGAAACCAATGCAACCAACCTTGTAAGATCTTCTAGAGGCTCGGATTGAACACTTTACTCCCTAAAAAGACCTAATGAGATGGGTTTGATGCAGTTCATGGTGAAGAGTGTCGTAGTTCTCACTCCCCATGCAGATTACTGTCTCCCAGGGATTACCCGAGCTACTGTAAGAGAAAAAAAAAAGATTTTATACATTACTTTTTCTAACATATCTCTATTACTATGAGATAACCAAACTAATCATCTCATCAATGTCTAGGTCATGGAACTGGTGGTGAAAGAGAACGTCACTTTGGAAGAACGAAACATCAGCTTGTCAGAATTTCATAGAGCTGATGAGGTTTCCTCATTGTTCTTTTCCTTGGATTAAGAATGTTGTATGATCAAATAGAAATCTATTTTCAATCATATGAATATTTTTTTTGTTTCAGGTATGGACTACAGGAACTATGGGAGAACTCAGCCCGGTACACACACAATCTCTACTCTATTACCGAGCCGGCTATGTTTACGATAAACAATGCAGAGAAAGCATAGGCTTCCGGCTAGGGCTGGGACGGATCCGGATCCGGGCTGTGACAGATACGGATCCGGATCCGGGTACCGTCCCCCAATCCGGATCCGTATCCGTCGGATCCGTGATTTTAATATCCGGATTCGGATCCGTGCCTTCCGGATATTCGGGTTCCGGATACCCGTCTAGATATCATGATATCCGCGAGTATCCGGATTCGGATCCGGATCCGTCAAAATAATTAAAAAATAATAAAAATATTTTTTAAAATATAAAAAATCTATAAATATTACATAAATTAAATATTTTTACAAAATTTATAAATATATTTATGCATATAATATTATTAAAATTAAAATATAATATTATACGACTAATTTTATGTATAAATATTAATAAATCAACTATAATTATTAATAAAATTTTAAATTTATATATATTAAAAAAAACGGATCCGGATCCGAATATCCGGACTTAAAATTCCAGATATCCGGATCCGGATCCGGATTCGACGGATCCGGCATTTTACTATCCGGATCCAGATCCGGACGCTCCGGATATCCTATTTTCGGAGCGGATCCGGATCGATCTAGTGGTTCAGTGAGCATGAACTGCATCAAACCCATCTTATAAAATTAATTACTGATGCAACATTAGTTTTCCTGATTCAGATTGAAAGATGTCATAAAGTTATACTTTTTTCATATCAAAATCATAAACTTATACTTAAGAACGCATATGAGTTAGTGATCAAGATAGACCTATGAAGCTATATATGATGTCTAAGAGCTTTCTAGAAGGATGTGAATATCAAAGTAGGACCTACGGATGATGGCTAAGAGGAAGATATTTTTTTGTTCTTTAAAGTTTGGGTATTCATGTGTGTTTCGTCCTACTCGCCTATTTCATTATCATGTTTTAGTTTGATGGTCTTCCCTTCTTGTGTGGTGACTGGCAAGTTCAAAATTTGATTGTTTCCTTTCTGTTTCCATAACCGTTATTTGACGATATTTAAATTTAGAAGTGTACAAAAGTTTGTCAACTACCAAATTCAAGTAGTTAATTAGATAAACAGTTATAAAAATATCGTTAGGCCGTGTCCAATGACAATTTCTGAGAGTGCATCTCAGCTACCGAAATATTGAAAAACAAAAAACAATTAAAATAGTGTTTAAAAAACAATTTAGAAAGAAAAACTGATAAATTCATAAACTCTCAAGATACCATAAGTATATTTGGTATAATACCATTAGTCATTTCCACCATATATTAAAATTTAATTACACAGTTTAACTGTCCTTGAAATAGTAATAGTATATAGTTCAGAACTTTTTTTTGAGTTTTTTAACCATTGAGATTGTTTCTTAGGATAGCTAAAGATGAAAAAAAAAACTAAGAATTCTTGGTGATAAGTGATTTACTTTCTTCTTTGAACCTAGAAATAATTGCATTTATATGATTGTATATTTGGTAAATTGTGTTATATTTCTTCCGTTTTGTTACAAGTGTGGTTTAAAATATTTGCACATGAATTAAAAAATTAATTATGTTTTACTTTTATTTTATATATATTTTTGTTTGAATTAATTATTGAACTAAATCAAAAGGTCAAAATATGGAAATTATGTACATTACAAACATAAAATGACATTTAATAAAATAAAATTTAAGAATTAGAAAATTTAATTGGAAAGTTTTCTCAACTTAGAGATTATCCATGTCCCATGAGCGCATAATTTGAAGACGAATAGTCTAGCACGAAATATCAGGAATCAACCATCTTTCATCATTCACATGAATGCAGAGTTACTGGTGTAGTTTACAGAGTCGATATAAGTCTGTTTCTAAGTTGATGGTAAAAAAATTTAAAAATTACAACATTTGATATAAACAGAATGAGTATTGTTGAATAAAATAAAAATTTACATTTAAAATACTATTAATGAATGAATTAAGAGACCATGTCAAACTCTTATTATGACTATGACTTTCACTGCAACCTTAGTTGGAAAAATCTCTGTCCACGTGAAGGGACACATTTGCTGATGACTTATCCCCTAACTGGTCCTACCACCCTCTTTGAGTCTTTCTTCCACGCTTCTTCTCCAAAGCCTTCAACTTTTCAAACATCTCTCTATAAAACTCTCCATTAAAAAAAAAGAAATAATATCATAACTGTTCTTTGGAATTCATAAGCATGATGAAGAGCTTACTGTTTTCTCAAGCTGTTATCCTGTTTCTACTAATAGCCGGCTCAGAGCTCGCGTCGGGTCAATCCGACACCAGAAATGAGCAGTATGGTTACAGCAGCAGGCTAAGTCCCGCCATGGCTGTAGCAATTGTTGTAGTGATCGCTATTCTCTTCTTCATGGGATTCTTCACCGTCTACCTCCGCCGCTACACGGGCACAGTCGATGGCAGCGTTAATCCTACAGTAGGAGCGAGGAGAGTGGCGCACGCGACGGTCGCTCGTGGTCTCGACGCGTCGGTGATCGAGACGTTCCCGACGCTCGTGTACTCTGAAGTGAAGACTCAGAAGATCGGGAAAGGTGCGTTGGAGTGTGCGATTTGTCTGAACGAGTTTGAGGATGACGAAACGCTGCGTTTGCTTCCTAAATGCGATCACGTGTTCCACCCTCACTGCATCGGAGCTTGGCTCCAGGGCCACGTGACCTGTCCGGTTTGCCGCACGAATCTTGCCGAACCAGCTGAACCGGTCAAACCGGGAGTAATAAATGAAACTGATATCGAGTCGCAGCAATCGGTGGCTCCTGAACCGGCGGTGGAACTCGGTGGGAGTGTTGCTACACGTGTCAAATTCTCGAGGTCGCATACGACGGGACATTTGGTGGTATCACCTGGAGAATGTACCGAGCGGTTTACGTTAAGGTTACCGGAAGATTTAAGGAAGAAGATCATGGCGAATTGGAAGATGAACCGGTCAAATAGTCTATTGGTTCTACCGAGGGGAGGAAGCTCTAGGAGAGGTAAACCCGTCGACCGATCAAGGGCTCGGTCGGATCGGTGGTTGCTCCGCAAAACACAATCGTTTATGTGGAGGAGCCGGGAAGATGGTTCAATTAGGCTAGGTGGTACAGGCAGCATTAGAGCCAATACAGTAACCAGTCCGACCGGTGACTCGGTACGAGCAGACCGGTGGAGTTTTCTTAGAAACCCGTCGTTTCTATGGAGGACTACACCGGTTCCTTCACCAAGAATTGAAGTTAATATTGGCGGTGAAGAAACATCATCGGTACAAGTTCAACATACCGGTACAGTTGGTTTAGCTAGCGGGTCTGTTAGGTTGCCGGTTTAAATGGTTAGCTCTTTTTCTATCAGAAACTAGAATAGATTTTTGTGCCTTGTTCATACAATATATTATACGCAATTCTTTAATTTTCTTTATATTTTCTGGTAAGATATTAAATGTCAATAGACTCGGTCCCATGGACATGGAGATTGTTTTATTGTATTTTGTGATGTTCTTCATAAAGAAAATCGACTTTTGTAACATCCATTTTATTCATATATTATTGTTTACTTTCTTTATTCATATAGTTGTGATTCATGAAGATACATTAGACTATGTGCAATGGGATGGTTGAAAAAATTAAATTATTCAACTGCTGAAAGTTCGTAACGAGGTTGTTGAAAAAAATAAAAAGAAGACATGGATTTATCTCCGTTGAATTTATTCAACTAGTTGAAAAAATGGAAGTAAGATCCACATGAAAGGTTTAAGCCAATCAAAATTAATACGTGTGTTTCATTCTCTTGAAAAACAAATGAATGTTGTAAATTCTACTTTTATGAAAACAAATAAATAAAAATAATATAACTGCTGAATTCTAATTGTCTATTTAAATAACTTAAATTTTTGTCAACCCTACTTGTTTCAAGTGATTTATTTCATAAAAAATATTTTTTTCTAAAAAATATATATATATATATATATATATCAAAATTCATCATTTGTTAAGAGACCTGGTTCATATAATTTAGATACATAATTTTTATTATAATATTGATATTATTTACTAATAAATTCTTATTTATATAAATACATAAAATTATTAAAATAAAATTCATAATTAAAATAGAAAAATGAAAGTTGAAAATATTTATTTTTGTAAGTAAAATGGTAGAATGTTAATTTTTTTTTTTTTAAATATTGTATAATAAAGATGTTAAATAAATGTTAGTGATGATGTGGAATAAAAAAATGTAATATGGTGATGTGGATTGTAAAAATGTAAAAAAATGGCTGTTGAATAAGAAAACCATTGTGGGTAGTCTTAAAAGCAAAACGAATGGATCTTTTTTTCCTAATGAGTGGATCTTTATAAGTCAAACAAAGAACAAAAGAACAATGAGTCGAACATGGGGTGGAGATTGGCCAAAAACACCAAACAAAAAGTCTTAGTCGCCGATCAATAATACATAGAATACAGAGAATATGATATCATTATTTTTATGGGGGAGTATTTGTAAATAAACGCATACAGCTCCGACAATTAATCATTTGAACTTTGAAGTACGACATATCCAGATATTATTTGAGTACAGCTTGGAATGAATCATAACGTACCATTCAAAGATGTAAAATAAACTTCTTCATTCCAATGTACATCATCTAGATAGACGACGACCGTTAAAAAAGTATATTGACCACGGTCGACGTACGAAAGCCGCCATTAGTCAAATACGTTCTAGAAATTTAATACGTAAATTACCAAAAGTCGTGATAAAGTTTGGTTCAAAGGAAGGTACCATACGATAATTATAAAACTAATCATCAAAATTAAACACACAAACGCATACGTAACCGCAAACGTAAAACATACAAAACTCGTTGTTGCCTATATTTACTAAACGATGATGTGACAAAACTAGAGGATGGATGGGTATGATATCACTGTGTACATTCACCAAACAATTGGTACAAAAAAAAACTTGCGATCCGTTGTATTTATTACAATGAGAATCATGTTCCTATGATTTCTAGATATGCCCGATGGATTAAGAGGAGGTTGGTTAGAAAGAGTAGATACATTTTTTTTTTTTTTGAACACAGAAAGAGTAGTTACATAAATAGAGTTTCTACTTGGCCAAAAAAAAAAATAGAGTTTCTATACGATAAAACAACGAGAGCTATTATATACTTGTAGTTCACAACAAAGAGCCGGAGCATACTGAATATAACATACATTCTTGAACATATTGAATTATTGGTTTGAATCTGCCATTTCCAGATATTCTAGTTTTAGACTGAATCAGATTATCAGACTGGACACTGACTATATTCATTAGATTTAACATATTAAAAAAACTAATTTATTGTTATTTCTCAATTAATAAAATGGTTATGTTTACAATTTTAGAACAAAAAAACAAATAAAGATCAACACTACACAATTAAAACTTTTGAAGTTTGTTCTTTTAATCTACATAAATGATAACAAATAGCATTTTTAAAGTTCAAATCCCGAAATTTTCAATGTGAGAATTCTTAATCAATCACTAGGCATAAGATTTTCCACTAGAAATATTTTTCATTAGTAAACCGGTGCTATTTTTATTAAACCTGAATACCGGCTAAATCATACTAGTGCTTGGCCAATCACATTAGAGCAACGATATCAATCATGGAAATAAATCAAATATCATTAAATCAAAAAGTTCCAAAAGAGGAAGAGATCATAAAAAAACTAAAACGTTCCTTTTCGTCTTCTTTTCCGTCTTCAATCTTAAACGTTCAGAAGCATCCTGATATGGCATATGGTTTTAGAATATGGTTTTGATAGTTTTCTATTTTACGTTAGATTACAAGATTTAATGTTTTCCTTTTAGTTAAGCTTATAGATATTTTCCTTAATTATTTATGTTAATGATATCTTGTGTCGTAACCTATATAATGGTTTTCTATAATTAATAAAGAGGCAACTTCCAACAATTAACCTTAATCTCCAAGAGAGCTTAGGGTTAAAGGAAACTTAGCTATTTCTCTTCTTCTTCTTAACGTGTAAAGACGGCACCGGTTACTAGATTGCAATCGGCTCGTATCAACTTGGTATCAGAGCCGAACGATTCAATGGAGGACACTGAGGCCCTTTTCGAAACAGATAGCACAGATGATGGAGATGATGCAATCAATGAATGCAAAGATAGACAATAACATGAAAACTCAGAGTGCTAACATAAAAACTCTACAAGAGAGAATGGCGCGTCACGAAACTGCTAACGAGGATCGCGGTAAAGCGATCAAATTCTCACCCGAAGAACTTTCTGAAGTTGGAACATTAAGTGGAGGTAAAGGGAGCAAGGGGGCGATACCAGGCGATACCAGAGCTGGTACGAGTTTACACCATCCAAAGCTGAGAAAGTCATTTCAGTGAGAAGTTGCGGCTTGGCAAACGAGGCCACTTATGGGTTCTCCTGGGGGCCGTGGCCAAACCGAGCTGTCGGAAGAGAACGAGGGCATAGGAGAGCAGATGGAGGAGGAGACTGGAATGTAAGACCAATCGGAGCGGCACCACACGACTTGCATCCAAAGTTTGGAGATTATCGAAATTCGGAAGGGTTGATGGAGGGAGGATATTACGAAACTCGTGAGGACAGAAGCACTCGTGAGGACAGAAGCAACAACTTCGAAAGAAGATGTGTGAAAGCAGCCAAAATAGAGTTTTCACCATTTGATGGGACAACCGATGCTATGGAGTGGTTACAAAAGTGTGATGACTTCTTTGCGGACCAAAGAATATTCAGTGATGATGCGAAAGTTAGACAAGCAACTTTTGTTTTAACGGGACAAGCGTACCACTGGAACCTCAACTTGCGACGATTGGTAACACATAGGCTTGGATGGGAGGAGTTTAAAAGGATCTGCAAAAGTCGATTTGGAAAGGCAGATGCGGTAAACCCAGTGGGAGAATTGTCAAATCTTAGACACACTGGAACAGTTGATGAGTACTGCAGTCAGTTTGAAGAATGTCTAAGCCGACAAACAAGACTTACGGGTGATCAACAACTATGGCAATTATGTGCCGGGTTGACAGATAAATTACGGAAAGAAGTTGAATATCTGCGCCCTGAAACGATTTTTGAAGCCATAGAGTATGCTAGAGATAACGAGTACAAGATTGACAGTGATAAGCGAACCAGGACATTTGGAAGTCATCTGGCTCCACAAGCTAGACACTCAGCCCAGCCTCAGACAGAGGAAAATAAACAGACTCCGCAAAAACCATATTGGAAGAAGTTGACTAGAGCTGAAATGGCTGAGAGACGGGCAAAAGGACTTTGTTTCAATTGTGATGAGCTATTCACTCGAGAACATGTATGTAACCCAGTTCTTTTTCATCTAATGTTGGTCATGGATGGGGATAATCAAGATGACGAACCATTTGATGAAGATAACCTAATGGAATACGAGGGAGGCCGTAGAGGCATGCCTAGAGTTGGAGCTTGAGGACAATCTCCTAGTCGAGGAGGAGAGTAATGATATGGCATATGGTTTTAGAATATGGTTTTGATAGTTTTCTATTTTACGTTAGATTACAAGATTTAATGTTTTCCTTTTAGTTAAGCTTATAGATATTTTCCTTAATTATTTATGTTAATGATATCTTGTGTCGTAACCTATATAATGGTTTTCTACAATTAATAAAGAGGCAACTTCCAACAATTAACCTTAATCTCCAAGAGAGCTTTGGGTTAAAGGAAGCTTAGCTACTTCTCTTCTTCTTCTTAACGTGTAAAGACGGCACCGGTTACTAGATTGCAATCGGCTCGTATCACATCCCCATGGGCATGATAGAGTAAAGGTTTCATGGTCTTACTCCTCCTTATGTTTGTTTCTTGATGGTTGGACAAGATCAAGAGTCATGACCTCAAGCTTAGTCTTCATTGTGTTTCTTGAGTTTCATGGACATGGTGAGGTTTCAGATGCGTCTGTTTCTTTGAACATGAGCTTAAGATATTAAGATTTTGCATTAACAAGTCACAGTGAACTCAAATTATCCAAGTTGGTGAATGTACACCAAATGTGATATTAGTTAATAAGTATAGAATCTATTATTTTTTTCAGCTTATGCACACACTGTAGTTTTATCTTCTTAAATCTCACACTGTCTTGTTGGATACTTATCTTTTTATATGGTCGGATGAACGAAAATATTTGCAGGTATTCGCTTTTGTACAGCAGAGTATGCAACCTAGAAGAATACTCTAAATCAGGTATAAACATGTATACTTTGCTTCAAACGCTTTATATAGCTTACTAGGGCCGGCCCGCCCTACGGGCGGGATGACATATTTTCATTGTGTTTGTGTTGGCATTTGCAGAAGAAATATATAGACTCTGAATGGTAACATGCAAGATAACTACGAAATAACTGCGTTGCGGTTCTAATAGTAACAGAAATATATAGATACCTAGTATATGTAGAGATTTTTGTTAATATTTACCGTGGTATGATGCGGTATGGTCAATCACCATTCAGAGTTGATCGTCATAGATATTTTACTAAAATTTTATGGTTTTATAGTGTGTCCTTTTTTTGGACTTTAAGATATAATTCATATGTTTATAATCTGACTTAAATACAGTTTCTGGATTTTAAAATTTTAACCAGTCACCTAATATGGTAGTGAATGTGTCCTTTTAAGCATTGTGTTCTGTGTTTTAATTTTTGACTTGTAAGTCAATTTAATATGAGATGGTCAATATAATGTTCATTTTTTAATATTGTTTGAGTGATTATGAATTGGCACTACTAATTATGATTAATCGAATTTGTTTTGTTATTCATTTGACTTATTTGGGCTATAAAGTGATGGATTCTGCAATTTATATGTTTGAATAAATCTTAAGAGTAAGGGTTGATGTTTTATCTTTTCAATTAAAAAAAAAAATTGAACATCATTTTTAAATTAAAAACTACACTACGTAAATCCTCTTTATTGTAGCAAAACGGCTAAGGGGGGTTATTTTATTTAATAATGCAGCATATCTCTTATACATATGACTTGTAATTACGTATAATTTTGTCATTGTTTTTTTTCTCTTAACCATACGATACGATAATTGTGGAAATATTTAAACTTCTATGCGAAATCCGCGGGATTTATAAGTTTATTTGTGAGATTGTATGTTCGTATTTCGAATTGATTACATATTTGATTTATATTTTCATACCAGTGCATATTATTTTGCGAGAATTTGGTTGAGTATGTTGATCTAGATATTGATTTTTTCCTGTTTAAAATGGTTTATATCTTCTCTATTAAAAAGGAAGTACAATTTTTATATACCATTAAAAAGTCTTAGTAGGTCCATTTCACTAATTACATAATAATCAATAAGAATATTAATAATAAATCACTTTTATCTTTAAATTTGAATTATATTTTTAGTTGTAACAAAATCTGTTGAGAAAATATTTAACAAAATCCTACTAAACTTTTTAAATATTTTTAATTAAAATTACACTAATTAATTTCGTAATTCAGTAATACAATATTAGTATAAATTTCTATTAATTAAATTTTATTATAGACCAAAAAAAGATTTCTATTTTTATAAATCTATAATTATAGTCTATATTACATTAAAATAGTAGTATTATATAAATTAAATATGATAAAATTATATTAAATTGGTAAATTAACCTATTTATTTTTTTTTAAATGCTTTCATTTAAATAAATTATTATCCACCATTAAAACGGGTTCAAATTTGTTAACCATGTCAATATTTTTATAGAATGAAGTTATTAACATATGTTAACATTTTATTTTACAGATATATAATTTTAGAAATCATATATTGAAGAATGTTTTTTATTTTCTTATTTCAAATTACAAAAACTCGAAAAAGTAATAAAAATTAATAAAAATATAAAACTTATACAAATCTCTATATTAATAAAGTAATAAGAAACCTAACCAATAAAATTAAATAGTTATACAATACATAACACTAAGATATAGATCATATATTAAAATTTTTATGATAATATCAGAATTAAACATTTATAAAATAAAAAAAATATACCCGCACAACAGTGCGGGTTAAACTCTAGTTTATTCTTATAATCAGTGGAGCTACCATTACTAAGAATATTCATGACTATAATTTATTATGAAACTCAGAAATATAAAATAGAGAGGATGAAGATAAATATTCTTCTCAAATTATTTTCTACTCAAATAAAGAAAACAAACTTGATCATTTACTCGTAACACTAATTAAAATGTGTCACATCGATTGTCAATGATATGTTAGTGACATGTTATAGTTGTTCTTATGGTGTTGCACTTTGCCAAGTAATAGTTGAGGATCGTGACTCTAATTCTGTTAATTGATTTTTGTTTGCGTTTCAAGCAATTGTACTCACGACCTTTGTTGAATTTCTATCAGATACAATCCAACATTGATTTACCGATCTCTAATTCTCTTATGCCTAACATGATTATATTATAAAAGTGAATAGAATTATTATACAAACCTTCAGCTGCTATGCAGAAATATATGAAGTTTTTGTCGATGCTGTATTTACGAAAAATACTTTTGTATTTCTTATATGTAATGTATCTCCAAGTTACCATTGGCAAAGCATCGTTCCATAAAATTTTCTATAAGTTTTCTATTATACATGTAGGTTCCAATGTTTATTTCTACAATGAAGGTATATTTTTAAGAAAATAGACTTCACGGTCGCCAAGATAACATCTGTGTTCTCCATCTAATTTTTTTTCTTTTTCTTACCTATTTGATTGTTAGACACAGTCCCCTATAAGAACGTTGGTTGCCTTGGTTTTGACCATATATAAACTGATCCAATGGACATATGTATCAATCATTTGGGTAGAACCCGTTTAAAATATGATCAGTTTGACCCCAAGACTTCAACTCACAGCTCGGTCAGATGACAATAGGACATTTGTAAATCAGAATCTTTCATTCAGATGAGTCGTTTAACATGGAACATAATAATGAAAGAAAGCCAACCCACTCAAGAGCTAAAATTCAAACCACAAAGATTGATGATGTCCTTAATAAGAACATGTTACACCTTAATAGCGTACTTTCTTATTGGAAAGTACATTTCTTTCTTCTTCTCCCTTTCTGTCTTCGGCGATGCCTGTCCAAAAGCAAGCAACAATTCATTCAGTATCAACACAACATATGCTCATTACTCAATACCAATTTTTTGCTCCTTCTAAACACAATACAGTAGTAGACAGAAACTGCAAGATTTGAACAAAACATGGTAGTTACCTGATGCTTGGTGAGTCGCCTCCTGATAGCTCTAGTCTTATTGAGACGAAGATCAAGTGGCAAAAACTTCTTGTTCTTGTACGCCTCTCTCAGAGCAAGCTTCTGCTTCTGTGATATCACTGTCAACACCTGAGCGATTGATTTCCTCACCACCTTGCTGAAAAATCAAAAAAAAAAGAAAACACAAACAAACAGAACCCATTTGAGATCTATGCATGCTTGATCACTACCGCTAGCTAAATCATAAACAAAACTTATAGGGTAGAGATTGCGTGTTCGTCACGTTAGTCACTCAAAATGTGAAAAATTAAATGATAAATCACTCAAAAATGTGTGAAAATGCTATCTTTTTGAAGATGTGGAAAGACATACATCTTAGAGAGCTTGTTGGGAGCACCTCCTGTGACCTTGGCGACACGGAGAAGAGCTAGCTCCGCCTTGAAATCCTGCAACTGAGTCGAAAGATCCGATTTTGATTTCTCCCTCAGCTCATGAACCTTGATCCTCGCTGTTCAGGTTCCATTTCACAGCACAAGTCAAGACCCAAACGTAAAACGAAAAATATGTTGAACAGTCGAGGAATGTAAGAAACTGACTGGCTTACCCATGGCGACTTCGAGTTCATGGAACAAAACTGTTCATGGTCAAGAACTGTTTCCACTTTGGGATATTTAAGGTCAGCCCGGTCCATCTGAAATCAAAAGTAGCATTCTGATATGAATTAACCAACGATACTTGTTCTTCACTATCAATGATTGCATGATCCTCACCTCAGATTCAAAGGTTATTGCGTCCCCTTGTTCTGTTAAAAGCTCGAGAAATTAGTCGTCATTATGGCAAATGAAACCCGAAGACAGAATTCAAACTGCAAAAGGAAACATAGACAAACAAAATTCAGAATCTGAAGAGAAAGAACATTAAAGGCCTAGCCTACACGACGGAGGAGCAACCGCCAGACTTCAAGTTGGAGAAGAAAACTTTCGGATTAGCCATAACAACACGAATCAGTATGTTGCAAGAGATAGAAATAGAGGATGAGTTCGACATGAGAAGTACTCACCTATTTATAAGGATCTCACACCGCCTCAGAGAGGCGAACGGCGCATTGAATACCTTGTAGTGGGCGACCGAATCGATTGGATTAAAGACGAAGTCAGACCTCCACCGTTTCATACAGAGAGAGGAAATTCTGTCGTCACGCGTCGCCGTCGCTGCTCAAGTCGTCGATAGAGAAATTAGGGTTAGAGGGCAAGTCCCATGGTATCGGGCCGAAAAGAGCGATAAAAACATAGAGCCCAACATACAAATCACGGTAAAAGCCCATTACCATTCGCGATTAAATGAAACGCGAGTTTCGTCTATTGTACACATGTCGACATGAGAGAGAGCGAATTATCTAGCTGTCATCCTATGTGTCATAGTTCAGGAGAGACTAAACTCATTTTTATAATATTAGATTGCTCTATTGTGGATAAGAACAAGTTCAGGGTAATGTGGTTCTAGTGTTGATGCCTTCTTCATGCATGTGATCAGATCAAGACTCTCTCGTTGATATACTGTCAACGTTTGACATTTTTTTCACAGGTACTCTATGGGATGCCATAATACCCGAGAAAGAGCATGCCAAGTTCTGGATTCAAATCTCAAACAAGTACCGTGTCATAGACCAGGTACATGAAAAGAAACCTTCATCCTTAAGTGTAATCCTTTGTGGCCAGTGTATTTAATTGTGTTGTCAATGGGGATGTTTCTAGGGACACAACCTGTGGCGGATCCAGGAATTGTATAATGGGGTGTCAAAATTTTGAATACTAAAAATAAGGTGTCAGATTGGGATTGAACATGGGTTAATGGGGTGTCAAGATATGAATTGTACCATAAATCCTGTAACTTTTTGCTCATTTTACACAAGAAAACTTATTTAATGAGATTTAAGGGGTGTCAGGTGACACCCCATTGTCCTTCATGCATCCGCCTCTGGACACAACCTTCGAGGGAGCTTGACACTGCACTGGCATGTCACTCATGCCCAAGACGTTTGCTGACAAAATAGTTATGTCTGGTTATCGTTTACCCGATGCATACAGAGATGATTATGAAGAGCCTCATGCATCATCTAGGAAAAAAGAGAGAGATATGTTCAGGTCTTGTGGCTGATCTGTATACTGAGTGAACTTACATTTAACTGATATGAAGTTGAAACATTGTTTCGGAATGAACGAACTTTATGAGCCAGTAACTTATAGATTAATCATTTGTCTCTTCATTGACTCTTTTGCTAACTTCATACCCATTACTCTGCTAACACCCTGGTCAAATGGGTTTGATGTAAAACAGAAGGAGTGACATAGAGAACTCGAGATATTAGCTCTGTTCGTTTCCAGAACGCTGCGTCAAATACCGGCGATCAAAAAATGTAAAAGAAATTTAATGACAGCTCAGCAACTAATCAAAATAGAGAGTTACAAGATGCTAACTTCAACCGCTAGCTGCACATCGCCGATTGTGGTAGAGATGCTGTTTTTTACAGCGGCAACTAAAATATAAAATAGACGAACAGAAACAGACGCGGCAACCGTACAGCAATACACCATTAATATTGCTCGCATCTGTTTGTTAATTTTGGTTGCTGCCTCTGATGCTGCGTCAGAGAAACGAACAGGCATATTGATGAAAGTACAAATAGCCATTGCTAAATGCTTATAGTATTATTTTGTCTTTCAACTCTATTCGAACCTGTTCTTCTTTAAACACGATTTGTAAAAACAAAACCAAACCTAACCTAACCGAGAGTCGAAAATTAAGACTGATTAGATTCGAAAAGAATCTGAAACTTTTATTCAAGACATCATCTCACACTAAGCAGATGGAATTAGAGAAATCGAGCTTTAAATTAGGCCTGAGCATTCGGATTACCGGTTCGGATCCGGCTTGGATTTTTCGGATTTCGGATATTTCGGAACTAGAGAAAATGGTACCGATCGGATAATTTAAGATTCCGGTTCGGATACGGTTCGGATCCGGTTACATCCGAAATAACCAAAAAATAAAGGATTCTGTTCGGTTCTTAGTGTATCACCAAACTATTTAATCCAATAGAACCGGAAATAATCCAAAAGAATCGAACATATACGAAATATCCGAAAAATACATAAACTTGACAACAAAAGTTACAAAACAATAACATAACAAAAGCATTTTAAAATAACAAAACCATAGTTTAGACTCCAAATTAAAAAAACATACCTTTTTAAGCTTTAAGTTGGGTATACTCGGATATCCGTATGGATCCTGGATATTACTCAATCCAACCGATACCCGAACTAATTTAAAACCTTATTCAATCAGGTATTTCTTTATATCCGAATCCGATCCAAAACCCGATTTTCGGATAAATACCGGTTCGAAAATATGCCCAGCCCTACTTGAAATCTTGCCAATTGATGATATAAGTACTAATATATTTTTTCAAACCGGAAAGTTAAACCGGGATCCAGTTGTTTTCTTTACAGACACAGTAATCTTTTGGTTAAATCAAATACGCTGATCGTGCGTGGATGCATTCAGACATCATTGTCCATCCATCTTGTTTGGGTTCTTTTCTCGGCAATTCCTGGTACATGTCTATCTATCCTACCTATATCTGCTATATGTTTGATTTGATTTGTTTTCTCGACTGTTATTGCTTGAGCTAAGAAAATGAAGTCAGGAAGAAGACGACGATTCACACTTCTTAGCTTCTTTTCCGATCTGAGCACAGCTTTGATGTGATTCAACATTTTACCCTTTTGGTGATAAATTCTAAAGTTTCAATCTTTTGGTTCGATTCAGATCCCAATTATACAAATCCCCTTTTGATTTGATCGTAGTTGCTGGAATCTTGGATTCTTTGAGTCTTTTTGTTGTTGGTGAATCTGCTTGCCTATTTCCTTGACATTCTATTTATGTAAATCAATTCAATGTTTTCTTTTTTGTCTCCCTCTCTCTTCAGTTTGTGTTTGGTTTAGAAGAGATGGAAGTGAAAGCGAGAGCTCCGGGGAAGATCATACTCGCAGGGGAGCATGCGGTTGTCCATGGATCCACGGCAGTAGCAGCTGCCATTGATCTCTACACCTACGTCACACTACGTCGTCCTCTTCAGTCAGGTTCCTTTTCCTCACAGATTCTCTGGTTTTTGGTTTCTTTTTTTCTGGTTTGTTAATGCTTCATTGAGATCAGCAAATCTGTGGTTTCCTGTAACTGAACTCAGCAGTGGGCCATATTAGAGACTGGTTAGTTAAAGATCTAAGCTTTTTCTAGTTCACTCGGGAATATATAGCGTCTCTGGTTTGGGTCCAAAACTAATCAACCCCTGGAATCTGCAAGACAATCATGAGTTTACATTTGTTCAAATTTTGATTTGGTTCTTGACTTTGAATGTGCATGTTTCAAGTACTAGTATCAAAGGGATTGATGCTGTAGTGAGGTTAAATCATTCTCGTCGTGCCTGCTTGCTAGATTTGAGTTTAGCATCTTTTGGACATTGTTTTTGTTAAAGAGTCTAGAGGCGTATCTATAGCAAATGACTTGACCTTAGTGCCGGATGGATTAAAATCAAATGTGGAAGAAGTAGGATTTGATGGTTGTTCCCAGTGTTGAAACAAAACCTGAAAGCATTTACATTTCCTTTCTTCTGACAGCTGCCGAGAACAATGATAGGCTTATTACACTTCAGCTCAAGGACCTTTCCTTGGAGTTTTCCTGGTCCGTAGCCAGACTCAAAGAAGTGATTCCTTCTGTTTCAAGCACTTCTTCCCTTTCTACGCCGGCTTCATGTTCAGGCGAGACCCTTAAATCAATTTCTGTTTTGGTTGAAGAGCAAAATATTCCAGAGGAAAAAATCTGGCTGTCCTCTGGGATCTCCACCTTCCTCTGGCTATACACCAGTATCAGAGGGTAAAGAAAAAAACTCAAAACATTTGAGCTCAAATAGATTTTCAGATTTCTTGAACTTTGTTTGTGCTTTTTTAGATTCAATCCAGCTACGGTCATCATTACAACCGAACTTCCATACGGATCTGGCCTCGGTTCATCAGCCGCTTTCTGTGTAGCTCTAACAGCTGCTCTCATTGCATCTTCAAGCTCAGACAAAACTCGTGGCGAGGGTTGGACTTGTCTAGATGAAACCAATCTCGAGTTGCTGAATAAATGGGCTTTTGAAGGTGAAAAGATCATCCATGGAAAACCTTCTGGGATAGACAACACCGTCAGTGCATACGGTTTGTTTTAACTGCAACACATCCAAACTCTTCTCTATGTCCAGAGAGAAACCATTTCTGTTCTGATGTTTCGTTTTGCAGGCAACATGATCAAGTTCTGCTCAGGGGAGATAACTCGCTTACAGTCAAACATGCCTCTGAGAATGCTAATCACCAACACTAAAGTAGGACGAAACACGAAAGCTCTGGTCTCTGGTGTATCAGAGAGAACTGTCAGACATCCAGATGCTATGAACTCGGTGTTCAATGCCGTGGACTCTATAAGCAAAGAGCTAGCTTCGATCATCCAATCTAAAGACGAGATCTCCGTTACTGAGAAAGAAGAGAGTATAAAAGAACTCATGGAGATAAACCAAGGCTTGCTGCAGTCAATGGGTGTTAGCCACAGCTCGATTGATACCGTGATCAGAACCACACTCAAGCACAAGCTTACCTCAAAACTGACGGGAGCTGGAGGTGGCGGCTGCGTCCTCACTCTATTACCTACACGTATCCTTTTTTAGAAGTTTTCAATCATCCTTTCTTGAACCTTGAATCATGATTTTTGTTTGTCCCTTGACATTGAATCCCTCTCTCTGGTAAACAAAGTGGTTTCAGGGACGTTGGTGGACAAAGTGGTGGAGGAGCTTGAGTCCAGCGGTTTTCAGTGCTTCACTGCGTCAATTGGTGGTAACGGAGCTGAGATTTGCTTTTGATCAGATTGATATATGGTTAACAAGTTGGCCTCTCACCATTCTTAATCTTGCTCACCTCTACTAGAAAAAGGCTGCAGTTACAAATCTAAGGAGCATTTTTTTTACTAATGATGTATTTAATGTAAAGATGCTTGTTACCATGTCAAATTTCGTTTCTTTTTGTTGTTGTTTAATTGTAGACATGAATGCATTATAATGGACATGTTGGGAAGTTGCACTTTCTTGAACTTTGCATAAAAGGTTACATTATTTGATGAGTTCTCACTCGACTGTCCTCATCCATTTGAATGTTGTCCACCTTCATCATTTCATAGATGTGACAAGTTGGCCTCTGAACATGTTCATGCATTCTAGGTAACAATCTGTATAACGGTAATTAATGTGACAAGCGGCCTCTGAACGTTCATGCATTCAAAACAAAACAATTATGTAGTATGAATGCAATAATATATATATATATATATATATATATATATTTCAAATTGTCATTTGTATAGCATATTCTTTATAATATATTGAATGTATTAGATTTTGCTGAAATATTATAATTAATCTTGTTAATTAGTACTAAGTTTGACTTTGAATAGAACATTGTGTTTGAGGAGAAAAATGGGTTTATGTTATGTAAAGATTTCAGTAAAACTTTAGAGTTGATTTTCGAGAAAATGATGTTTTGGAATCTTTGATGGAAAAATTACATAAAATGTAACTATTACACCCATAATAATTACAAACAACACATCAATTTTTCGACTCTAACATTTTGCGTCATGTCGTTTTATACCCAAACAAATCATAAGTGTAAAACCACATCTACCTAACTTGACAACGACATTGTTTTGTAATAGAGGAAATTTTTAAGAAGTTACGTTGGCTGGGAATTGCACAGTGGTCCCAAAGACATAGTACAACCTCACTTACCACTGTGATATGATATATCTATTGTTCTCTTATTAGTTTCAAAATATCTGAGTCGAGCGCCAAACTCTCACTAATTGGCTAATTGCTAATCTCATCATAAGTAACCATCAATATATCATACCGATGATGATTAATGAAAAAAAAATGCTAATAGCTTATTTAGTTTGGTTCTATGAATTAATGTATATGTATTTTCTCTTTTCTTTAGTTTGATGTTCACGATGATGTCCTTAAGTTGATTTGTTTATAAAATATCTTGTATGTAGTTTAAAGTCATCTATTATATTAAAATAGAAGTCATTATTTTTTATTCATGTGTGATATTTTAAAAAATGGATCTCACTAGAAATGAGTTATAATTCATTTATTACTAACAATATGGCTTAATAATATCACTTAGGAAATACCCCTGAGTTTTCAATGTTAATTACATTTCCATGCCACTGAATCTATTAATTAACATTCCTAAAAAAATTCTTGTCTTAACCAGTTTATTAAATGTGTCTTTTTTAACTCTTTTTCTCCCTCAAAAATCGGCTATACAACTTTCACTTCTCTTTTTGAAAATTAAAGCACGTACATACCACTACATCTAAAGGATCGTGTATCCAATTTTTTTCCTTATAACTCGCAAAAATAACTTAATTCTTCAATCACTTCTATAACTCAAACACCATCAAGACTCCTATTATTGAGAACTTTAGTCTCCATATTTCTTCACGTAGAGCTTCCTATGCCTGTTTATACACCAAAGTATGATAAATAATTTTTTTACCAACATCTAAAACCATTTGAACCATATTAATAAGACTTATTCTTGGATTCACCCCTGAGGGTGAACCTAGAGGTTCACCAACCAATAGGATAGTGTTATTTCATATTTGATATCTTTTAAAAAGGGAAACAAAATCTTGTTAAGTTATATTATGTTTTTAAAATAAAAATACAAAAAAATAATATTTATAAAAAACGAAAAAATCTTTTAAAAAAATATTGTAACATCATATTATGTTTTTAAAATAAAAAGATAAATATAAATAAATAAAGTAATAATTGCAAAATATTTTTGATTTAATGTTTAATATTTAATTTTTGATTTAATGTTTAATATTTATCCAAAGGGTTTATGGTTTACCCAAAGGTTTAGGGTTTAGGATTAGGGTTTAGGATTTATTTTTTTTAAAAGATTTTTTTTTTTGTTTTTTTTTGTAAATATTACTATTTTTTATTTATTTTTTTGTATTTTTATTTTATGGTTTACCCAAGGGTTTAGAGTTTAAGATTAGAGTTTAGGGTTTACTGTTTATGATTTACCCAAGGGTTTAGGGTTTATGATTAGAGTTTAGGGTTTAGTGTTTTAGTGTTAAAAATTTAGTGTTTATGAATATCTACGGGTTTAGGGTTTAAGATTAGATTTTAAGGTTTAGTGTTTATGATTTACCCAAAGGTTTAGGGTTTAAAATTAGAGTTTAGGGTTTAGTGTTAAAATATTTTTTTAAAGAATTATTTTCGTTTTTATTAATGATTATTATTATTTATTTATTTTGTATTTTTACTTTTAAAAACATAATATAATTTAAAAAGATTTTGTTTCCTTTTTTTAAAGATATCAAATTTGAAATAACTCAATTCTATTGGTTGGTGAACCTAGAGGTTCACCCTAGGGGGTGAACCCAAGAATAACTCTATTAATAATAGAGATACGTGTAATTTAAATATGTACTTTTTAAATCAGTTTATAGAGATAAACCAACCTATAATGTATAAAATATAGAATCTGTTTCCTATAATGTCGCTTACTTCTAAAAAAATGACTTAATTAATAACTTTTTTAAATGCCTTCATTAATCAGTTGATAGAGATAAACAACCCTATACCAATCGATGATTATTAATTTTTCATCAAGCAAATTAATAAAATCAATACTTAAACAGAATATCTTTGCTTACAATAACTTCTTACCTATAATCATGCTCAAATATTTAACATACTTATAAAATATTGAATCTATTTCCTATAATTTCGCTTACTTCTAAAAATTCCGTTTTCATATATAATTTTTCCATTTTTTTCAAAATCTATTATTGAAAGCTTAGTTTGGTGAAGAGTACAACATTAATTATTTTAGATTTTTTAAATATTTCATCGCCAATTAATTGCGAGTATTTAGGCGTAGAAGTCGTTGTTTAGGAAACAATATTTGATATGGTATTAAATAAGAAGATTTTATTTCGAAAATGTGCTTAGGTATATTCTCTTTATTAGGGTTTTAGGTTCACATTATATATTTGGTGTACATTGCATTCCTAAACATATAGTTTTTACGCTTCTTAAAGTTAAAAATGTCGACAAACAAGAGTGTTACATTGTGTTACATTGCTAAACAATTTGAAGCCGAGGTTGAGTAAATCGCGTGTGCAGGTTAAGCTGATTCATTCATGGAAACAAACCCCTCCCTATGCTAATGATCAAACACTCGAAATGGTTTTGGCTGATGAGACTGTAAGCTCTACTCCTTAGTTTAAATGTTGTTTTATACTTTGGGTTTCTAAAACATATTTACTTTTGTTTGCAGGGTGGTAAGATCCATTCATCATGCAGCAGATCACACATGTTTCGGACTGAGCGTAACCTTCGTATTGGAGAGTGGGCTGTGATTGAAAACTTTAAGGTATCCGGTGTGGGTAAAGGGAAATTCCGACCAACGAATAATCAGTATAAAATGACTATCACCGGTGAAACAGTTTACAGCAAATCCGACCATCAAGATGATAGCATCTTTTTGACCTTAAATCAGCTGTTTGTATCACTAAATTAGAATACATACAAAGCTGAAGTCTATCTGTTGAGTACCATATCAAAGCTGAAGTCGGATTCAAAACTTTTCATGCCTTTCTCGAAGATATAAAGATAAAGTCGATCTGCCAAAAATATAGGAAAACATATTTTTGTTAGCTTTATCGATGCTACGGATGTGTGTACAAATGTAACTATTTTCAATTTAATCTTAAAATAAATTCAGACAACATTACCTGGAGAGATCATATGAGATGAAATCCTCGGTGTATGTTTTTATTTTGCATATTTGATTGTTTTAGACTCGCAAAATATCGCCAAATCACAGTAACATCTGCATGTTCAATATATATATATATATATAAACATAAGAAGATTAAACTACTTGATTATGAAAACATCAAACCAAAATAGATAGATGAAGATCGAATTAGGGTTACACTTGATACCATTGCTTTAACTCTCAGATGGAGTTAAACTTCCAGGTGATAGAGAGATCGAAGAAGATGGAGAGAGATCGACGAAGATGGACAGAGATGAGATCACCGACGTTTTGGAGAGAGATGAAGAAGCTGGAGAGAGATTAGAACTCAGCTGATAGATGAGATCGAAGAAGATGGAGAGAGATCGAAGAAGATGGAGAGAGATGAGACACCGACAGTTTCGAGATAGATCGAAGAAGATAGATAGACAGAGTGCAAAAAAAAACAGAGATATTTCTTAAAGTTTGTTATTCCCGAGTTTCCAAACCATTGTTTACAGATGGGCTTATATAAATATGGGTCAATTCATCTCATAATTAACTATATATGTATCTATATAAATGTGGGCCAATTTCTTAAAGCCCTTTCTAATTTGTATTGTTTTTTATACATATCACTTTTATTAATTCTTTATTAATTCTTTATAAATCTTAAAACAACATTTTAATATGTTATATTTCCATAGAAGATAAATAAATAAATTGATGTTACAAAATATATATTTATTTATCTATTTTATATATCTTACTAACTCAAAGTAATTTTTTCGACATATTTAAAATTAACTAAATTGATTTATATATTTCGTATATAATCTACCATTATTCAGTTGAACCTTTCTTTATATAATACAAAATATTTTACACACATTTGATTGTTTTTACAAATTCAAAAACAACTCATTGCATCACAAGTAACTATTACAAAATACATTATTTAGAATAAACCAAAAAATAAAATAAAAATAAATACCCGCCCGGTCGGGCGGGTCATGGTCTAGTCTATTATATTAAAATAGAAGTCATTATTTTTCATTCATGTGTGATCTTTTAAAAAATGGACCTCACTAGAAATGAGTTATAATTTATTTATTACTAACAATATGGCTTAATAATATCATTCTAATATAACCATCTAACCATCAACGTCTACAAAACCGGATTAGTTAACATAGACATATTTGCTTCCTTAATAAATTATAAATAGATATTCCTAGATTTTCTCTTAATTACATCAGAATAAAATCTTTTCAAATCTTTTTTATTTACGATATAAATATATATATATATTTGTATTTATTTAAAATATTTAACTTATTTTAAACTGAAATGAAAATTAATTTCATGACTTTTATTGAAACTATTAATCTATCTATATGGAAAATTGTAACCTTACTGATTATTAAAGTTTTCATAGGAGATTATTATTTTTCCTTTAATGTTTGGTTTAGTTTTTTTAGTAGTTAAAATTAGTTTTTAAAATTTCTCAATGAATTTAGCGAAGTTATAAGTAATAAGTAGTGGGAAGTTTGATCCATTCTAACTGAAAATATATTCAAGTCAGGTAGACTACATAAAAATTTATTAGTAATCATTATTATTTAAAATTATTCATGTTTGTTTGAGTCTTAAATATATTACTATTTTTTGAAAATAAAATAAATACTAGGTGGTGAGTCATGGTCTAGTCTATTATATTAAAATAGAAGTCATTATTTTTCATTCATGTGTGATCTTTTAAAAATGGACCTCACTAGAAATGAGTTATAATTTATTTATTACTAACAATATGGCTTAATAATATCATTCTAATATAACCATCTAACCATCAACGTCTACAAAACCGGATTAGTTAACATAGACATATTTGCTTCCTTAATAAATTATAAATAGATATTCCTAGATTTTCTCTTAATTACATCAGAATAAAATCTTTTCAAATCTTTTTATTTACTTATATAAATATATATATATATTTGTATTTATTTAAAATATTTAACTTATTTTAAACTGAAATGAAAATTAATTTCATGACTTTTATTGAAACTATTAATCTATCTATATGGAAAATTGTAACCTTACTGATTATTAAAGTTTTCATAGGAGATTATTATTTTTCCTTTAATGTTTGGTTTAGTTTTTTTAGTAGTTAAAATTAGTTTTTAAAATTTCTCAATGAATTTAGCGAAGTTATAAGTAATAAGTAGTGGGAAGTTTGATCCATTCTAACTGAAAATATATTCAAGTCAGGTAGACTACATAAAATTTATTAGTAATCATTATTATTTAAAATTATTCATGTTTGTTTGAGTCTTAAATATATTACTATTTTTTGAAAATAAAATAAAATAAAATAAAATAAAATAAAATAAAATAAAATAAATACTAGGTGGTGAGTCATGGTCTAGTCTATTATATTAAAATAGAAGTCATTATTTTTCATTCATGTGTGATCTTTTAAAAATGGACCTCACTAGAAATGAGTTATAATTTATTTATTACTAACAATATGGCTTAATAATATCATTCTAATATAACCATCTAACCATCAACGTCTACAAAACCGGATTAGTTAACATAGACATATTTGCTTCCTTAATAAATTATAAATAGATATTCCTAGATTTTCTCTTAATTACATCAGAATAAAATCTTTTCAAATCTTTTTATTTACTTATATAAATATGGGTCAATTCATCTCATAATTAACTATATATGTATCTATATAAATGTGGGCCAATTTCTTAAAGCCCTTTCTAATTTGTATTGTTTTTATACATATCACTTTTATTAATTCTTTATAAATCTTAAAACAACATTTTAATATGTTATATTTCCATAGAAGATAAATAAATAAACAAATAATACAAATTATTTAAAATATTTAACTTATTTTAAACTGAAATGAAAATTAATTTCATGACTTTTATTGAAACTATTAATCTATCTATATGGAAAATTGTAACCTTACTGATTATTAAAGTTTTCATAGGAGATTATTATTTTTTCCTTTAATGTTTGGTTTAGTTTTTTTTTAGTAGTTAAAATTAGTTTTTTAAAATTTCTCAATGAATTTAGCGAAGTTATAAGTAATAAGTAGTGGGAAGTTTGATCCATTCTAACTGAAAATATATTCAAGTCAGGTAGACTACATAAAAATTTATTAGTAATCATTATTATTTAAAATTATTCATGTTTGTTTGAGTCTTAAATATATTACTATTTTTTTGAAAATAAAATAAATCACGTAATCTAAGTAATTCATGATTAGAATTTTAAAAATAATTGGTATTTGTCAATTAGCACAGTATAGTTTTTACACTTTATTATGTATAATTAATTTACTATATATTAACTAACAAAGTGTTTATTATATATTCTGATCATGGATAGAGAACTTTTTTTTTGTTTGAAAACACTATATTGTTAGATACTATAGATGATCTAGAGGGAAAATACACTTGCATGTAATTATTGCTTTTATTGTTTGAATGTTTTCATGGTGTGTTCATCATCTATCGTTTTAGCTTTATCTTTTTGTTTAGAGTGAATTTGTAATGTTATCCCCATCTCAATTTTTAGTTGTGGTTGTTGGATTTATCAAACATAACTTTTTAACCGTATGATTTTGAGTTCAACCTCCATTGCGAGAAATGAATTATTAAATGGAATTACATTTTATTTCAGACTCTCGAACCTGTTATTTTTTTTGTCAACTTTTTAAAACCCTCGAACCTGTTGTTAAAATATAAAAATATGTTATAAAATAAAAGGGAAAAGGATATCTTATTCATAAACATATGATCCCTTTATATACGGAATTACACCGTCATAGTAATATGAAAATAGTACAAATCCTAAGTAAGAAAGGAAAAAGGAAAACATACATAACCAGCCGACAAAAACCAAATCATAAACCAACCGGTTATTACATCCACTAATCTAATGGTTTATAACACTCCCCCTTGGATGTCATAATCATCTAGAGCTCGTGATACACTTTACCAATATTGGTGTTGCCTCATTAAAACCTTACCAGTTAAACCCAATTGGGATAAAACCAGGTGAAGGAAAAAGAGTACAACATGTATCACTCCCCCTGATTTGTACCTCCGTGCATGTTCTTCAAGTTGGCGCATGGACAATCTGATAGTTTAGCTTCATGGGCGCCAAATCTTGAACTGGTCCTTTAATTTGGCACGTCGCAAACTGATAGATAAGTTTCATGGACGTAGAGTTGGTGTAGACATGGTGAAGAAGTCGGCTGACATATTATATGACTGAACTTGTAGTACTTTGAGCTTCTTCATCCTTTTCCAAACGTGTATAACCTGTTTGAGATCTTGTATGGATCAAATGTTATAACCTGCATTATTATCAAAACCAAACAAACTTCTCTTTGGATTTGGTTAGTATAAATCAATCTCAAACATTTAGTTCATTTGAAGGTAACATAGGATGTATTAATCCTATCCCATTGCCTCATGTTCGGACATGCCAAATTTATCTAAGCAAGGTGCCAATAGTACTTATGGCAAGGGACGTGTATGGCTTTAGTTCCAATGCCTTATGGTCTAAACATATACATAAAACTATCCGACCTCGTATGGCTTGCCATATCAAGGCGCCATTTATATCAATATAGTGCACTTTTGGTCGGATGTGCATAAGCTTTAATGGTACTTATGTAAGGCCTTTCCTGGACCAAGGACACATGCCTTGTCCAATCTTAGGATCAAAAGGATCCGTGACCAAGCTTAGGGATCCTCAAGACTATGTCTTTTCTTTGGACTAAGTAGGTCTGAGTCCAAGTCAAAACAGGACCTTACGACCATAGGACTTACAATGGTTTGTGTCCGGACCAATGTACAATTTCTTTGTCCTTCCTGTGACCAAATGAGTCTATGTCCGGGCAAGGGACTTTATAACTATGGAACCATGTAACCATACAATGGGTGAGTCTTATTCATATAAAAAATTTGAGTACCAATGAACCTTATAGGACTTACTCAATGGTCCATGCTAATCATTTTAGCACATTTCTATGTATGCCTTTGATCACAAGGATTTCATCTTAAAGATACTCAATTTGTAGTTCTAAACAATCTTGGTTTGTCCCAAAACTTAGTCTTTCCCAAATCTTTCATTTCAAAACTCTTTCTTTAGATATTTATTTGGGAAATTTCTCTCCAGAGGTTCCTAGGATATTCTTTGATCATTAACATATTTTGTACAAGTTTGTTCTCGAGAACTTGTTGCATTTGGCAACTCAATACCCTCTGGGACTTATATATATATATATTCATTATCCAGTGGACTTATATAAGTAGGCGGTTTTTACATCCATGAACCGCAAATATGAGTTTCTTTCTTATGTGCCAGACTTATCTAGGAATCTCAATGTTTGTTGCATCCACCAAAAGGAGTATATCTCCTTATAATTGATTCCTGATCTTTGTAAGAATCCTTGTGCATACGACCATGCCTTATATTATGCATATGGTCGTGCCTTATATCAAGCATATCTCGCCATATTCATTTCTCTCACAAAGATTTATTTCTGTTCAACTGGTTTAACATCTAGAGGTGTCCGAACTTATGGGACCAATCCTCTCTTTTCTTAATAAGTTTAACTCCATGTCTTCTTTCCATATGATCTTATTCTTATTGTTGAGTGCACTCATATATAGACGTGGGTTCATGATCCTCATTCATTTCATAATCTCAAGTGCTACATTGCATGCATAGTATTAGTATATCATTGATGTCGAGTACTCTTTTGTTCCATTGTGTCCTAGACATGACTTAACTTATTGAGGTTTCATTATGACCTTCAGTACCCTGATGCTAGGTGTCCCAAGCATCATTCTAGGCACCTTAGGTACAACCTCATCCATGGCCATGACTTTTAAGTTTGTACATCTTATGATTGATTATGTCTAGGAGTCCCTCATCCACGGATTAGCACCTTTCTTTAATATCCGAGGGATCTTATCTTTAGAATTCATTGGTCTATCATATCTTAGACTCAGTAGCAACTTGATTGTGTTCTCTTGAACATCGCTTCGAATTTGGTGCATTCATAGCTGGTATAGATGACTTAGTCATTATATTCGGGTCTTCATTGGAATCTAGCAATTTGTTTAAGCTAGCTTTTGTATAATCTTTTGGACTTCTAGATCTCACTCTAGAGTCCAATGATCTTGCCAATATAAGGATGTTTGATTCCATGTAATATTCTTTTACCCAGCTAATTCTTTTCTCCCCTTAATGTTGGATGTTCGGATTCACTGAAGTGACTATCCGTGTACCTGGCCTTTAAATCAGATCATCCGTGGTTGGCTCAAGGTACTTAGAAATGTGGGGAAATCATATTAAGTCATATTCAACATATATTCCCATCCTCCCATCTTATATCTCTGTGGTGGAGCTATTGGATTCATAAACAGCACATCCATATATCTTAAGATGGGATATGTTATGTCTGGCTCTTGACCCGTTAGTACTTGGGATGGGGTATCTATGTTCACTTAGATCCGTGTGTATGTCCATGTGCCAAGGAGTGTTTTATACTTACCCCCATGGACATACCATACTTAATAAATGATTTGGGATGTGAACATATCAAGACATATAGTCTTTTAGGCGATTTCAAGGAACTCTTTTCTTTTGCCATTAGTCTCATCTATGTTTACTCCTTGTCTTTGTCCATTATTTGTGTATGTCCACGTCCATATTTCTACCATGGGATATTTTTATACTTACCCCATGGACATATAGTGGTTATTAAACATTTGGTACGTGAACTCTTTGACATATAGTCATTTGGACGTTTTGAAGTAACATATTTCCTTTGCCTTTTGTTTCATCCGGATGAGGATTGTCTATCTTTATTTCTTGTGGACTCATTGACACGTCCATATTGTGTATGTCCATGTGTCATGGAGTGCTTAACACTTACCCCCATGGACATATCATATTTATCGAACGCTTGGACGTGAACTCATTAGCTTTTATCAAGACATGTAGTCTTTGCCACTTTCTTATTTCTTTGGGCGATTTCTCTTAAAGAAATTCTTTGTTCTCTCTTGCCCACGGTTTCAATATGAAACCATTCATTCTTTCATTTAGACAAATGAGTATTGTACCACAGTCTCTGATGGTACACGGCCTCTATGTGAATACAATGCACACAGCTTCTATTAATGATACAATGCACCATCTATTTCTAGATGTGACCATGGAATTTGTTTCTTAAGATGTTGTGGCTTGATCCACTATACACCATAATGATATTCACAAGAATGGACGTTTTGTTTTAGAGATAAAAGCTTTCATTCATTCAAAGATAGCAAACAAGGAAATGAAACAAGTTCAAAAGGAAAACGAGAGATCAAGAAAACTAAGTAAAGACACTAAGTGTTTTGATGTCGAATCAACTGGACTCATTAGGCAATCTGAAGTTTCAAACTCCATAAGATCGTTTTTCTTTTCATACTCCATTGGATCATCTTTTCTTATGATCCATCCAATCATCTTTGTCTTGATCCATAAGATCATTTTTATAAACAATATGAGCCTTTTTCTTTTAGACTTTCTTGATAGAGCTCAATTAGATGATTGAGAGTTCTACATGTCTTAGTCCAATGGTTACTCGTTCCACACCTATAGCACACTGACTTGGATGTGCCTCTTCTAAGTCCAGAATTGGACTGATGGTCACGTCCATAAGGGTTCCATCTTGAACACCGACCATGGTTTCTTCTACCATGGCCTTGTCCATGCCATCTGCCACGTTCATAAGTTCTTTGGCTATCATGGACATGGTTGGTTTCTTTATTTGCCTTTTTTCCTATGTGTGTATTAGGTAATGGAGTTGATCCCGGAGATCTCATTTCACTATCTTTTATTAGCAACTCATCGTTTTTCTCAGCTTGCAATAAACATGATATGAGAGATGCATAAGTAGTGAAGCCCTTTTTACGGTATCGTTGTTGTAACAACATATTGGTGGAGTGAAAGGTGGAGAATGTCTTCTCCAACATATCTTTATCATTCACTTCCTCACCACATAGTTTCATTTCGAAAAACTATCTTAAGTAGGGCCGAGTTATACTCGTCCACGGACTTATAGTCCTGGATTCTGAGATTTCTCCAATCATATAGAGCCTTTGGAAGTATCACCATTCTTTAGTGATCAGATCTAATCTTTAGCTCTTTCCAAAGCTCTAAAGGATTAATGGTTAGATATTGATTATTTATATTCGACATCTGAAAACATGTGTTTTACAAGTTAGATCCTTGGAACATGTTCTGAGGAACAAGTTTTAGATTGTCCAGAAATTCATCTGGTCGGTTAATGGTCGAGTGGTGCATCCAGACATCTTGTCCAGATGGTTAGCATTGTGTCCGGTTCTTAGAACATGGACCCGGACGTGTATAAGGGTATACATCCGGCTCTTAGGGTATAAGAGATAGGGTTAGAACCGGATGATGGATTGAGTAATTTAGGAGTGTGTCCGGTTGTTAGAAACAAAACCGCTCGAGCCATTTTGGCTTAGTTGAATTTTGCATCCGGACCATATGTCCGAATGGGTGAGCAAAGGTTTATGTTTTCAAGTAAGTTTAGACAATGATCATAAAATTCAATCGGCCCATACCCTTATAACCTATCGACCATGTATAAAGCAATGATAACAATCTTAGATACTCAATCAATTTTAATCAACCTAATAATGCGATTTATCAAGATTTCTTTTCAAAGATTTTAACAAGTTGATTGAATTTATCAAAACAATACGAACTCGAAATATCAATCTTAGCAATCGGATTTAATCGGTTTCAATTTACAAGTATGCGATTTTATCAATTCTAATTCAAATCGGTTTTTAAACAGTTGATAATCAATCATACTATCAACTTAATCGTTTCAATATGACCGAATCAAAACAATCAAACAATTTCAAACAGATTCAAAACAAAATTTTGTTTTTTAAGGGTTTTAGAATCGGTTTTACATGATATGCGGATTGCATATATGTGGTTTTAGGGTTTGATGTTTTAGGGATTTTGATTTGATTAAAGATCAAGGGAGTTTTAAGCACACGATATGATCATTGGATCATAGGTTTTGAGATTCAAAAACCGATTAGGGTTTTGATTTTAATTGATCAAACCAATCTCGATTTAGGAAAGAAGAATTCATGCTTCTAGCAACTTAGCAACCATTGATCTATCAACCTAAATAAGCAATCGATCTAATCCAAAACCTAGTTCCTTATTAATTAGGTTTTGATCGAACTTATATGAGCTTCGATTTACTCAATGGGGATTTGATCTATTATCCTAGATTAGGGTTTATCAATTCATGATTTTTATGGTTCAAATCCTTATCAAGCAACTGTATTCGATGTGGGTTCTCTTTTAGGATTTCGAATTACCTTAACCTCAACTAGGGTTGAATGGACCACCGAGAGAAAAGAACCGCGAGTTGATTGTTGCTGAAGTCGCGAGCTGGAACGAGCGTGAGATCGTCGGTCGCGAACGGAATCGGATTTGGTTTTCAAAGCAAATCGCGCGCACTGTATGTGTGTGTGAGGGCGCGTCAGTGGTAAGATCGACAAGCCGTTTGCACTAACGGATTTGTCTCGGCAAGGGCTTCGATTTGATATCTTGATCATTTTCTGGGTCCTCACGTTTTGAGAGAATGGCCTCTTTGAAGTTTCGAGGCAGATTCCTTTGCGTTTTGGGTTTGATGATTTTTGGGTGAGTTGAAGAATATTTCGTGGGACTTAGGGCTAGAGGCTATCGTGCTGATAACGTGTTATAAAATAAAGGAGAAAATGATATCTTATTCATAAACATATGATCCCTTTATATTGGGAATTACACCGTCATAGTAATATGAAAATAGTACAAACCCTAAGTAAGAAAGAAAAAAGGAAAACATACATAACCAGCCGGCTTAAACCAAATCATAAACCTGCCGGTTATTACATCCACTAATCTAATGGTTTATAACAAAATAAAGGTTTTAATCTGTTTGTAACATATACATTTGTCACATCGAATTTAATGATATCTGAGTTGGTTGAAAAAAATATTTCAATGATATCTTTATAGAAAGTAAGAGGTTTTGATATCATTATTATTTTTCAATGCAACCATTAAACCAATGGCCCGTTTAAGACTTTTGATATTTAATATATTTAATCATTCAAAAGATATTTTCATCCGGTCATATATACATTATTACGAACGCTAATATGGTAACCCTAAAAATGGCAATTCTCAAAAATATATCAAATAAAGAAATCACAAAAACAACTAATATTCAAAAGTCTGGTTTTTTCTACTGGAACCCCCACAATCAGTTGGAGTTGGATAAAAACAATGAAAGAGTCAAACCCAATGTGAAGAAAAGAAAAGCATGGAGATAACATTCACAACCCTTAACTTCAAGTGATCTAGATGATCATGTGATGTAAAATTATTGAAATTCTTATCTCACCTCGTCATCTTCTCTCTTGAGATTCCCCGCCAATTGAGAATATATGTGTTGCAATCTTGCAAGTTTCCTCACAGTTTCTTTGTCACATATAGACTGAAAGGAAGATATATGATCACGGTCAATACACTTATTAAAAAGTCAAAATTCAAACTAACTGCAGACAAAAGGTTTGAAAGATGCAGAGTAATTAGACTGAACTTACGTTTAACTTGTGATATGTGCTCAAATTATCCTAGAGCAACCTTACTCTCATCAAAAGAGGTCAAGTTGTAGTACTTAGGGATCAAATCTACAGGGAACGATGGAACACAGTAGATCTTATTATAACTAAGCTAGGTCAAAGATTTCAAAGCAGTTAATTGCAAGTAAACTTAAAACTGTTGAGCAAGACAATTACTCAAGTGATTGATTTGGGTGTTAACTAATATGGTGAAGGTGTTAGATCTAGGATTACTATTCAGGTTATCATGATTATAATAGTATGAATGCTTATGTGAGATGCTTGCATGATATTAAAGAACCCAACGATTTAATAGCCTAACTTTCGTTATGACCATCTATTACTAGAACCGATGAAACTCCCTTTGGCGAATCATAGATTAGGGCGTCGATCGGTGTGCTGTCGCCGATGTCGATCGACAAAGCCCCACGTCTATTGATCGATTACTCTATAGGAGTATCGATCGATACGCTATTAGTAAGCTCTAAGCGTGTGGCTGAATACAGTTCACTAAAGAATTTGCCAAGCCAGCTATCGCTTGTTCCCAGCAAATTCCTAGCTCAGAGAAGATAGATCCAAGGATGTTATCTCTGTCTTCATGTGTAGGTTAGCTACTCCTACACAAGCATTAAGAACAATCTTCTAAGATGAATATCACATGCTCAAGTATTCATATTTGAGGCTAATCCCTCAACCTATTTGAATCCTAAATCCAACAAAGGTGTTTACTCAGACATAGTCAAGTAAAACATCATAACAATAATATAAAACTGCATAGATAGATTGAATAGATAGAAACAAAGGTGTTCAAGAAAGCTCTCAATTTGCAACTCTCTCTCTCTCTCTCACAAAACAATGATGAAAAGAAACTATGAAAAGGCTGTGTAAAAATTCTGTAAAAACTCGTCAGGGGCATTCTGGTAAATAGATGGATGCTTGGGCTTCAAGTCAGCTATGACCAAATTGGGCTTCTGTGTCTCAAATATTGATCGATATCACTGGAGGTGTATCGATCGACGCGTCTCTCTCCGTGTCGACCCGGAGGGGGTCGATATGGTCATCTCGGGTGAAATCTCTAAAGTGCTCTAAAATGCTCCAAAACACCATCTTTCTTCCAATTGCTCCTAAACCTGAAAATATGCTAAATAGACCCCAAAACATACTAGATATATCCTAAAACACTCAGATATCATGGGTAAAATCGGGTCAAATTTATGGTTTATCAACTCTCCCAGACTTAACCTTTTGCTTGTCCTCAAGCAAAAACAATGGTAGTCTCTCTGGTAAAGGTTTTAGGAACAGCAGAGACTCAAAAAGTTCAAAGATCTTAGTCACATCTTCCTAGTAGTGCTAGTCAAGTCATAGTTATCCTAACTACAAAAGCACATTATACCATATCCTAGTATAGCAACCAAATTCATCTAGCCAGCAACTTAGCAAATCCTGAATGACTCACCCGTCTACTAACCTCATTTCTTTGCATAAATAAAAGTGTAGGCTTTACCTTGGGAGTATCGATCAGAGGACACATGAACTCTTACTCAAGTAAGTTTCTGAACACACAGGTAGTCTTCTCTGATTCCTTTCTTCCTTCTTTCTCTCTTCTCTGAATCCTAATGGTTTCAATCCCAATGAACAATGATGTAGTACATCTTGTTCATCTTATTGACCTATATATATCTTTTCTTTTATTGGCAAAGTGTAGGCGAATAATGAGGTCGTTGGTAATTTATCTATCCCTCGCTTCCACAATGTGTGATCATTCCTTTGAATTAGAATAATTAAGGTCATTGGTAATGTACCTATCTCTCTGCATCTCAGGAAATTATCTCAATCTTTTATTTTTGGTGGATGCTGAAGAGAGAGAGAGAGAAGGGAACTAGAAACACACAGACTTTTTACCTTCCAGATTTGCAGGAGGAATTCGATCCAATGCATACCAAGCCCCAAGACAAGCAGGTAATGTCAGTATTAGGTTGGAGGTCAGCTTTGGTTCCTTCAAACATTCTTAGCAAGTGCTAACATAGTAGACTGGTTGATCCACTTTAGTATCTCTAGTACTTCGGCAATCAATGAATCTAAGACTGGACTAGAAAGTGATTAGATGACAAGTATTAAACTAGAATAGATCATTTTCCCCTTCTTAATTCAATAAAAATTTCAAATAAGACTCAAAATAGTAGATAAACAATAAGTAATCATTAGTAATCTCCCCAGACTTAAATTACACTGTCCCCAGTGTAAAACAGTCGGAGTTTAAAGAAATCAAAACCTAAATGTGAAATTGAACAAGTTAGAACGTTATACCTGACCGATACCATATCGATCGAAGTAGATGAAAGCGTGTCGATCGTGGCGGATATAGTGTCGTCGATCGATGTCAACTTGGTCGCGTTGGTCGATAGAGAAGGTAAACGTCTACTCGGATCTTTTTTTTTTTGAATAAAAAGTTATAAAAGAAAGTACCTAATAGTGGGTTGCCTCCCACTCAGTGCTTTGTTATAGTCATTTAGCTTGACTTTGGAGGTTGAATGGCTAGGTGGTGTGAAAGAAGTTGTTTGCTTGTGTGCAAACATCCTCTTGGTCTGTGGACTTAGTTGCAATGAAGCTTCTTGTGGCATCATCTGACTTGCTCCATCTCTTCTTCATATCTTATAACTTATCTTTCAATAAGTGTATCCTCTCCTGTAAGTTCAATGTTGAACTGCTGCTGTTCAAGCTGGTCATAAGTCTTCATTGATGGCTCTGGCAGTTCTTCATGTAGCACATCCAATCTGTCCGTAAGGCATTCTTCTCAGACTGATGGTGTATCAGTATCGATCGATTCTGTTGCGTTGATGTCGATCGATGTCGTGGTGCCCTCGTCGATCGATGCACGTGGTGCCATATCAGTCGATGTGTGGTGTGCTGGGCGAGTTGCAAGTCCTTTCTGATTAGCCTTGATATTCTCTTCTATTCCTTCTTTTCTTGACTGCAGATTTGCAATGCTGTTGTCGAAGCGAAAGTAGATGTCATCATACTTCTTGTATTATTGTGTCTCTGAATGATCTAAGGCTTCATAGATCTCAGCTATCATCTTGTCAACTTCTCTCTTGGTGTAGGTGGCTTCTCTTCTGTGAGTGGTTGGATCCTCTCTTGTGTCTGACCATCGTCTCTTCTTGCTCTGATAAGTATCATAAGCTCTAGCTCCATATTTTGGTTTGTAATGGAATTCCTTGCTCCATCCATTGTTCTTGTCTGCATTCATATCGATCGATGGGTCGGCCATGGTGTCGATTGATTGTGACCACTTCTGCCTGTTGCGGAGTACATGCAATTCCTTTTGCATCAATTCAAAGCCTTTAGCTGTCCATTTCAGGTTGGTGCTGAGGCTGGCGTAGAACAAATCAAGAGTATTCTTCAATGCTTGTTCTTCCCATTTGTTGTCTGTCTTGATGGTGTCTAGAACCTTCTTCCTCATAGTAGTGTATTCTTCTAGAAGATAAGTGTCGAGCGATGTGCGTTCTGCGCTGTCGATCGATTCTTGCTGATTCTCTACTGGTGCTTGGTCAGGATCGATCGATGTGCTGGTAGACATGTCAGTCGATGGAGATGTCTTCAGGTGAAAATCGAGTTGATTCTGAATCGTACCCATCTCCTCATGGAAAGCATCCATTCGTGATTCCAGTGCATCACATCATCAATCATCAGGTAGTAGGAACTACCAAAATTTTCTTCATAAGAATATAACCTCTCTTCCAATCTGGTAAAGCGTAAATCGATCGATCGCTTGTAGTGGATGTCGATCGATGTAGGGTGAGCTGCGTCGGTCGATGGTATCCTTCTCGCGTCGGTCGATGTGTGGTGTGGAAACTCATTGGAAGTTGAAGGTTTCCATTGCTTCCATGCTGAAACTCCTTGTGGTTTGTGCTTCATCAAGGTGGTGACATCATCTGCAAGGTTCTCCATGGTGTGGGTCAGGTGTATGATCTTGTCATTGAGTGGATGGTAGACACTATCAAGTTTGCACTTGAAATCATTCATTGAATCATACTGAATGGTGTAGATGTCATTGAGCTTCTCATCCATCTCTGCTCTGCTGTAAGGATCTGGATCTGCTGGGGTAGCTAGAGTGAACCTTTCGCGATGTTCCGATAGGCACAAGAATGATGGCTTGTCTAGTGAAGCTCTTTGTAGGATGTCTCTAATGTGTGTATGGGATACTGCAATGACCTTCCCTGTTATACCCCTTGGACGTCCATACATGTCTCTGTAGACTCCATACTTATCTTGTTCTTCTTGGTACTCGGGAGGTAGCATATCGATCGATGCGGAGGTGTCACCGTCGATCGATTTGTCATCTTCAAGCTGATAGTTGTATTTGAAGTAGGGCTCTCTCCTGCAGGCTATTGCATAGTCTGCATCTGCTAGCATCTTTTGATAGGCTGGATTATCACGTTGCTTGTAGAATAGGTTGTTTGGTCCATTTGCCATAGCAAGAATGTCTGAGATGTCTTCTCTTGAAACTTGTAACATACTGCCATCCATAGCTCTTGCATTGCCTTCTGGATCCCTGAAAATACCAAACTCATCTGGTGTTAGATATCCATGATCTAACTCATTATCTTTATTTAGATCGAATGGTAAAGGTTGAGTATCGATCGATGCAGTAGTGTTCTCGTCGATCGATTTCTTGTTGTATAGCCGATGGGGAAGGTTGCAACTGAAGTCTTCTCTATATGGCTTAGGGTTGGAAGGTGGCTGATGCATCTTGTCTGCTTCTAGGGTTTGTGAATCTGCTGCTTCTATGGTTTGTGAAACTGCTTCTACCCCGTGGCTCCTTTTATAGTAGTAATCATCCACCAAGTTTCAAAATTTGAAATTTCCATTCTTCTCTCAGTCGGTTTGACTGGTATCGATCGATACGTCTTGGCGAGTGTCGATCGATTCTTCTTCGTGTAGCCCTCGTCTTGGACTGGTATCGATCGATGCTGATGATGTTGCGTCGATCGATGTGGGTAGCATGGTTCCATGTGATCTGGATACATCTCTAGTGAGAATTTCCTGGTGGTCTGTAGCTGGCTCTTCCTCACGGTCCTCATGGCATTCTTCCACATGTTGGAAAGGTGTAGTGGTCTCTAGGGCAAAAATCGCAAAGCATTGTGCTGGCCAATCATTTCTCGTCCTTGAACTGTCGTATCGATCGATGCATAGGTTCTGGTGTCGATCGATGTAACTCTGATTGATCTCAGAATCAGTTAGATGCTGGTGTAATATCTGCAGCATGATGAATATGATCTTGATGGAATGAACTGCTGAGAAACATACTGGGTGGGTACCTCATCCTCATGAATGAAAGAACTTCCTTTTTCTTCCCACAAGTTTTCATTATCTGTCTCCACTATAGGGTAGTATACATTCTCTTCTGCGGATGTATGAATATGGTATGTTCCTGTTGTAGTCCTCATCATACTCTTCTTCTCGCTGGATGAAAGAGTATTCAATATCTCTTTCTCTCATGTAATCCTCATCATAATCATCCTCTATTGTCTCCACGCATATGTTGGCTGATAGTAGTCGGTTTCCAACTCCCATCGGTAGTTACGTAAAGTGATCAACTTCGCATAGGTGTACTATCAATCGACGTGGAGTAAAACTGTTGCTGTATCGATCGATGTGATGACTGACTGGTCGATCGATGCTGATGATGTTGCGTCGATCGATGTGGGTAGCATGGTTCCATGTGATCTGGATACATCTCTAGTGAGAATTTCCTGGTGGTCTGTAGCTGGCTCTTCCTCACGGTCCTCATGGCATTCTTCCACATGTTGGAAAGGTGTAGTGGTCTCTAGGGCAAAAATCGCAAAGCATTGTGCTGGCCAATCATTTCTCGTCCTTGAACTGTCGTATCGATCGATGCATAGGTTCTGGTGTCGATCGATGTAACTCTGATTGATCTCAGAATCAGTTAGATGCTGGTGTAATATCCGCAGCATGATGAATATGATCTTGATGGAATGAACTGCTGAGAAACATACTGGGTGGGTACCTCATCCTCATGAATGAAAGAACTTCCTTTTTCTTCCCACAAGTTTTCATTATCTGTCTCCACTATAGGGTAGTATACATTCTCTTCTCTGCGGATGTATGAATATGGTATGTTCCTGTTGTAGTCCTCATCATACTCTTCTTCTCGCTGGATGAAAGAGTATTCAATATCTCTTTCTCTCATGTAATCCTCATCATAATCATCCTCTATTGTCTCCACGCATATGTTGGCTGATAGTAGTCTGGTTTCCAACTCCCATCCGGTAGTTACCGTAAAGTGATCAACTTCGTGCATAGGTGTACTATCAATCGACGTGGAGTAAAACTGTTGCTGTATCGATCGATGCTGATGATGTTCGTCGATCGATGTGAGATCAATAGGATCGATCGATGTATCTGTATGTGTGCCGATCGATTCGAGTAACTGCCTCGACTTTTGCCGCGAACATGTAGCTACGAGTGTTGCTTCATCCGAGGCTTTCTCAGAGAACGCTGGAGGTCTGATAACCTTAACGGGTCATAGTGAACCTTTGGGTCGATGAGAGTCAAACACATCTGGCTTGTTTGCAAGTCACGATGGCTCCTACAAGAGCTTGGAATGCTCTTCCAAGTAGTAGAGAGGAATTCCAATTTAACTTGATGTCTAGGACATGGAAGTCAACTGGAACTAGGGCATTACTAATATGTACCTCAAGGTCTCTGATGATTCCCAATGAACTCCTCCTAAAACAATCCACAAAGTAGAAGGATTCTTTGGAAGGTTCTACCTTCAGACCTAGTTGGTCTGCCATAACCTTTGGTAGGATGCTGACTGATGCTCTTGTGTCACATAGTGCATGTGAGAATTCAATGCCTTGTACTAGGAATGAAATAATGAACTCTCCAGGATCACTCTTCTTCTTTAATGTAATCTTCCTGAGGAGGTCCTCTCTGATCTTGTTGAACATCTTCTCAATATCAACCTTTGTGACTTTTGTTTCTCTGAAGAACATCCACAATCTGTCTGTGAAATATGCTTCTTCAAAGGGTCTTTCTGCTGGAATCCCTTAGAACTCTCTTCTTGAAGTTTTCCAACTCCTTCTCATTAGCCTCCCTTTTAAGGTGCTTAGGGATCTTCTCTTTCCTTTTTCGTAGTGTTCTCTTTGCATTTTCCTTTTCAATCTCCATAGGCTCTGATGTATCCTCAACTACTTCTGGTAGGTTTTCTGTAGTTTTGGGTCGGGATCTGTTTGCATAGAGTAGGACAGCACCTATTTTTGGTAGCCGCACTCGCTGTTTGATGGTTGTAAATCGATCGATGTCTGGTGATGTATGTCAATCGACGTCTGGTTGTGACTGTCGGTCGATATCTGCTTCGTCTTGTCGATCGATGAAAGGGTGGAGTGGGTTCCCATGTCTCGCTGCGAACTCTGCGTGTCTCATAATCCAAAATGGTCTGTTCGTAGTCGTAGACTCGGTAGACTCTGTCGATCCATGTGGTATTTCGAACATCGATCGATATTCTTCTTCGAAAGTCGATCGATGAGTATCGTCTGGTGTCGATCGATGCGAGTGAGAGCTGCCGATACTCATGGTGCTCTCTACTTCAAAGTCTTCTTCCTGAAGCTCCTCATCCCCATCCACTTGCTAGAATTCATCTACTGTGATGGCGTTGATGTGGTGTCTGATGAGATCTTCCTCTCTCCCTTTTATTAAGGCTTCTTGCCTCTTAATAGCTTATGCTGTTTGAATCACCTGTGTCTCTAACTTCTTCACATGGGTACTCAAGGTGTCAAACTTCACATTCAGGCTATTGTATGCAGCATCTATCTTTCCATTGAAATCCACAGTAAGCCTCTGCTGACCTTCTAGAACTGAATCAAGCATTGCTTCAATCTTGCTTTCCTGAGTAGCTGGTGGTGGATTTTGGTAGAAAGAATTGTTGAGATTCTTGTTGTTGCTGTGGTTGCTGTTGCTGAAGGGTTTCTGGTACTGTGAATTCTGATTGTAGTTGCTCATCTGACTGTTGTCATAGAAGTTCTTGTTTCCACTTTGATTTCCAAACCTTTGAGATCCTCCTATGAAATTCACTTCTTCCTCACATCCTTCCTCATCAGTCTCTATAGCTTCTACATCTTCTGAAAAGCTAACCTGCTTCCTTAGAAGCTTGTGAACACTGTCTAGTTTAGCCTTCATATCGTCTAGCTGCTCTTTTCCAAGAGCATTGGCTAGTCTCCTTTTCTCATAATCAGTGTTCTTGGTGCTATAGCTAGTTTCCAAGTTCTCAATAAGTCTCACAGTCTCCTCTGGATTCCTGGTGTTGAAGTTTCCTTCACTAGCTGTGTCTAGTGCTGTCTGGTAGGTCAGATCTAAACCTCTGAAGAAAGTGCTGAGTATCTACACTTTATTGAATCCATGGTGTGGACAATCTCTCTGATAGGACTTGAAACGAATCCAACAAGAACCGAAGGCTCTCGAGGCTTCGCATGAATGTAGCAATCTTGCTTCTAAACTCTTCTGCGCGTGCCTCATCAAAGAAATTAATCAAGAAAGCTTTCTGGATGTCATCCCAGGATGTGAGAGATCCTGGTGGTAGTTGCTTAAGCCATTGCAAAACTTCTCCAGAAAGAGAATACTTGAAAAGCTTGCAAAGTAGGTAGCCAGCTGGGACTCCACTGGCTTTGATAGCAGATATGAGATCCTCGTACCTCTCTAGATGGTCCATAAGATGCTCATTGGATGCTCCACTGTAGGGTGTTTGTCCTACAAGTGTGTAGTATTGAGGCTTTACCTCATAATCAGCCCTCTGTATGTCTGGAGGACAGATTGCTGATCTTTTGGCATAAAATTGATCTGGACGGTTGTAGTCAGCCAATGATCTGTTCCTGTTCGCTTCTTCTGCTGCTGGAGCAGTTGCTGCAGCAGCTTCAGCTTCTGGATCAGGGATTGCAGTCCACTGATTATTGATTCTTTGACCTGCTGCATTACGCAGGTGACCTTCTTGGTCACGCAGGTTACCTTCGTCGTCTTGCCTGAGTATCAGTGTCGCGACCATGTTTGGTGACTCGGTATCGATCGATGTGCGGTTCGCGGTATCGGTCGATGTCGGATGAAAGATGTTGGTAGACGGGTACTGAGAAGTATCTGTCGATGTGAATGAACGGATATCGGTCGATGTCAGATGAATGAGATCGGTCGATGTTGATGAACGGTTATCGGTCAATGTCAAATGAATGAGATCGGTCGATGTTGGTGAACACGTATCGGTCGGCGGTGTCTGAAACTCGGTAGACGATTGTGAGTGAATATCGGTGGTGTATCGATCGATGCACAAGCTGGTGTATCAATCGATGCAGAACGAATCTGTTTGCGGATTGAACGTTCCAAAGCAGCTGGATCAGTAGACAAAAGTTCATTGTTCTTTTTGCTTCTGGTTATGCTGGGCATGCACCTGAAAAGAGAAAAATTTTATCAGTAACAAGTAGTAAAAAGAAAACCTAGACTTAAATAAAATCTAATGGCGATCAAAGCTCCCAGGCAACAGAGCCAAATTTGATACGTGCTCAAATTACCCTAGAGCAACCTTACTCTCATCAAAAGAGGTCAAGTTGTAGTACTTAGGGATCGAATCCACTGGGAGCAATGAAACACAATAGATCTTATTATAACTAAGCTAGGTCAAAGATTTCAAAGCAGTTAATTGCAAGTAAACTGAAAACTTTTGAGCAAGACAATTACTTAAGTGATTGATTTGGGTGTTAACTAATATGGTGAAGGTGTTAGATTTAGGATTACTATTCAGGTTATAAGGATTATAATATTATGAATGCTTATGTGAGATGCTTGCATGATATTAAAGAACCCAACGATGCAATAGCCTAACTGTCGTTATGACCATCTATTACTAGAACCGATGAAACTCCCTTTGGCGAATCATAGATTAGGGTGTCGATCGGTGTGCTGTCGCCGATGTCGATCGACAAAGCCCTGCGTCTATCGATCGATTACTCTATAGGAGTATCGATCGATACGCTACTAGTAAGCTTTAAGCGTGTGGCTGAATACAGTTCACTAAAGAATTTGCCAAGTCAGCTTTCGCTTGTTCCCAGCAAATTCCTAGCTCAGAGAAGATAGATCCAAGGATGTATCTATATATTCATGTGTAGGTTAACTACTCCTACACAAGCATTAAGAACAATCTTCTAAGATGAATATCACATGCTCAAGTATTCATATTTGGGGCTAATCCATCAACCTATTTGAATCCTAAATCCAACAAAGGTGTTTACTCAGACATAGCCAAGTAAAACATCATAACAATAATATAAAACTGCATAGATAGATAGAATAGATAGAATAGATAGAAACAAAGGTGTTCAAGAAATCTCTCAATTTGTAATTTTCTCTCTCACAAAACAATGATGAAAAGAAACTATGAGAAGGCTGTGTGAAAACTCTGTAAAAACTCTCTAAAAACTCTATAAAACTCTGTGTCTTTTGCAAAAACACTTAGGCAAGACTTAAATACTTAAGAAAATTAGGTTAAAATTCATCAGGGGCATTCTGGTAAATAGATGTATGCTTGGGCTTCAAGTCGGCTGTGACCAAAATGGGCTTTTGTGTCTCAAATATCGATCGATATCACTGGAGGTGTATCGATCGACGCGTCTCTCTCCGTGTTGACCCGGAGGGGGTCGATATGGTCATCTCGGGTGAAATCTCTAAAGTGCTCTAAAATGCTCCAAAAACACCATCTTTCTTCTATTTGCTCATGAACCTGAAAATATGCTAAATAGACCCCAAAACATACTAGATATATCCTAAAACACTCAGATATCATGGGTAAAATCGGATCAAATTTATGGTCTATCAACTTGTCATATATTCTCTCGTACATGATAACTCAAGGTCATCTTCGGGGCTGCAGCAGTTTAGTAAACCAAGTCAGTATGCATACCCAGAAATTTCAGAGGTAAAAATGGATTATGTGATTCTTCAAAACAGCAGAATAAAAAACTCACTTGGTCGCTCTATCTCGACTAAGAAATGAATGTTTTTTGCTTAATCATCTGCAAAGCCTTCTCTACAGCAAGGTAATATGATCCTTTCGTAGAACATGATTCTTGCTAAGAACAGATACTTCTAGAGACTCCCTTCATAACCTCATCACACCATAAGAAATCTGACACAACTCATTATTCATTAGTAAGAAAAATATGCAAAAATAGAGAGCTCAAACATAGTTTGGTTACAGTTAAGATAGTTTCCTTCGTCCTTCACGTCCTCGTAGCTTCCAGATACTCTTGTGTAATCTCTGCTGCTCTCTACCTCTCCTTCTCGAGCAACTTGCTTAATGGGCTCTGGTCTGCTTTAAGACATGAAAGTTGGATAGGTGAGCCGGGTAAGCTATAATTTAGAGAAAATATGTTACATTGATGAAGAACAGCTTCAAGGATCATAAAAACATGGGCCTATATAACATTAATCCTTGATAAGGTTTTTTGAGAGAGGCTTTCATTCACAGAGCGCTCTTGCTCTTAACCTGTGGCATCTTTAGTTTCTGATTCCTGAATATTAGTAGAAGTGGGACAAAAAAATGAGAGTAGAATAATAAATTGTTGAAAAAGCAGTACAACGGTGATTTCAAAATAGTTTAGATGATAAACGGTGATGGATCCCTGTATAAGAGTGTACTGTAAAAAGGTGGAGTGATGACGACGTTTCAGAGTTAGTGAGAATTAAGGATCACAATACGAATAAAAACTTTTGAAATCGTGATTTTAAATTTAGGAAGACAACCTTCCCATCTAGCAGCAGCAATGGACTCCCCACTTTTCTTCACTCTCAGGGCCTCCAGTAGCGAAGGTGAGGGATCACAACAGTTTGCCTACAAAGACCAGAGTTCAGATCAGATATAAGCAGTTCAGAATTCGCCATCGTCGTAACAGAGGTTAAAAAAAAATAAAGCAAAGAAGTTAAGGAAGCGATGCGATTTGTTGATGCTTTCATCCCTATTTTTAAGATCAGAAACCTAGAGGAGGTGATGAATGGAAATTAAATAGAACGTAATGGTTTTTTGTAGATCGGAGGAAATAATGAGAAGAATTATTGCTTGGTGTGAATGCAGTGTGAAGCGTTTCATTGGAGGTTTTGGAGAGTCGGCCAGAATTAGGTAATTAAATCGACGACAAAGGTGAGATGAGGTTAAGATTTTTTGGGCTTAGAAGAACATAAAGCCCACAAAATCTTACGAAACAAAACACAAAACGCACGGCATCAAGAGAATGACACGTGTCACCCTGACAATGAGTGAATTAGTGACGTGTCCGCCTATGTGGCACGCCCAGGAGAGAGCAAACTCTCTTTTATAGTAATAAGATTAGTAGATAAAATGTATCAGATATTTTTAACTTTAGATTTTCTTCACGTATATTAAAGTGAAATAAAAATAAAAAGAAAAAAAATATTAATCATTAAATTTTCCTTACTTTTTTTATTCAATAATTTTATATTCACTAAAAATAATTTCTTTCAACTAGAACCAACAAAATTTAATAAATATTACAATTAAATATTGCAATAAAAATATATTTATTATTTTAAATTTTAAATAATTTAGAAAATAGTTTTGTTGTTGGCTCATCCGCTCGTATGGCAGACCAACCCCTAGTTATATTTATATATATAACTCATATTGCAATTGATGTCTGGTGTAGTTGCCTCTAATGTCTTTTGCTCTCAAAGTCACAAGAAGATGAAGTCAGACGGATCCAAAACCTTAGATTTCACCTGTGATCTGAAAGCTGTCCAACCTGATGCACTCCTGTTGATTTGGTTGGTGGTTCTGATCCCGTTGTTAAAGGGAGATTTGATGTTCATGGCGGATCGAAAATAGGTTGGTCGTATGGCGGACCAACCCCTATTATATATATAGATATAACTCATATTGCAATTGATATCTGGTGTAGCTGCCTCTAATGTCTCTTGCTCTCAAAGTCACAAGAAGATGAAGTCAGACGGATCCAAAACCTTAGATTTCACCTGTGATCTGAAAGCTGTCCAACCTGATGCACTCCTGTTGATTTGGTTGGTGGTTCTGATCCCGTTGTTAAAGGGAGATTTGATGTTCATGGCGGATCGAAACCGTAACCTTTTGTAATGGTATTATACTCTCTCGTTTTATTTAACTGATGTTTTACTTTCAAACTTAATTAAAAAAAATAAGTTTTTACCATTTTCATTTCAATTTTAGATGAAATTAACAATTGATTCTAATAAATTTTATGTGAATTTAAGCAATTATAGAACAAAAAATAAAAAGGAAGACACGATATTAATTCTTTGTCAGTAACATAATACACCTTACTCGCCAAAACACCAGCTAAACTATTAAATTGTTTTATTCATTTCTTTGACAAAGTCGTTGTATTATTAAAATATTATTTGAGTTTTAGTGTAGATAAAAAATTAGGGAGGGCAAGGATATTGACATCGGCAATACTCTGTCCCGCCTCGTTCTTTAATGCACGTGGTACCAAGCATTATTTTTTTATGCTTTTGGACACAGTGAGCTTTGCAACTCTTGATTTCACATGTTCCCATTTTGTTTGAATAGCATGGTTTTCCTTTCGAGCAATCACCGTTTCTCCTGTTATTAAATAATTAAAACACAATTTTAGTTTTCATATTTAAAATAAAAAAATGATTTCTTGTAAAACATATGTTTAGAATTTTTGCATACTCATAGAAGAAAAGAATTAAACGTTTAAAGAACTTCTTTCTAAATCACTGATTATTCTTGAAAAATCATTAAACTCAGTATTATATAATTAATCATTCAATTAATATAGTTATATAATATATACAGCATCAAATAAAATTTATTTTGGAATGATTATATAATATATCAATAAATTTATAAATGTTAACACTAACCTAACAGAAGAACTGTGAGCAAAACAAAACCAATAGCGATGATTTAAATCGTTTTCATCTTTTCTAATAAAATGATAGTGTTTTAGAAATTAGAAAGACAGAGAAGTACATTTATAGATGAACCACATATTGAAACCTATCTAATTTAAGCTATGTATCTTTTCAAAATCCGATATAAAAGGATCTAGTTTGACAAAAAACACAATTCTAGTTTTTATTTATTTAATAAATAAAAAAATTTATTTCATTATTATTAACTTTATTTAAAATATTTCTTGATATATATATAAACAATCAAATTTGATTAATTCACAGGTTCAAAATTTATATAATATATATTTAGAAAGAAAACTGAAAGATAAACAAAAATGACAAATTGGTCAGTAGAAATATAATTTTGAAGTAAAATATAAAAACAATCAGTTATTTCTATATACATTTTTACAATACTTCGTATACGAATGACACATAAGATAAATCACACATAAGGAAATTTAATAGATATATGAAGATTGTGTTTAGCCTTATGATTTGAGGCATTTTGGATATTTTGGATCTGACTGTTAGACAATGTCAATTTCATATTAGCATTAAGATTATGCTATTTTGGAATGGTTCTTAAAAATGTACCAATTTTTGTTCGAGCTAAAAGAAGACGTAATTAATTAAAGACAAAAAAATAAGCCAAAAGTATTTGGGCCTTCTATATTTAGCCAATTGTGAATGGCTACGCAACGTCAGGGTTGACATTATATTTTCCATTTCCAATGTAGTAGAAAATGATTTTGTAGTTTTTTTTGTTTCCTTAGAAAAAAGTGCAAAAACATTTTCTACAACATTTCAATAGTACAACAATTTTTTTATATAATATTTCCTTTAGATTTACAAATCTTCTTTTGGTATAAATTTTTTTGAGTCATGAAAATCATCCCAAATCTCTCTCTCTCTCTCTCTCTCTCTCTCTCTCTCTCTCTCTCTCTCTCTCTCTCTCTCTCTCTCTCTCTCTCTCTCTCTCTCTCTCTCTCTCTCTCTCTCTCTCTCTCTCTCTCTCTCTCTCTCTCTCTCTCTCTCTCTCTCTCTCTCTCTCTCTCTCTCTCTCTCTCTCTCTCTCTCTCTCTCTCTCTCTCTCTCTCTCTCTCTCATAATATGGAAAGTTGTTCTAAAAGGCATAAAAGATTAGGAGAACTTGGATGTAAGTTTGGACCTCCGTTCCTTGAGTGTCCATTTAATGAGTTATCTTCTGGACAAAAATTTATGAAAAACCTGCAAATCATAACCCAGGAAACACTGTATATATAGGCTATTTTAGGAGAACTACAGTCAAAATAAAGAGAATTGGATCACAGCCAAGTAATCTTTGGAGATACCTCATTGTTAGGTAACTCTACGGTTAAAAGGATCTTGAACGAGTTGGTGTTACCTTTAGAGATGGGTGTACATGTTTGTAATTCTGCATTATATTCAGTAGTTGAGTTGTTCATCCTTCTACTAATAAAACAAAGTTCAACAAATGCTCAAATAATTTAGAAAACATAGTTAATAAAATACTAAAATTAAAGAAATTTTCATTATAAATTGAAAATCTAATATAAACAGAAACAAACACATATTATAAAACATCATTTGTTGTTAAATAAAATATAGTAATTATTATCTATGATATTATCGAAACTATTTATACAGTATTTTAATATTTTTATAGCTTTATAACATTAAATTATATTTTCAATTGATACAGTTTGGAGATGGATTATATAATTATCTTGAAAAAATTAATTAATGTCATAATATCAAAATTTTAAACTCTTATATTTCTTGAGTTAGACCTCACCTAATAAGAACTAAGAGGTCAAAAATTCCCACTATGTAGATGACAGAGACAAGCAGAACAGACCGACAATCTTCGGAAATGATAACGGGTACTTAACTTCATACTATTATTAGTAGACAAAATGTATCAGATATTTTTAATTTTAGATTTTCTTCATTATATTAAAGTGAAATAAAAATCAAAAGAAAAAAAATATTAATCATTAAATTTTCTTTAGTTTTTTTATTTAATAATTTTATATTCACTAAAAATAATTTCTTTCAACTCGAACCAACAAAATTTAATAAATATTACAATTAAATATTACAATAAAATATATTTATTATTTTAAATTTTAAATATTTTAGAAAATAGTTTTGTTGTTGGCTCATCCGCTCGTATGGCAGACCAACCCCTAGTTATATTTATATATATAACTCATATTGCAATTGATGTCTGGTGTAGTTGCCTCTAATGTCTTTTGCTCTCAAAGTCACAAGAAGATGAAGTCAGACGGATCCAAAACCTTAGATTTCACCTGTGATCTGAAAGCTGTCCAACCTGATGCACTCTTGTTGATTTGGTTGGTGGTTCTGATCCCGTTGTTAAAGGGAGATTTGATGTTCATGGCGGATCGAAATCGTAACCTTTTGTAATGGTATTATACTCCCTCGTTTTATTTAACTGATGTTTTACTTTCAAACTTAATTCAAAAAAAATTAAGTTTTTACCACTTTCATTTCAATTTTAGATGAAATTAACAATTGATTCTAATAAATTTTATGTGAATTTAAGCAATTATAGAACAAAAAAATAAAAAGGGAAGACACGCATATTAATTCTTTGTCAGTAACATAATACACCTTACTACGCCAAAAACACCAGCGCAAACTATTAAATTGTTTTATTCATTTCTTTGACAAAGTCGTTGTATTATTAAAATATTATTTGAGTTTTAGTGTAGATAAAAAATTAGGAGGACAAGGATATTGACATCGGCAATACTCTGTCCCGCCTCGTTCTTTAATGCACGTGGTACCAAGCATTATTTTTTTATGCTTTTGGACACAGTGAGCTTTGCAACTCTTGATTTCACATGTTCCCATTTTGTTTGAATAGCATGGTTTTCCTTTCTGAGCAATCACCGTTTCTCCTGTTATTAAATAATTAAAACACAATTTTAGTTTTCATATTTAAAATAAAAATTGATTTCTTGTAAAACATATGTTTAGAATTTTTGCATACTCATAGAAGAAAAGAATTAAACGTTTAAAGAACTTCTTTCTAAACCACTGATTATTCTTGAAAAATCATTAAACTCAGTATTATATAATTAATCATTCAATTAATATAGTTATATAAATATATACAGCATCAAATAAAATTTATTTTGGAATGATTATATAATATATCAATAAATTTATAAATGTTAACACTAACCGAACAGAAGAACTGTGAGCAAAACAAAACCAATAAGCGATGATTTAAATGCGTTTTTCATCTTTTCTAATAAAATGATAGTGTTTTAGAAATTAGAAAGACAGAGAAGTACATTTATAGATGAACCACATATTGAAACCTATCTAATTTAAGCTATGTATCTTTTCAAAATCCGATATAAAAGGATCTAGTTTGACAAAAACACAATTCTAGTTTTTATTTAATAATTTTATATTCACTAAAAATAATTTCTTTCAACTCGAACCAACAAAATTTAATAAATATTACAATTAAATATTACAATAAAATATATTTATTATTTTAAATTTTAAATATTTTAGAAAATAGTTTTGTTGTTGGCTCATCCGCTCGTATGGCAGACCAACCCCTAGTTATATTTATATATATAACTCATATTGCAATTGATGTCTGGTGTAGTTGCCTCTAATGTCTTTTGCTCTCAAAGTCACAAGAAGATGAAGTCAGACGGATCCAAAACCTTAGATTTCACCTGTGATCTGAAAGCTGTCCAACCTGATGCACTCTTGTTGATTTGGTTGGTGGTTCTGATCCCGTTGTTAAAGGGAGATTTGATGTTCATGGCGGATCGAAATCGTAACCTTTTGTAATGGTATTATACTCCCTCGTTTTATTTAACTGATGTTTTACTTTCAAACTTAATTCAAAAAAAATTAAGTTTTTACCACTTTCATTTCAATTTTAGATGAAATTAACAATTGATTCTAATAAATTTTATGTGAATTTAAGCAATTATAGAACAAAAAAATAAAAAGGGAAGACACGCATATTAATTCTTTGTCAGTAACATAATACACCTTACTACGCCAAAAACACCAGCGCAAACTATTAAATTGTTTTATTCATTTCTTTGACAAAGTCGTTGTATTATTAAAATATTATTTGAGTTTTAGTGTAGATAAAAAATTAGGGAGGACAAGGATATTGACATCGGCAATACTCTGTCCCGCCTCGTTCTTTAATGCACGTGGTACCAAGCATTATTTTTTTATGCTTTTGGACACAGTGAGCTTTGCAACTCTTGATTTCACATGTTCCCATTTTGTTTGAATAGCATGGTTTTCCTTTCGAGCAATCACCGTTTCTCCTGTTATTAAATAATTAAAACACAATTTTAGTTTTCATATTTAAAATAAAAATTGATTTCTTGTAAAACATATGTTTAGAATTTTTGCATACTCATAGAAGAAAAGAATTAAACGTTTAAAGAACTTCTTTCTAAACCACTGATTATTCTTGAAAAATCATTAAACTCAGTATTATATAATTAATCATTCAATTAATATAGTTATATAAATATATACAGCATCAAATAAAATTTATTTTGGAATGATTATATAATATATCAATAAATTTATAAATGTTAACACTAACCGAACAGAAGAACTGTGAGCAAAACAAAACCAATAAGCGATGATTTAAATCGTTTTCATCTTTTCTAATAAAATGATAGTGTTTTAGAAATTAGAAAGACAGAGAAGTACATTTATAGATGAACCACATATTGAAACCTATCTAATTTAAGCTATGTATCTTTTCAAAATCCGATATAAAAGGATCTAGTTTGACAAAAACACAATTCTAGTTTTATTTATTTAATAAATAAAAAATTTATTTCATTATTATTAACTTTATTTAAAATATTTCTTGATATATATATAAACAATCAAATTTGATTAATTCACAGGTTCAAAATTTATATAATATATATTTAGAAAGAAAACTGAAAGATAAACAAAATGACAAATTGGTCAGTAGAAATATAATTTTGAAGTAAAATATAAAACAATCAGTTATTTCTATATACATTTTACAATACTTAGGTATCTGAATGACACATAAGATAAATCACACATAAGGAAATTTAATAGATATATGAAGATTGTGTTTAGCCTTATGATTTGAGGCATTTTGGATATTTTGGATCTGACTGTTAGACAATGTCAATTTCATATTAGCATTAAGATTATGCTATTTTGGAATGGTTCTTAAAATGTACCAATTTTTGTTCGAGCTAAAAGAAGTAATTAATTAAAGACAAAAAATAAGCCAAAAGTGGTTGGGCCTTCTATATTTAGCCAATTGTGAATGGCTACATAGCGTCGGGGTTGACATTATATTTTCCATTTACAATGTAGTAGAAAATGATTTTGTAGTTTTTTGTTTCCTTAGAAAAAGTGCAAAACATTTTCTACAACATTTCAATAGTACAACAATTTTTTATATAATATTTCCTTTAGATATACAAATCTTCTTTTGGTATAAATTTGTTTGAGTCATGAAAATCATCCCAAATCTCTCTCTCTCTCTCTCTCTCTCTCTCTCTCTCTCTCTCTCTCTCTCTCTCTCTCTCTCTCTCTCTCTCTCTATCTCTCTCTCTCTCTCATAATATGGAAAGTTGTTCTAAAAGGCATAAAAGATTAGGAGAACTTGGATGTAAGTTTGGACCTCCGTTCCTTGAGTGTCCATTTAATGAGTTATCTTCCTGGACAAAAATTTATGAAAACCTGCAAATCATAACCCAGGAAACACTGTATATATAGGCTATTTTAGGAGAGAACTACAGTCAAAATAAAGAGAATTGGATCACAGCCAAGTAATCTTTGGAGATACCTCATTGTTAGGTAACTCTACGGTTAAAAGGATACTGAACAGAGTTGGTGTTACCTTTAGAGATGGGTGTACATGTTTGTAATTCTGCATTATATTCAGTAGTTGAGTTGTTCATCCTTCTACTAATAAAACAAAGTTCAACAAATGCTCAAATAATTTAGAAAACATAGTTCATAAAATACTAAAATTAAAGAAATTTTCATTATAAATTGAAAATCTAATATAAACAGAAACAAACACATATTATAAAACATCATTTGTTGTTAAATAAAATATAGTAATTATTATCTATGATATTATCGAAACTATTTATACAGTATTTTAATATTTTTATAGCTTTATAACATTAAATTATATTTTCAATTGATACAGTTTGGAGATGGATTATATAATTATCTTGAAAAAATTAATTAATGTCATAATATCAAAATTTTAAACTCTTATATTTCTTGAGTTAGACCTCACCTAATAAGAACTAAGAGGTCAAAACTCCCACTATGTAGATGACAGACAAGCAGAACAGACCGACAATCTTCGGAAATGATAACGGTACTTAACTTCATACTATTATTAGTAGACAAAATGTATCAGATATTTTTAATTTTATATTTTCTTCCATTATATTAAAGTGAAATAAAAATCAAAAGAAAAAAATATTAATCATTAAATTTTCTTTAGTTTTTTTATTTAATAATTTTATATTCACTAAAAATAATTTCTTTCAACTCGAACCAACAAAATTTAATAAATATTACAATTAAATATTACAATAAAATATATTTATTATTTTAAATTTTAAATATTTTAGAAAATAGTTTTGTTGTTGGCTCATCCTTTCATTATGGCAGACCAACCCCTAGTTATATTTATATATATAACTCATATTGCAATTGATGTCTGGTGTAGTTGCCTCTAATGTCTTTTGCTCTCAAAGTCACAAGAAGATGAAGTCAGGCGGATCCAAAACCTTAGATTTCACCTGTGATCTGAAAGCTGTCCAACCTGATGCACTCTTGTTGATTTGGTTGGTGGTTCTGATCCCGTTGTTAAAGGGACATTTGATGTTCATGGCGGATCGAAATCGTAACCTTTGTAATGGTATTATACTCCCTCGTTTTATTTAACTGATGTTTTACTTTAGAACTTAATTCAAAAAAATTAAGTTTTACCATTTTCATTTCAATTTTAGATGAAATTAACAATTGATTCTAATAAATTTTATGTGAATTTAAGCAATTATAGAACAAAAAATAAAAAGGGAAGACACATATTAATTCTTTGTCAGTAACATAATACACCTTACTACGCCAAAACACCAGCAAACTATTAAATTGTTTTATTCATTTCTTTGACAAAGTCGTTGTATTATTAAAATATTATTTGAGTTTTAGTGTAGATAAAAAATTAGGAGGGCAAGGATATTGACATCGGCAATACTCTGTCCGCCTCGTTCTTTAATGCACGTGGTACCAAGCATTATTTTTTATGCTTTTGGACACAGTGAGCTTTGCAACTCTTGATTTCACATGTTCCCATTTTGTTTGAATAGCATGGTTTTCCTTTCTGAGCAATCACCGTTTCTCCTGTTATTAAATAATTAAAACACAATTTTAGTTTTCATATTTAAAATAAAAAATGATTTCTTGTAAAACATATGTTTAGAATTTTTGCATAGTCATTGAAGAAAAGAATTAAGCGTTTAAAGAACTTCTTTCTAAACCACTGATTATTCTTGAAAAATCATTAAACTCAGTATTATATAATTAATCATTCAATTAATATAGTTATATAAATATATACAGCATCAAATAAAATTTATTTTGGAATGATTATATAATATATCAATAAATTTATAAATGTTAACACTAACCGAACAGAAGAACTGTGAGCAAAACAAAACCAATAGCGATGATTTAAATCGTTTTCATCTTTTCTAATAAAATGATAGTGTTTTAGAAATTAGAAAGACAGAAGTTTATTTATAGATGAACCACATATTGAAACCTATCTAATTTAAGCTATGTATCTTTTCAAAATCCGATATAAAAGGATCTAGTTTGACAAAAACACAATTCTAGTTTTATTTATTTAATAAATAAAAAATTTATTTCATTATTATTAACTTTATTTAAAATATTTCTTGATATATATATATAAACAATCAAATTTGATTAATTCACAGGTTCAAAATTTATATAATATATATTTAGAAAGAAAACTGAAAGATAAACAAAATGACAAATTGGTCAGTAGAAATATAATTTTGAAGTAAAATATAAAACAATCAGTTATTTCTATATACATTTTACAATACTGTGATATCTAATGACACATAAGATAAATCACACATAAGCAAATTTAATAGATATATGAAGATTGTGTTTAGCCTTATGATTTGAGGCATTTTGGATATTTTGGATCTGACTGTTAGACAATGTCAATTTCATATTAGCATTAAGATTATGCTATTTTGGAATGGTTCTTAAAATGTACCAATTTTTGTTCGAGCAAAAGAAGGCGTAATTAATTAAAGACAAAAAATAAGCCAAAAGTGGTTGGGCCTTCTATATTTAGCCAATTGTGAATGGCTCATAGCGTCGGGGTTGACATTATATTTTCCATTTCAATGTAGTAGAAAATGATTTTGTAGTTTTTGTTTCCTTAGAAAAAGTGCAAAACATTTTCTACAACATTTCAATAGTACAACAATTTTTTATATAATATTTCCTTTAGATATTCAAATCTTCTTTTGGTATAAATTTGTTTGAGTCATGAAAATCATCCCAAATCTCTCTCTCTCTCTCTCTCTCTCTCTCTCTCTCTCTCTCTCTCTCTCTCTCTCTCTCTCTCTCTCTCTCTCTCTCTCTCTCTCTCTCTCTCTCTCTCTCTCTCTCTCTCTCTCTCTCTCTCTCTCTCTCTCTCTCTCTCTCTCTCTCTCTCTCTCTCTCTCTCTCTCTCTCTCTCTCTCTCTCTCTCTCTCTCTCTCTCTCTCTCTCTCTCTCTCTCTCTCTCTCATAATATGGAAAGTTGTTCTAAAAGGCATAAAGATTAGGAGAACTTGGATGTAAGTTTGGACCTCCGTTCCTTGAATGTCCATTTAATGAGTTATCTTCTGAACAAAAATTTATGAAAACCTGCAAATCATAACCAGGAAACACTGTACATATAGGCTATTTTAGGAGAGAACTACAGTCAAAATAAAAGAATTGTATCACAGCCAAGTAATCTTTGGAGATACCTCATTGTTAGGTAACTCTACGGTTAAAGGATCTTGAACGAGTTGGTGTTACCTTTAGAGATGGGTGTACATGTTTGTAATTCTGCATTATATTCAGTAGTTGAGTTGTTCATCCTTCTACTAATAAAACAAAGTTCAACAAATGCTCAAATAATTTAGAAAACATAGTTAATAAAATACTAAAATTAAAGAAATTTTCATTATAAATTGAAAATCTAATATAAACAGAAACAAACACATATTATAAAACATCATTTGTTGTTAAATAAAATATAGTAATTATTATCTATGATATTATCGAAACTATTTATACAGTATTTTAATATTTTTATAGCTTTATAACATTAAATTATATTTTCAATTGATACAGTTTGGAGATGGATTATATAATTATCTTGAAAAAATTAATTAATGTCATAATATCAAAATTTTAAACTCTTATATTTCTTGAGTTAGACCTCACCTAATAAGAACTAAGAGGTCAAAAATTCCCACTATGTAGATGACAGAGACAAGCAGAACAGACCGACAATCTTCGGAAATGATAACGGGTACTTAACTTCATACTATTATTAGTAGACAAAATGTATCAGATATTTTTAATTTTAGATTTTCTTCACGTATATTAAAGTGAAATAAAATCAAAAGAAAAAATATTAATCATTAAATTTTCTTTAGTTTTTTTATTTAATAATTTTATATTCACTAAAAATAATTTCTTTCAACTCGAACCAACAAAATTTAATAAATATTACAATTAAATATTACAATAAAATATATTTATTATTTTAAATTTTAAATATTTTAGAAAATAGTTTTGTTGTTGGCTCATCCGCCAGATGGCAGACCAACCCCTAGTTATATTTATATATATAACTCATATTGCAATTGATGTCTGGTGTAGTTGCCTCTAATGTCTTTTGCTCTCAAAGTCACAAGAAGATGAAGTCAGGCGGATCCAAAACCTTAGATTTCACCTGTGATCTGAAAGCTGTCCAACCTGATGCACTCTTGTTGATTTGGTTGGTGGTTCTGATCCCGTTGTTAAAGGGAGATTTGATGTTCATGGCGGATCGAAATCGTAACCTTTTGTAATGGTATTATACTCCCTCGTTTTATTTAACTGATGTTTTACTTTAGAACTTAATTCAAAAAAAAATTAAGTTTTTACCATTTTCATTTCAATTTTAGATGAAATTAACAATTGATTCTAATAAATTTTATGTGAATTTAAGCAATTATAGAACAAAAAAATAAAAAGGGAAGACACGCATATTAATTCTTTGTCAGTAACATAATACACCTTACTACGCCAAAACACCAGCAAACTATTAAATTGTTTTATTCATTTCTTTGACAAAGTCGTTGTATTATTAAAATATTATTTGAGTTTTAGTGTAGATAAAAAATTAGGGAGGGCAAGGATATTGACATCGGCAATACTCTGTCCCGCCTCGTTCTTTAATGCATGTGGTACCAAGCATTATTTTTTTATGCTTTTGGACACAGTGAGCTTTGCAACTCTTGATTTCACATGTTCCCATTTTGTTTGAATAGCATGGTTTTCCTTTCTGAGCAATCACCGTTTCTCCTGTTATTAAATAATTAAAACACAATTTTAGTTTTCATATTTAAAATAAAAAAATGATTTCTTGTAAAACATATGTTTAGAATTTTTGCATACTCATAGAAGAAAATAATTAAACGTTTAAAGAACTTCTTTCTAAATCACTGATTATTCTTGAAAAATCATTAAAATCAGTATTATATAATTAATCATTCAATTAATATAGTTATATAAATATATACAGCATCAAATAAAATTTATTTTGGAATGATTATATAATATATCAATAAATTTATAAATGTTAACACTAACCGAACAGAAGAACTGTGAGCAAAACAAAACCAATAAGCGATGATTTAAATGCGTTTTTCATCTTTTCTAATAAAATGATAGTGTTTTAGAAATTAGAAAGACAGAGAAGTACATTTATAGATGAACCACATATTGAAACCTATCTAATTTAAGCTATGTATCTTTTCAAAATCCGATATAAAAGGATCTAGTTTGACAAAAAACACAATTCTAGTTTTTATTTATTTAATAAATAAAAAAATTTATTTCATTATTATTAACTTTATTTAAAATATTTCTTGATATATATATAAACAATCAAATTTGATTAATTCACAGGTTCAAAATTTATATAATATATATTTAGAAAGAAAACTGAAAGATAAACAAAAATGACAAATTGGTCAGTAGAAATATAATTTTGAAGTAAAATATAAAAACAATCAGTTATTTCTATATACATTTTTACAATACTTCGTATACGAATGACACATAAGATAAATCACACATAAGGAAATTTAATAGATATATGAAGATTGTGTTTAGCCTTATGATTTGAGGCATTTTGGATATTTTGGATCTGACTGTTAGACAATGTCAATTTCATATTAGCATTAAGATTATGCTATTTTGGAATGGTTCTTAAAAATGTACCAATTTTTGTTCGAGTTAAAAGAAGGCGTAATTAATTAAAGACAAAAAAATAAGCCAAAAGTGGTTGGGCCTTCTATATTTAGCCAATTGTGAATGGCTACGCAACGTCAGGGTTGACATTATATTTTCCATTTCCAATGTAGTAGAAAATGATTTTGTAGTTTTTTTTGTTTCCTTAGAAAAAAGTGCAAAAACATTTTCTACAACATTTCAATAGTACAACAATTTTTTTATATAATATTTCCTTTAGATATACAAATCTTCTTTTGGTATAAATTTGTTTGAGTCATGAAAATCATCCCAAATCTCTCTCTCTCTCTCTCTCTCTCTCTCTCTCTCTCTCTCTCTCTCTCTCTCTCTCTCTCTCTCTCTCTCTCTCTCTCTCTCTCTCTCTCTCTCTCTCTCTCTCTCTCTCTCTCTCTCTCTCTCTCTCTCTCTCTCTCTCTCTCTCTCTCTCTCTCTCTCTCTCTCTCTCTCTCTCTCTCTCTCTCTCTCTCTCTCTCTCTCTCTCTCTCTCTCTCTCTCTCTCTCTCTCTCTCTCTCTCTCTCTCTCTCTCTCTCTCTCTCTCTCTCTCTCTCTCTCTCTCTCTCTCTCTCTCTCTCTCTCTCTCTCTCTCTCTCTCTCTCTCTCTCTCTCTCTCTCTCTCTCTCTCTCTCTCTCTCTCATAATATGGAAAGTTGTTCTAAAAGGCATAAAGATTAGGAGAACTTGGATGTAAGTTTGGACCTCCGTTCCTTGAATGTCCATTTAATGAGTTATCTTCCGGACAAAAATTTATGAAAAACCTGCAAATCATAACCCAGGAAACACTGTACATATAGGCTATTTTAGGAGAGAACTACAGTCAAAATAAAAAGAATTGTATCACAGCCAAGTAATCTTTGGAGATACCTCATTGTTAGGTAACTCTACGGTTAAAAGGATACTGAACAGAGTTGGTGTTACCTTTAGAGATGGGTGTACATGTTTGTAATTCTGCATTATATTCAGTAGTTGAGTTGTTCATCCTTCTACTAATAAAACAAAGTTCAACAAATGCTCAAATAATTTAGAAAACATAGTTAATAAAATACTAAAATTAAAGAAATTTTCATTATAAATTGAAAATCTAATATAAACAGAAACAAACACATATTATAAAACATCATTTGTTGTTAAATAAAATATAGTAATTATTATCTATGATATTATCGAAACTATTTATACAGTATTTTAATATTTTTATAGCTTTATAACATTAAATTATATTTTCAATTGATACAGTTTGGAGATGGATTATATAATTATCTTGAAAAAATTAATTAATGTCATAATATCAAAATTTTAAACTCTTATATTTCTTGAGTTAGACCTCACCTAATAAGAACTAAGAGGTCAAAAATTCCCACTATGTAGATGACAGAGACAAGCAGAACAGACCGACAATCTTCGGAAATGATAACGGGTACTTAACTTCATACTATTATTAGTAGACAAAATGTATCAGATATTTTTAATTTTAGATTTTCTTCACGTATATTAAAGTGAAATAAAAATCAAAAGAAAAAAATATTAATCATTAAATTTTCTTTAGTTTTTTTATTTAATAATTTTATATTCACTAAAAATAATTTCTTTCAACTCGAACCAACAAAATTTAATAAATATTACAATTAAATATTACAATAAAATATATTTATTATTTTAAATTTTAAATATTTTAGAAAATAGTTTTGTTGTTGGCTCATCCTTCATATGGCAGACCAACCCCTAGTTATATTTATATATATAACTCATATTGCAATTGATGTCTGGTGTAGTTGCCTCTAATGTCTTTTGCTCTCAAAGTCACAAGAAGATGAAGTCAGACGGATCCAAAACCTTAGATTTCACCTGTGATCTGAAAGCTGTCCAACCTGATGCACTCTTGTTGATTTGGTTGGTGGTTCTGATCCCGTTGTTAAAGGGAGATTTGATGTTCATGGCGGATCGAAATCGTAACCTTTTGTAATGGTATTATACTCCCTCGTTTTATTTAACTGATGTTTTACTTTAGAACTTAATTCAAAAAAAAATTAAGTTTTTACCATTTTCATTTCAATTTTAGATGAAATTAACAATTGATTCTAATAAATTTTATGTGAATTTAAGCAATTATAGAACAAAAAAATAAAAAGGGAAGACACGCATATTAATTCTTTGTCAGTAACATAATACACCTTACTACGCCAAAAACACCAGCGCAAACTATTAAATTGTTTTATTCATTTCTTTGACAAAGTCGTTGTATTATTAAAATATTATTTGAGTTTTAGTGTAGATAAAAAATTAGGGAGGGCAAGGATATTGACATCGGCAATACTCTGTCCCGCCTCGTTCTTTAATGCATGTGGTACCAAGCATTATTTTTTTATGCTTTTGGACACAGTGAGCTTTGCAACTCTTGATTTCACATGTTCCCATTTTGTTTGAATAGCATGGTTTTCCTTTCTGAGCAATCACCGTTTCTCCTGTTATTAAATAATTAAAACACAATTTTAGTTTTCATATTTAAAATAAAAAAATGATTTCTTGTAAAACATATGTTTAGAATTTTTGCATACTCATAGAAGAAAATAATTAAACGTTTAAAGAACTTCTTTCTAAATCACTGATTATTCTTGAAAAATCATTAAAATCAGTATTATATAATTAATCATTCAATTAATATAGTTATATAATATATACAGCATCAAATAAAATTTATTTTGGAATGATTATATAATATATCAATAAATTTATAAATGTTAACACTAACCGAACAGAAGAACTGTGAGCAAAACAAAACCAATAAGCGATGATTTAAATGCGTTTTTCATCTTTTCTAATAAAATGATAGTGTTTTAGAAATTAGAAAGACAGAGAAGTACATTTATAGATGAACCACATATTGAAACCTATCTAATTTAAGCTATGTATCTTTTCAAAATCCGATATAAAAGGATCTAGTTTGACAAAAAACACAATTCTAGTTTTTATTTATTTAATAAATAAAAAAATTTATTTCATTATTATTAACTTTATTTAAAATATTTCTTGATATATATATAAACAATCAAATTTGATTAATTCACAGGTTCAAAATTTATATAATATATATTTAGAAAGAAAACTGAAAGATAAACAAAAATGACAAATTGGTCAGTAGAAATATAATTTTGAAGTAAAATATAAAAACAATCAGTTATTTCTATATACATTTTTACAATACTTCGTATACGAATGACACATAAGATAAATCACACATAAGGAAATTTAATAGATATATGAAGATTGTGTTTAGCCTTATGATTTGAGGCATTTTGGATATTTTGGATCTGACTGTTAGACAATGTCAATTTCATATTAGCATTAAGATTATGCTATTTTGGAATGGTTCTTAAAAATGTACCAATTTTTGTTCGAGTTAAAAGAAGGCGTAATTAATTAAAGACAAAAAAATAAGCCAAAAGTGGTTGGGCCTTCTATATTTAGCCAATTGTGAATGGCTACGCAACGTCAGGGTTGACATTATATTTTCCATTTCCAATGTAGTAGAAAATGATTTTGTAGTTTTTTTTGTTTCCTTAGAAAAAAGTGCAAAAACATTTTCTACAACATTTCAATAGTACAACAATTTTTTTATATAATATTTCCTTTAGATATACAAATCTTCTTTTGGTATAAATTTGTTTGAGTCATGAAAATCATCCCAAATCTCTCTCTCTCTCTCTCTCTCTCTCTCTCTCTCTCTCTCTCTCTCTCTCTCTCTCTCTCTCTCTCTCTCTCTCTCTCTCTCTCTCTCTCTCTCTCTCTCTCTCATAATATGGAAAGTTGTTCTAAAAGGCATAAAAGATTAGGAGAACTTGGATGTAAGTTTGGACCTCCGTTCCCTTGAGTGTCCATTTAATGAGTTATCTTCCTGGACAAAAAATTTATGAAAAACCTGCAAATCATAACCCAGGAAACACTGTATATATAGGCTATTTTAGGAGAGAACTACAGTCAAAATAAAGAGAATTGGATCACAGCCAAGTAATCTTTGGAGATACCTCATTGTTAGGTAACTCTACGGTTAAAAGGATACTGAACAGAGTTGGTGTTACCTTTAGAGATGGGTGTACATGTTTGTAATTCTGCATTATATTCAGTAGTTGAGTTGTTCATCCTTCTACTAATAAAACAAAGTTCAACAAATGCTCAAATAATTTAGAAAACATAGTTAATAAAATACTAAAATTAAAGAAATTTTCATTATAAATTGAAAATCTAATATAAACAGAAACAAACACATATTATAAAACATCATTTGTTGTTAAATAAAATATAGTAATTATTATCTATGATATTATCGAAACTATTTATACAGTATTTTAATATTTTTATAGCTTTATAACATTAAATTATATTTTCAATTGATACAGTTTGGAGATGGATTATATAATTATCTTGAAAAAATTAATTAATGTCATAATATCAAAATTTTAAACTCTTATATTTCTTGAGTTAGACCTCACCTAATAAGAACTAAGAGGTCAAAAATTCCCACTATGTAGATGACAGAGACAAGCAGAACAGACCGACAATCTTCGGAAATGATAACGGGTACTTAACTTCATACTATTATTAGTAGACAAAGTGTATCAGATATTTTTAATTTTAGATTTTCTTCACGTATATTAAAGTGAAATAAAAATCAAAAGAAAAAAATATTAATCATTAAATTTTCTTTAGTTTTTTTATTTAATAATTTTATATTCACTAAAAATAATTTCTTTCAACTCGAACCAACAAAATTTAATAAATATTACAATTAAATATTACAATAAAATATATTTATTATTTTAAATTTTAAATATTTTAGAAAATAGTTTTGTTGTTGGCTCATCATTTCATTATGGCAGACCAACCCCTAGTTATATTTATATATATAACTCATATTGCAATTGATGTCTGGTGTAGTTGCCTCTAATGTCTTTTGCTCTCAAAGTCACAAGAAGATGAAGTCAGACGGATCCAAAACCTTAGATTTCACCTGTGATCTGAAAGCTGTCCAACCTGATGCACTCTTGTTGATTTGGTTGGTGGTTCTGATCCCGTTGTTAAAGGGAGATTTGATGTTCATGGCGGATCGAAAACCGTAACCTTTTGTAATGGTATTATACTCCCTCGTTTTATTTAACTGATGTTTTACTTTCAAACTTAATTCAAAAAAAAATTAAGTTTTTACCATTTTCATTTCAATTTTAGATGAAATTAACAATTGATTCTAATAAATTTTATGTGAATTTAAGCAATTATAGAACAAAAAAATAAAAAGGGAAGACACGCATATTAATTCTTTGTCAGTAACATAATACACCTTACTACGCCAAAAACACCAGCGCAAACTATTAAATTGTTTTATTCATTTCTTTGACAAAGTCGTTGTATTATTAAAATATTATTTGAGTTTTAGTGTAGATAAAAAATTAGGGAGGGCAAGGATATTGACATCGGCAATACTCTGTCCCGCCTCGTTCTTTAATGCACGTGGTACCAAGCATTATTTTTTTATGCTTTTGGACACAGTGAGCTTTGCAACTCTTGATTTCACATGTTCCCATTTTGTTTGAATAGCATGGTTTTCCTTTCTGAGCAATCACCGTTTCTCCTGTTATTAAATAATTAAAACACAATTTTAGTTTTCATATTTAAAATAAAAAAATGATTTCTTGTAAAACATATGTTTAGAATTTTTGCATAGTCATTGAAGAAAAGAATTAAACGTTTAAAGAACTTCTTTCTAAACCACTGATTATTCTTGAAAAATCATTAAACTCAGTATTATATAATTAATCATTCAATTAATATAGTTATATAAATATATACAGCATCAAATAAAATTTATTTTGGAATGATTATATAATATATCAATAAATTTATAAATGTTAACACTAACCGAACAGAAGAACTGTGAGCAAAACAAAACCAATAAGCGATGATTTAAATGCGTTTTTCATCTTTTCTAATAAAATGATAGTGTTTTAGAAATTAGAAAGACAGAGAAGTTTATTTATAGATGAACCACATATTGAAACCTATCTAATTTAAGCTATGTATCTTTTCAAAATCCGATATAAAAGGATCTAGTTTGACAAAAAACACAATTCTAGTTTTTATTTATTTAATAAATAAAAAAATTTATTTCATTATTATTAACTTTATTTAAAATATTTCTTGATATATATATATAAACAATCAAATTTGATTAATTCACAGGTTCAAAATTTATATAATATATATTTAGAAAGAAAACTGAAAGATAAACAAAAATGACAAATTGGTCAGTAGAAATATAATTTTGAAGTAAAATATAAAAACAATCAGTTATTTCTATATACATTTTTACAATACTTCGTATACGAATGACACATAAGATAAATCACACATAAGGAAATTTAATAGATATATGAAGATTGTGTTTAGCCTTATGATTTGAGGCATTTTGGATTGACCGTTAGACAATGCCAATTTCATATTAGCATCAAGGTTATGCTATTTGGAATCGTTCTTAAGAATGTGTCAATTTTTGTTCGAGCTAAAAAATGCGTAATTAACTGAAGACAAAAAAAAAGTCAAAAGTGTTAGACCTTTTATATTTAGCCAATTGTGAATGTTTAGACAGCGTCAGGGGTTTGTTGTTATATTTTCCATTTCCGATGTAGTAGAAAATGATTTTGTAGTTTTTTTTGTTTCCTTAGAAAAAGTGCAAAACATTTTCTACAACATTTCAATAGTACAACAATTTTTTCATATAATATTTCCTTTAGATATACAAATCTTCTTTTGGTATAAATTTGTTTGAGTCATGAAAATCATCCCAAATCTCTCTCTCTCTCTCTCTCTCTCTCTCTCTCTCTCTCTCTCTCTCTCTCTCTCTCTCTCTCTCTCTCTCTCTCTCTCTCTCTCTCTCTCTCTCTCTCTCTCTCTCTCTCTCTCTCTCTCTCTCTCTCTCTCTCTCTCTCTCTCATAATATGGAAAGTTGTTCTAAAAGGCATAAAAGATTAGGAGAACTTGGATGTAAGTTTGGACCTCCGTTCCCTTGAATGTCCATTTAATGAGTTATCTTCCTGGACAAAAAATTTATGAAAAACCTGCAAATCATAACCCAGGAAACACTGTACATATAGGCTATTTTAGGAGAGAACTACAGTCAAAATAAAAAGAATTGGATCACAGCCAAGTAATCTTTGGAGATACCTCATTGTTAGGTAACTCTACGGTTAAAAGGATACTGAACAGAGTTGGTGTTACCTTTAGAGATGGGTGTACATGTTTGTAATTCTGCATTATATTCAGTAGTTGAGTTGTTCATCCTTCTACTAATAAAACAAAGTTCAACAAATGCTCAAATAATTTAGAAAATATAGTTAATAAAATACTAAAATTAAAGAAATTTTCATTATAAATTGAAAATCTAATATAAACAGAAACAAACACATATTATAAAACATCATTTGTTGTTAAATAAAATATAGTAATTATTATCTATGATATTATCGAAACTATTTATACAGTATTTTAATATTTTTATAGCTTTATAACATTAAATTATATTTTCAATTGATACAGTTTGGAGATGGATTATATAATTATCTTGAAAAAATTAATTAATGTCATAATATCAAAATTTTAAACTCTTATATTTCTTGAGTTAGACCTCACCTAATAAGAACTAAGAGGTCAAAAATTCCCACTATGTAGATGACAGAGACAAGCAGAACAGACCGACAATCTTCGGAAATGATAACGGGTACTTAACTTCATACTATTATTAGTAGACAAAGTGTATCAGATATTTTTAATTTTAGATTTTCTTCACGTATATTAAAGTGAAATAAAAATCAAAAGAAAAAAATATTAATCATTAAATTTTCTTTAGTTTTTTTATTTAATAATTTTATATTCACTAAAAATAATTTCTTTCAACTCGAACCAACAAAATTTAATAAAATATTACAATTAAATATTACAATAAAATATATTTATTATTTTAAATTTTAAATATTTTAGAAAATAGTTTTGTTGTTGGCTCATCCGCTCGTATGGCAGACCAACCCCTAGTTATATTTATATATATAACTCATATTGCAATTGATGTCTGGTGTAGTTGCCTCTAATGTCTTTTGCTCTCAAAGTCACAAGAAGATGAAGTCAGACGGATCCAAAACCTTAGATTTCACCTGTGATCTGAAAGCTGTCCAACCTGATGCACTACTGTTGATTTGGTTGGTGGTTCTGATCCCGTTGTTAAAGGGAGATTTGATGTTCATGGCGGATCGAAACCGTAACCTTTTGTAATGGTATTATACTCCCTCGTTTTATTTAACTGATGTTTTACTTTCAAACTTAATTCAAAAAAAATTAAGTTTTTACCATTTTCATTTCAATTTTAGATGAAATTAACAATTGATTCTAATAAATTTTATGTGAATTTAAGCAATTATAGAACAAAAAAATAAAAAGGGAAGACACGCATATTAATTCTTTGTCAGTAACATAATACACCTTACTACGCCAAAAACACCAGCGCAAACTATTAAATTGTTTTATTCATTTCTTTGACAAAGTCGTTGTATTATTAAAAATATTATTTGAGTTTTAGTGTAGATAAAAAATTAGGGAGGGCAAGGATATTGACATCGGCAATACTCTGTCCCGCCTCGTTCTTTAATGCATGTGGTACCAAGCATTATTTTTTTATGCTTTTGGACACAGTGGGCTTTGCAACTCTTGATTTCACATGTTCCCATTTTGTTTGAATAGCATGGTTTTCCTTTCTGAGCAATCACCGTTTCTCCTGTTATTAAATAATTAAAACACAATTTTAGTTTTCATATTTAAAATAAAAAAATGATTTCTTGTAAAACATATGTTTAGAGAATTTTTGCATACTCATAGAAGAAAAGAATTAAACGTTTAAAGAACTTCTTTCTAAATCACAGATTACTCTTGAAAAATCATTAAATTCAGTATTATATAATTAATCATCCAATTAATATAGTTATATAAATATATACAGCATCAAATAAAATTTATTTTGGAATTATTATATAATATATCAATAAATTTGTAAATGTAAACACTAACCGAAAGGAAGAACTGTGAGCAAAACAAAACCAATAAGCGATGGTTTAAACGCGTTTTTCATCTTTTCTAATAAAATGATAGTGTTTTAGAAATTAGAAAGACGGAGAAGTACATTTATAGATGAACCACATATTGAAACCTGTCTAATTTAAGCTATGTATCTTTTCAATGCAACCATTAAACCAATGGTCCGTTTTAGACTTTTGATATTTAATATATTTAATCATTTAAAAGATATTTTCATCCGGTCATATATACATTATTACAAACGCTAATATGGCAACCCCAAAAATGGCAATTCTCAAAAATATATCAAATAAAGAAATCAGACAAACAGCTAATATTCAAAAGTCTGGCTTTTTCTACTGGAACCCCCACAATCAGCTGGAGTTGGATAAAAACAATGAAAGAGTCGAACCCAATGTGAAGAAAAGAAAAGCATGGAGATAACATTCACAACCCTTAACTTCAAGCGATCTAGATGATCATGTGATGTAAAATTATTGAAATTCTTATCTCACCTCGTCATCTTCTCTCCTGAGATTCCCCGCCAATTGAGAATATAGGTGTTGCAATCTTGCAAGCTTCCTCACAGTTTCTTTGTCACATATAGACTGAAAGGAAGAAATAAGATCACTGTCAATACTCTTATTAAAAAGTCAAAATTCAAACTAAGTGCAGACAAAAGGTTTGAAAAATGCAGAGTAATTAGATTGAACTTACGTTTAACTTGTCTCATATATTCTCTCGTACATGATAACTCAAGGTCATCTTTGGGGCTGCAGCAGTTTAGTAAACCAAGTCAGTATGCATGCCCATAAATTTCAGCGGTAAAAATGGATTATGTGATTGTTCAAAACAGCAGAATAAAAAACTCACTTGGTCGCTCTATCTCGATATCACGTTGAAGCAGTTCGAGGACTAAGAAATGAACGTTTTTTGCTTAATCATCTGCAAAGCCTTCTCTACAGCAGGGTAATATGATCCTTTCATAGAACATGATTCTTGCTAAGAACAGATACTCCTAGAGACTCCCTTCGTAACCTCATCACACCATAAGAAACCTGACACAACTCATTATTCATTAGTAAGAAAAATATGCAAAAACAAAGAGCTCAAACATAGTTTGGTTACAGTTACGATAGTTTCCTTCGTCCTTCACGTCCTCATAGCTGCCAGATACTCTTGTGTAATCTCTGCTGCTCTCTACCTCTCCTTCTCGAGCAACTTGCTTAATGGGCCCTGGTCTGCTTTAAGACATGAAAGTTGGATAGAAGAGCCGGGTAAGCTATAATTTGGAGAAAATATGTTCAATTGATGAAGAACAGCGTCAAGGATCATAAAAACATGGGCCTATATAACATTAATCCTTGATAAGGTTTTTTTAGAGAGGCTTTCATTCACAGAGCGCTCTAGCTCTTAACCTGTGGCATCTTTAGTTTCTGATTCCTGAATATTAGTAGAAGTGGAACAAAAAAATGAGAGTAGAATAATAAATTGTTGAAAAAGCAGTACAACGGTGATTTCAAAATAGTTTAGATGATAAACGGTGATGGATCCCTGTATAAGAGTGTACTGTAAAAAGGTGGAGTGATGACGACGTTTCAGAGTTAGTGAGAATTAAGGATCACAATAAGAATAAAAACTTTTGAAATCGTGATTTTAAATTTAGGAAGACAACCTTCCCATCTAGCAGCAGCAATGGACTCACCCCACTTTTATTCACTCTCAGGGCCTCCAGTAGCGAAGGTGAGGGATCACAACAGTTTGCCTACAAAGACCAGAGTTCAGATCAGATATAAGCAGTTCAAAATACGCCATCGTCGTAACAGAGGTTAAAAAGAAAATAAAGCAAAGAAGTTAAGGAAGCGATGCGATTTGTTGATGCTTTCATCCCTATTTTTAAGATCAGAAACCTAGAGGAGGTGATGAATGGAAATTAAATAGAACGTAATGGTTTTTTGTGGATCGGAGGAAATAATGAGAAGAATTATTGCTTGGTGTGAATGCAGTGTGAAGCGTTTCATTGGAGGTTTTGCAGAGTCGGCCAGAATTAGGTAATTGAATCGACGACAAAGGTGAGATGAAGTTAAGACTTTTTGGGCTTAGAAGAACATAAAGCCCACAAAATCTTACGAAACAAAACACAAAACGCACGGCATCAAGAGAAGGACACGTGTCACCCTGAAAATGAGTGAATTAGTGACGTGTCCGCCTATGTGGTACGCCCAGGAGAGAGCAAACTCTCTTTTATAGTAATAGATAGATGTGAAGTTGAAGACTGCCACATAAATATTTCAACTATACTCAACCTACGAAAAATAGTCCTACATAAATATGATCAATAACGTGTCAATACGTACGCAGTACTCAGATATTGATATGATTTGGGTCTAGCATGGTAAAAATGAAGATCTTGCATTATTATAGTCAAGATTGAGGGAGAGTACTGGTACGAAGAAGTGAAGAGAGAAGATCTAAAGTTTGTATATGTAAACTAAATATCTAAAGGGTCTCTCTCTCTCTCTCTCTCTCTCTCTCTCTCTCTCTCTCTCTCTCTCTCTCTCTCTCTCTCTCTCTCTCTCTCTCTCTCTCTCTCTCTCTCTCTCTCTCTCTCTCTCTCTCTCTCTCTCTCTCTCTCTCTCTCTCTCTCTCTCTCTCTCTCTCTCTCTCTCTCTCTCTCTCTCTCTCTCTCTCTCTCTCTCTCTCTCTCTCTCTCTCTCTCTCTCTCTCTCTCTCTCTCTCTCCGAGTGTACATACTCTGTCCTTGATAAAACTTGCATCCGGAACCTTCAGATCATTTGCAACCTTATGATCTGTTTAGCCGGTTGAGATGTTGTACCACCATTGCATCTTTTTTATATCTCATCATTCTTCTGCCCGTTCATGTGTTTATAATGCAAAAGATAATGAAAGGGTGGATTCTGGATATCAAGAAAGTTCATCAAACAAAGACAAAAAAAAAAGAGTGATGGAAATGAAGTACGTGGAGAAGAGATGGGCATAACGGGAAAGATTTGACAATAATCACAAGCCTGTAACGCAGGATTCGCCTGATCCAGACTTTCATAATTTTGAACTGGCAACAAGATGTTTTGCTGTGGTCTTTGTATGATTGGACTGATGGTATGCCTCGATTTTATGCTCGGATTAGAAAAAGTGATTGATGCCGAATTTCTAGGTGTGTATTACTTGGCTTGATCCCTTGCTGATAACTTTGTTCCCTTTGCTTGTGGAATTTTCCAGGATAGGGAGTCACAAGTAGTACGTAGACTACCATTTGATATTTTCTTGTCAGAGGCTTCATTTGCCTGGTGACAATACCAGAAAGTTTGGGCAGTTTTCAGAGGCTTTGAATAGCAGTTAGAGTGGTAGCTCAGAAAATCATAAAAGGAACTTATGACTTTGTTGAAGTTTTGTGTGATCTTAATGATGCTGATGGCCTTCCACCAAACGAGATGCTACGATTTTCTTACACCGTCTGGTCATTCAAATTGACTGGTAAGGAGAGAGAAGGTATTCCTCCTGGGTGCTTCGAATTAGAAACTGCTGGCTGCTTAACCAAAAGACATGTTCGAGGTTGCTAATTAATTCTAAAGCTTATGTTGGTTTGGAATTTCTAGAAACTGGTGGTCCTATTCCTGAGGCTTCCATGGTTGAAGTGCATGCAAAGAAACGTCAAAAAATTCAATGAAAATCACATTTCTTCCTCCCAAATCATCTGAAGGAATATGCTTGAATCATGAAATGAACTCAGTGAAGAAATCCATTTTTCTCTTTTTACTACTGATGTATCGAATGTAATTATGCTTGTTACCATGTGAATCTCCTTTCTTTTTGTTGTTGTTTAATTGTAGACATAAATGCTTTATCATGGACATGTTGGGAAGTTGCACTTTCTTTGCACTTTCTTGCATACAAGGTTACATTCTTTGATGAGTTCTCACTCAACTCTCCTTAGCCATTTGAATGTTGTCCAGCTTCATCATTTCATAGATGTGACAAGCTGGCCTTTGAACATGTTCATGCATTCTAAGTAACAATATGTATAACGGTAAGTTTGCAAGACCAAGACGATGCAAATCTCTAACATATGTGTTTGCTTCCTCGATCATCTCCTCCTTCTCAAAGTACTCAGCAATGGCCAAGACGATTCTTTGAGACGGTCTCCAGTGACATCCCTTCATTATCTCGAATGCTCGGTGCATAGCATCAATGGCTTTCTCCATACTCTGACATTTCACCCATCCCTCCATCAAAATCTCCCAAGTCTTGTAGTTTGGATTGCCTCCTCTCTCCAACACACTGTCATGCAGAGACTCAGCTTTGCGTATCAGTCCATTACGAGCATAAGCACCCAAAAGAACATTGGAGACTCTAACATCATAGTTACAGCAATTCTCCTCCCACTCCTCCAAAACCGTCTCAGCCTCTGCAAGATCACCAAGTTTCACCAAGGATGCCAAAAAACATATGTAGTTTGCACAAGTAATCCTGCCAGAAACAGACTTGGAACCTTCCCACAGACGAAGAACTCCTTCCTTGTTTCCTAAAGACGCATAAAGCGTGATGAGGAAGAAGTATCCAAGCCTATTGCTTCTATTCAACTTCTTCTCTGCACTTTCAAGCACCAACTTAGCCTTATCAACAAAACCACCCTTAACATAGACATTCCCTAGAGTACACAATGGGCTCCACCCAACTTCAACACTCTTGTCAACAACCATCTCCCCATAAACACTCTCCACAGCTGCAACACCCGATACTTGGAAGCACGCGTTCAACCAGAGATTGTAAGAGAGAACATTCCTCGGTATCTTGTTCCTCTTCCTCAAGACAATCACCATGACTACTTTCTCATACTAATGAATTACTTCGTAAAGCTTCATCATCTAGTTAAATGAGTGTGGAAATTACAAGAAACCCCAACTCGTTCAGCTTCTCCATGAGAGCTTCTGCTTCCTTAACCAATCTACCTTTAACATAAGCACGAAGGAGAGGAAGGTAAGCTGATTTAACTACTTTCAGCGAACAAATCAGTGCTTTGAAGCTGCTCGAATATTTCTCTGCTTGTTTCAAGCCATGGGCTCTGATGATCAATTCCAGCTTAAGGCAGTGTCATATGCACTAAAGTGAACGTCTTTTCGAGTCTCCATAATGTCAAAAATCTAAACTTAGTTGGAGGAAAGATAACATTGTTTCTCTGTTTAATAAAGCGAGAGACTTTCAAAACTTGGAGTGTGAGATCGTAATCTGATTAAGCGCTTGGAGATGAACCGAGTCGACGCGTTTCTGAAGCAGAGAGGGAACACACTTCTTTCTCAGTATCTCTTTCAATGTATCCGTTGTTAAGCTAGATGTACTTCCAACCTAAAACCAATTGGTGATAAGTGGAGTGGCCCATCTATCTTATATACTACTAAGGATCCCTTCCAATACCCGATGTGGGACATTTGTCCCTAATACGCCCCCTCGAGATGAGGGCTCTTTGAGCGTCAATCTCGGAATACTTGGGCAATGATCGATGGGCCAACTTTGGGCTAGATCGATAATGGATCGGATTGGATTGTTTGGATCGGGATCTGATACCATGTTAAGCTAGATGGACTTCCAACCTAAAACCAATTGGTGATAAGTGAAATGGCCAATCTATCTTATATACTACTAAGGTTCCCTTCCAATACCCGATGTGGGACCTTTGTCCCTAATATTTGTGGGGTCGCTTGAAGAGAGGAGCCTCGCTAGCTACGCCGGAGCTGGAGAAACTCGTCGCAACTACTCGACTCCTGCTGTACATTGTAGATGTTGCAGACGTGAGGACGGAGAGAAGAAGCTTAAAGTGTCAGCGTGATGGGTATGTGTCCGGTTCGCTCTTTGCTCGAGAAAGATTTATGCGGAAAGAAAGGTTTCAAAATATAACTATGGTTGTTAAAAATTTAATTGACTAAAATATATGAAAATAGTTAATTTCAAAAAACAATACATTAATAGTTAGTATTTCTTTTGTTTTTAATAAATAATGTCTTAAGATTATACATATAAATTATGAAAACATTTAAACTTTTATATTTTTAAAATGAAAAATATCATTAATTATTTAGTTAACCGTAGTCCAACCAATAATAAAAAAATGCATAATATCATCTGTCATAAAATATTAACTGTATATAAAAATTGAAAATATTATCTAGTTTGGAACAAAATTTCTTTAAAACATCAAATATTAAGAAATAGAAATAGTATTGGGAATTCGGCCAAAAAAAGCTCCAACTTTACATGAATTGCCAAAACAAATACGAACATATTGGCTGGCCAAAAAAACACTGAACTATCTTTGACTTTTAAACTTTAATCAGTAAGTTATCGCTGACTCGCCAATTAAACATGCCGTTAGTAAACTTGACAGAATGATTGAACGGCGTTTGCTAAGGTCGTTGTTGATCGCTTGAGTCGAACTTGAGAACTCATGGCCAAATTACGAGGTTTCTTGCCACTGTGCTAATGGCACTTTTAAAGAAATCTCTAACATGTTTTCTTTTATTGAGTATCAAAAAATCTAAATTTTTTTTTTTAATTCCAAAAGATCTTATAAATTCAAAAAATTCTGAAAAAGTGAAATTAAAATTGTAATTTCAAATAATTTTTTTTGTTTAAAAAATCAAAACATTTAAAATTTCAAAAAATCTAAAATAATTCAAAGAAATGCAACATATTAAATTTAATGATTAAAAAACTTGAAAGCTATTTTTATATAAATTAATGTATGTAAGATAAAATAAAAAAATTATATTTATCACACTATAGATTTTAGTATGACTAATGTATTTAAGATAAAATAGACAAATGATAATTAAGATAAAATAAACAAATGATATTATCACAAATTGTTTTGCTAAAATATGATATTGAATGAACATACAACAAAAATAAAGATTTTTATACATTACAAGATAATAATTAAATGAAAAAACATTTGTAGTTTTGGTGTATGTTCGTTTGTTATCATATCTTAGCAACAATTTTTTTTAGTGTTTTTAGAAAACCAAAATTGTACAAAAACATATAGTGTGATAAATATCATTTTTGTATTTTATCTCAAATATATTAATTTACAAAAAACAAAAAAACGTCCAATAAATTAAAAAAATAAAAAATCTAAAAAGTTCTGATTCAAAAAATTAAAATTAATGATTAAAATAATTTGAAAACTCTTATATAAATGAATGCATGTAAGATAATATACAAAATTATATTTATCACACTATATTTTTCGTATGATTAATGTATTTAAGATAAAATACACAAATGATCTTAGATACTTTAATTTTTATAAAAATATTTTAATCATTAGTTTTTTCTCATCTTTTTAATAATTAGTTTTTTCGCATTTTTTAGATTTCTTAGATTTTTATGATTTTTTAATTAATTTTAGCGAAAAATATTTTATTTGTAATTTAATTTTTAATTTTAATATTTTCAGAATTTCTATTGATTTTTGAATTTTGTAAAATTTTAAGGTTTTTAAAGATTTTTTGGATACTCAATAAAAAAAATATGTTAGAGATTTCATCGGCGTCAAGTATTCAGTGGCAAAAAGACTATGTTGTTTGGCTTTGAGTTCTTGAGTTCGAGTCCTAAGATAGACATATTTTTCGTTTTAAAAGCACACAAAACGACGTCGTTTCACTTAACGTTGATATTTAACGTTAAAATAACGGCATCTACACGGTAAGATCACGGTGTGCTAAAATGGCGAGTCAATGATAAGTTTTCAAATAACATTAAAAAGTCAAAGAAAGTACAGTATTTTTTTGGTCAGCTTCGAATTCAGGTTTTATTTGGCAATTCGTGCACGGTTCGTGTTTTTTTTGTCGAATTCTCAAATAGTATCTGATACGTGTCTTTAATTATGAAAATTCTAAAGTTTGCATGTTTTTGAAACCAAATGAATAATAACGGAAAGGAGAGGGGTTTCTGTAATAAATCTGAAAAGTTTTGGGCATGTCTGTTTTTTAGAAAGAATTCATACCTGAAAAGTTTTGGGCATGTCTGTTATTTAGAAAGAATTCGGGTATATTAAGACATGTTTTGGGCATGTCTGTTATCTGAAATGTTTATCATCATCATTAACAAAAGAAGATCAATTTACCAAAACCCAAAACAGAGTTTCATCGTTGCAAAATAAATCGATGCCGCTGATAGTCCATTCTTCTCCGTCTCCAGAGCTGTGAGTATGTTATCCTCTGTGCTCTTCAATTTGTGAGACGTTGTTTCTTCTATTGAACTGATTTCATTTAAGGAGAAGAGCACAGGACAAGTATGTTGGATATCAATCTAATTTCGAGAAGCGAAGGGGAATGATCATCCGGGAATCTCAACTTTGAAGATTCGTCACCTATGAGATCCTTTACTCGCAGTCATTTCTCTCCTTGGGCTTGATTTGCTAACAAAATTTCTGGCGTTTCACTTCAATTTGAAGTAGATAGTGGCCAATCTCAAAGTCTTTAGATTATGATTCTAATAAGTTACACGAACCTTTGTTCATGATCCACATGATTTCAATGAAGTTTTTTTTTTTTTTGGTGGTGATGCTGATTCATCAAACAGAGAAGAACAAACAAGATAGTGAGAAGGAGGCGGAAGTTCGTGAAAGCTTATGCTGCGTTGAAACCCAAACTGGAGTTCCTATTAGTAACAATGATTTCCATTTATCTTGTCTGCATTGTGGTGACAGAAAAAAAAAAAAAAAAGGAGGGAGATTAATGTAAGTGTTTTCGTTTTTGCAGGCAGATAATTCTGTGAATAAACTCTGGCTTGGCCTGGGGTGAGAATCCGGTTGCTTCGCCTGGTCAGAAAGTGAAAAACCATGTGGATCTCTTTCAGCATCTCTTTGTTGCAGATACTAAGAGAGGGTTAGTAGTATTGGCTTGACGCTTTTGGTAACCTCTTGAATCTGTATTGCGGGTTTTGTTAAAGATGATGTTTTGAACTCAAATTGCTGGAACAAGAGGCGGTTTCCTGGGAGGAGATGATTTGCTACTTAACCAAGCTCTTATCCATTTAGGCTAACATTCTTGAAAAAGCGAGGGTTCACAGGATTGCAACCTCCTTTTCTCATGAGGAAGGAAGTCATGGCCAAGTGTGCACAGTTGGATGAAGGAACTCTACAAGGTCTTTAAACGTTACAAAATATTTTCTTTAATTATGTTGTTAGATTTGTCATGAACTTTCCATTCTAAGAGTATATCTTTTTTTTTATTCACATGATCGGTGAAGGAGATGACATATATATGTTTTGGCAACTGCTGAACCTCTTTGTGCATATCATATGGATGAATGGATCCATTCCAGCGAGCTTCCCATAAGGTAAACATAGTAAGATATAATTGCAGCGTTTAGGATATTGTTTTTTTATGTATTGACATCACATTTTTTTGGTCCAGATATGCTGGTTACTCCTCCTGCTTTAGAAAAGAAGCTGGTTCCATGAAAGCGGTACACTAGGTATTTTTCGTGTCCACGAGTTTGAGAAAATTGCATCACGGTCCTAATGAGATTATCATGGGCAATGCTCGATGAGATGATGCAGAACTCGGAAGATTTTTATCAAGCGGTAGTTCTAATATTTAAAAGTTAAGAAACCCTATGCATTTTCAATGTTTTTTTTTTTCTAGTTGGCCCAATTGTTTGATGATTCCTTTGCAGCTAAGACTTCCATATCGAATCGTGTCGATTGTCTCCCGAGCATTAAACGATGCAGCTGCAAAAAAGTATGATTTAGAAGTTTGGTTTCCATATCGAATCGTGTCGATTGTCTCCCGAGCATTAAACGATGCAGCTGCAAAAAAGTATGATTTAGAAGTTTGGTTTCCTGCGTGGGGTACTTAGTGAGAGCTCGTGTCCTGTTCCAACTGTACAGACTACCAAGCTCGAAGACTTGAGATCAGATACGGTCAGAAAAAGGTAAATCTCTCTCAGTTGATACCATTCTATTTGCAGAGATATTCAGTCTAGAGTAATTACTTTTATGTGTTTTTTTCATGCAGAAAAATGAGTAGAAAGAGCAGTATGTTCTCTGAGAGGTACATTTGCGGCATTCTCGAGAACTACCAGCGAGATTGACGTTTTTGCCCTTCAAGACTAAACCCGTAGTGAAACAATTACATTGTAGGTCACTTTTATACATTTTAATTACACCATGGGACACTTCTAACTCCTCACACACTTTTTCCTTCTTCAAACTAACTTTCACTTTTCCCAACCCATAAAAACCCCATGTTGCCCTTTTTCTAACGAAAGTTCAACCAAGTTAAAATCTAACAATGTTTACTTTACCTTTAAATCTTTTAACTTTCCAATAAAGTATTCTCTTTCTCTATCTATTTCTTTATTTATTTTTTCTCTTTTGCCATTGTTGCAGAAACTTAATCCTTGATGATGCATATGGAGCTTTTACAGAAGACGAAAGAGAAGAAGAAGTTGAGCGTTGATTCATTGATTGCATTGACGGTAGAGCAAACTATCTTTCTGTAGAGGTGTTACGTGATGGTGGCTCCGACGATGTTGGCGGTTGCTCTGTGGCTGGAGATTGTGACTTTGATTCTTTCTCTCTAAACTTTTTCAGTTGTTCACACGCCTTTAAAGCCTTTGTGTGTGGGTATTATGGGCGTCAGATCTTGTATCTAGACAAAAGGGCATTTGCTTTCTTCTATGGCGTTTCATTCACCGTTTTCCATCGCCTCCACAACCACTCTCCGTCAATTCTCCGCCTCACCGCTCCGACGTCTCCACCAACATTCTCAAGCATCTCTGCCACATTTCTAATTTAATCCTCTGGTTTGTCCAGAGTCGGAACTCAAGCCATACCCGTCACAATGAAGAAATGGCTTGAATTTCGATGTTACCACTTTGATCTGGATAAGTACATTTATTATAAATTTTTCTGCAAAAATTCTCTTCCTTTACAAGACCTGCATTTGTTTCCCTTCTTTTGGATTTTCCTTCTATCTCAATATTTTGGATTAGTTCATTGTGAATGTCACATGTTTTTAACAAAACAGAGTTAGTCTTCTGTGTGGTTTGTGTAACTGAGGAGTTTGTTTCTTGTTTATGCAGAAAATGAGAACTCATGCCTCAATGAATTTCCAACTGAGACATGTGAGGTTAATCTTTTGTGTTGAAGTTCCTCTTGGCGAACATATAAGATGTCCACAAAGCTTCCATTTTTGTGAGAAATAAGCTTCTGTTATTTTGGGAGAGAGTGGTTATTAGGAAGTGTGATTATTGTTTTAGAGAGACAATTGTACATCGTCTTCAGTGTACATGTGGACACAAACAAAAACTTGTGTACACTGATGATTGTATGGTCGTATGTACATATCAATATTTTTTGAAAACTTATTGTCGTTTTTATGCCACTATGAGTTCCTTGTTTGAATCAGAATTGTGGTTTTCCAGTAGCTAAACGATCTAGCCTCTTTGAAGAAAGCTCAGGTTTTATTCCTACATGGAATAAACTTATCACTAGTTCTTTATCAATCAGAAATGAGTTCTACATTCCTCAACTTGATGTTCATTTTGGTGAGTATTCATTTTAGATTGGCCTATTCATTAAAGTGAAAATCTTTACAACAAAAATATGTGTACACCAAGAATGTATAAATTTGTACATGTGTACTGAAAAATATTGTACAATTGTACACAATAACAATTGTATACATGGATTTAGAACTCTTCCTTAAAAACATGCACGAACACAAGAATTCATGGACATCATTAGTAGATTCATGAACGTTATTAGTAATTATCTATGTGTACATCATCGATCCTTAGTTGTGTACATGTAGTTTATCAAACACCTAACAAGCGTGTACTCTGTATAGACATGTTTCACGTGTACACCGTTTAGGAATGTCCATGTGTACACTGCTGCAGTTCTTCTAATAAATCTATGTGTACACCTATTGACTGTCCCACATGATTAGAAATGCTGCTGAGCTTCTTCTGGTATACATGCCTTGTCCACCTAACATACACAAAACCATAGTCACATAAGAAAACTAAATAATCAATTGAGGACCCAAGCTTTTACGGATACTGGATCATAATAATATGAGAAATTTACAAGGCAGATAGTTTACCAATTTCAAGCAAGTTTCACTGATGCCAAAAACAATTTAACCAAACGTTTTTTCGAAAAAATACAAAAACATAAACGAGAAACATTGACCAACATTAACGGAGCACATTCACCCCAGCCACAGTGGTTGAAGCAGTTGTAGATCAAGGGGAAACGGCGGCGGTGAAGATCCAATTGCATGAACATTCATACGAATCCCAGAAACATGGTGGAGAGCACATCCTTAACCGTCCATATGACCCAAATAGTTTCACAGATCTTACAACCCATTTGTAGGCATGAGAAGTGAGCTCGTCTACATACACAGTACGACATAACGCTAGCTGCTGAATCAAGTAAGAATTGGTTGTTAAGCAAACAGAGAAATCAGCAGATTCAAAGAAAATCTGAATCAGAACTTCCTCTAGGGTTTGGCTGCTTGTTATCGGAGATACCACGCTTCTATTGTCGTTCTCAGATTTCTTCTTCATGGTAGAACCTGCTTAGTGAGCCTTGTGAGACGACATAAATTCTTCGGCGGCCATGGCGTACGGGGAGAAGAAGATGAAGAAAGTAAAAGAAAACAATTTAATAATTATGTGATTGTTATTGAATGTTAAAAAGTAGAGATTAAAGATTGATTTTTAATATTTTAAAATCTTCTAAAAGAACAATACGGACACGGTAGTGAAATGAGTCTGCTTTGTTGTGTTATAATTAGTTAAGGGTTTTCTTGTCTTTTTCTTTCACTAAACTACCTCAGTAGTAGAAAGTGACTCAAGGTGTAATAAAAACTCTAAAAGTGACCTGCAGTGTTAAAAACTCACCCGTAGTTGCCAAAACCAAGGGCAAGAAGTTTAAGTAAACGGTAAAATACACCATCACTTTCACTAATAATTACTTAAATCTTCCATTTAAGACCTAGTCTGTCCTTGCTAATTCCCTATATATTATTTGTGAAGCATTTTTAAGTTGTGACTTAAGAGATTAGTGGTGACATGTGGTCACCTCAGCTCTTCTCAAAGTCATTTTTTAAGTGGACCAACATAGCTAGGGAAATACACGGACGACATTAAGACATTAGTGTATATAAGTGTATTAATGTACTATAGGGGATATTAACGCATACGATTGACGTTTACAGCTGAAAGTCCCTGTGAATGTTAAGGCCCGTTGACGTGTATACGATTATTTTCTAAACCACTATCATATTTATAGTATATTTATTATGTTATTGTGCATATCGTCCGACTTTCCATATTTATGTTTCGAAGCAGTTAATATTCGAAAACATCTAGCCCAGGCTAGATATTTATCATGCAAAATATATGTGATGTGTTTATTGCCATCGTTGGTGTAGATTAGTAAATAAACATTTAATAATGAGATACTGTAAATACGATTTTTATGGTATAGTAAATATATTATGCAGCTTAGTATTCTCTAGACGAGTTGGCAACCCTAAATCCCTTGTATATCATTTGAGAAGTATTACAACATTTTGAGGTAACCATGTATGCCATCATCGCAATGATTCTTATAATTCTTATAAAATATGTTGGTACACAGAAATATATCATAAGCTTTAATTAAATTAACAATAAATTAATTATTAGTGCTTTTCATTTTTTCTTAAATAAAAATTACGGAATTTTTTAATGTTGCTAAATATATATATATATATATATATATATATATATATATATATATAATTATTTTGAATAATAAAGATTTTATAAAATTAGGATATTCTCTAAAATTTTGTTTAATTTTCAATTACTAAAGTAACTTAAACAACCACATTAGCCATATAATAAAAATTTAATTTTTCCTTATATATTATATTTCGAATTTTCAAAAACGACTATAAATTACTAAATTTTTTAAAAATCTCACATTGAAAATTTTGTGATCCAATGGTTTTAGATTTTTGTTATGACAAAATACAAATGATTATAAAATCATATAAGTAGGAAGTATAATTCAATAAATATTAATATATATATATATTGTTATCAATTAATAAAACTATATACAATTTATAAAGTACATAAATGTTTTGATTTCAAAATATTTGTGTTGATTTTTTGATAAAAGCTTTGAACTAATATTGGCAACTTAATATTTAATTTTAATATTTTCGTTAAATTTTGTTTTCTTTATAAATTACTAAAACTATTAAATATCCCACAATGAATTTTTTTCATTGATAATTTAAAGTTTTGTTATAAAAATATACAAATGATCAAAAAACCATATGAGTAAAATTGATCATTTAATAGATATCAAAATTAAAAATGTACTATATATCTATATTAGTATCATTTAAATATAATTATATACCATATAAAATAGAAAAAACATTAGATTAATAAAATATATAATTATTTTTTATTATATATGTGATATTTACTAACATTTTAATTATTTAATATATATATTATTCAATAAAAACATATAATACGTAAAATAATTTATATATATATATAATGTTCATCCCGCGCAAGGCGCTGGTCTTAATCTAGTTGTTATTATGTATATGTGAGCTCATTTCAGTTCACATATTATAGAAAAGGACTTTCAGTATAAGTAAATTGTTAAATATACACCACCACTTTCACTAATAAATACTTAAATCTTCCATTCAACACCTAATCCGTCCTTGTTAATTGTTATTATGCATATGTGAGCTCATGTCAATTCACAAATTATAGAAAAAGACTTTCAGTATAAGTAAATGGTTAAATATACACAAACTTTCACTAATAAATACTTAAATGTTACTTTTTCATTTTTCGTTTAGAAGCATCATTCCTCACACAAATCTTGAGTTTTCAACTTTGGCGCCTCTCTCCCTCCCTTAGTCTCAGTCACCAGCTTAGGTAAGGGCTTATTTCTTGTTTACGTATCTAATCTTTCATCTCAGGTTCTTGTTGATGTACTCTTTCTATTGTCTATCATGATTCATGCGTGGTTCTGAAAACTCGTCATATTCTTCGCGATCTTGCTGCTAGTGTTCCTCGAATTCTTGATACTCTATTGTTCTGTAGAGTCGATAAGAATTGGGTTCATCGTATTCATTCGGTTTTTGGACATGAACTCAGTTTTCATTTTGATTTTCGTTGCAGTTTCAGATGGGGAGATACTCAGCTGGCACGGTTAAATTTTCTAAATCTATACGAATCGTTGTGATTGGTGACAGAGGCACTGGAAAGTCCAGCTTGATTGCCGCTGCAGCCACCAATTCTTTCACTGCCAATGTCCCTCCTGTTCTTCCTATTATCAATTCTTCTCACTTCTCCCCTGACGGTATACCCTTCACCATTGTTGACACTTCCTCAAGGTATTCATCTCCTTATATTGGTTTCTAGATAAAGAAGAGCATTGTTGTTGGGATAGAATAGCTTCCTATAGCTTTCTTTTTATATTTCATATCTTGGGTTCAGGCCGGAAGATAGGGGCATGGTTGCCGAGGAATTGAAGCACGCAGATGCAGTGGTTTTGACACATGCCAGTGACCGACCTGAGACTCTCGAAGGTTTGAGTACATACTGGCTTCCAGAGCTTCGGCGGTTAGAGGTTTGATTTTCCTCTTTGCTTACATTTTAGTTAGTCATGTCAATCTTTGCTGTTATAGTAGGTCTATAATTTTTCTCCTGGTGGTCATATCACTGTTCTTGTGGTGAAATGTGTAAAAGATTTTCTGTTACCTTTATCAAGATTGCCTTGTAATCTTTTGTTAACAGGTAAATGTTCCTATAATATTAGCACGCTGTAAGCTTGACCTCGACAAGAACCAGGTCAGCCTCGAACAAGTGATGTCACCTATAATGCGACAGTTTCCGGAGATTGAGACTTGTATCGAATGTTCTGCCCTGAAGCAAATCCAGGTATCATGACTTTTGTTTTTCCTCTTCGGATTTATTATACATTTTAGCTCAAACGTGGCACACAAGTTGGTTCGACTTTCGAGGTAGCTAAGGCATGTGATTGCCTTACTAAAAAAAATTAAAGGAAACAATGATAGGTTGGAATTGTTTAATTATATTTCTGGCCTGAACTATCATCCTTATGGAAAAGCTTTCCTGTAGGCACAAGAAGTTTTCTATCATGTACAAAAAACTACCATACACCCAACAACACCTCTATTTGATCTAGAAACCCAGGCATTGAAGCCACGGTTTATAAGGGCCTTGAAGCGTATCTTTATACTCTGTGACCATGATAAAGATGGTGCTCTTAGCGAGGCTGAGTTAGATCAATTTCAGGTTTTATTTCCTCTTCTTGTGTTTCATCATTTCTTGTGTTCTGGCTATTGCTTCATCGTTATAGCTCTAGCCTATCCTTTAGACTTTTCAAAAAAAAGAAAAAACAATTCTCAGCCTAATAGTTGTCTCAAATAGGTCAACTGCTTCAATGCACCATTGCAGCCTAATGAAATCGAAGGTATTAAGAGGGTTGTGCAAGAAAGGTTGCCAGAAGGTGTGAATGAAATAGGACTGACAGTGACTGGCTTCCTGTTTCTACATGCACTCTTTATTGAGAAAGGGAGGCTCGAGACAACATGGACTGTACTTAGGAAGTTTGGGTATAACAATGATGTAAGACTGGCTGATGAATGGCTTCCACCTTCATTATTCAAGAGAGCACCTGATCAGGTAAATTGCTAAAACAAAATCCAGTGTAGGTTCATTACTATAACTGGATGAACTGATGAAGGTTATGTGTATCGAATTTTTGTTTGGAATTTTATTATTATCAGAAATAAGAATTTGGATGCTAACAAGTTACATTGCTGGGTTACAGTTACATTGCAGCTAATGGTTTTGCTCATTGTTTTTGTAGAGTGTTGAGTTGACAGATGTAGCAATCGAATTCCTGAAAGAGAAGTATATGTTGTTTGATGCGGATGGGGTAAGTCTCCTTCTTTGTTTTAAACTAATGGCTTAGATTGCAGTTTTAAAGTTGTCATAATGAATTTTCACTTTGCAGGATAATAATCTGAAACCTCAAGAGATCGAGGATCTTTTTTCAACTGCTCCTGAAAGGTACATTCTCCACCTTCAGAAAGCAAAGTTCGTGTAATTTAGATTATCATATCTTTGATTACATAAAACGCCAGATTATGAATTGCAGTCCCTGGAAGGAAGCTCCGTATGAGGATGCTGCAGAGAAAATTTCCCTTGGAGGACTATCGTCTGACGCTTTCCTGTCACTGGTAATCAATACTCTTAAAAATGCTCAACATAAGGAACATTTTGCATGCATGCACAATTGCAAATACATATACTCATTCTTCTTCGTTTCATTTTTGTTGATTGACAAAACTAAAATGTCATGCAATTCTTTCTGTCAGACCTAATGTTCCATGTATCTTTATTATTTGGGATAGACATCTATCATTGAACCAATTCAAATTTTTTATGTTTTTCCTAATCTTCCAATTATATCCTTGCAGTGGTCACTGATGACACTATTAGAACCTGCTCGGAGTGTGGAACATTTGATTTGCATTGGATTCCAGGGTGATCCATCTTCTGCCATCCGTATTACTAGGACTAGGAGAAGGCTTTTCGATCGCAAAAAGAAACGATGTGAGAGAAAAGTTTTCCAGTGCTTTGTTTTTGGACCCAATAGCGCTGGAAAATCTGCTTTACTGAATTGCTTTCTTGAAAGGTTTGTCATTTTAGCTCGTTCCAAAACTTGTTGCATTTCCAAAATACAAACAGGAAAGAGTACAATCCAATCCATGTTTTTATACGTGGAGACGTTCGCCTGCTGGTAGAGTGCAAAATTTTCCTCTCCATGTGGTTGACATTCATGTCTCTTCATGATCTAGGTCATACGCCGATAACCCGGGATCAACCACTGACGAGCGTTATGCAGTGAATATGGTCGATGAACCTGGGGTGAGTTGGAACACTTATGCAACTCATTATGTGTATGTTTATGTGCGAATAAAGATATATGTATATGTTTTTGATATTGTTGTCCTCGCAAGCAGTCTCTACTTTTCAAAATATTTGTTAGTTTGGGGACTTTGTGACGGGAGCTAGCTAGATATCCTAGATAAGTTGTTACTATGGGCACATGGATTTTGAACAAAACTATTCAGACGTGCTAGTTTTTGGCATCTTTTGAGGCTGTTTTTTCTCTAAGCTTCTGTATGTAATTTGCTCGTTAATATGGTGATTGCAAATCTCTGGGTGTAGAGTGCAAAGAAAACTCTTGTTATGAGGGAAATTCCAGCAGATGGGGCTCACGGGATATTTTCATCCAAGGAGTCTTTGGCTGCATGTGACATAGCTGTCCTCGTGTATGACAGGTAAATTTCTTTCTTTGATTTTTTGAAGTATGCTTTATGTAGATGCCTTATCATTCTCTACTTGTGGGCTTTGTTCTTTACTGCAGTTCTGATGAGTCGTCATGGAAGCGAGCGACTGAGTTACTTGTAGAAGTTGCAACTCACGGTGAGGCCACTGGATACGAGGTTCCTTGCCTTATGGTTTCAGCTAAAGACGATATTGAATCATCCCAAATTCCCATACAAGAATCCACCAGGGTATGGGTTCTGATTTGATCTCTGAGTCAAATGAAAATAGCTCGAATAACTTGCAATTTATGCACACGGATCTTTTTTTGCAGGTGACACAAGATATGGGAATAGAGCCTCCTGTATCCATCAGCTCGAAGTTGGGAGACCTCAACAACTTATTCCGCAAAATTATAACTGCAGCCCAACATCCTCATCTGAGTATTCCAGAGACCGAAGCAGGAAAAAGCCGCAAACATTACAACAGGCTAATCAACCGCTCTCTTATGGTTGTTTCAAGTAAGCTTTCTTCCGTAGTCTTGAATCTTTGACACAAATTTTCTCACAGACCAACAAACCCGTTACAAAAAAAAAAGCTTCGTCATCATACTCACTGTTAGGTGAAATTATTTTCAATTTGTATGACAGTCGTAGCTGCTTTGGTTGTTGGGCTGGCTGCATACTTTGTGTATGTCGCAAGAGAGAGCGCTTCTGTCTGAGAAGATTGAGAATGAAGAACCCAAGTCTCTTGTTATGATCTTATATTAGTAGCATTCTTATTCCTACAACAATGTATTTGTAACAAATCCTTTTGTGTGTTTGAATATAAACCAATGAGGCAATGACCTTGTAACACTAGTCTTTAAGTTTTGGTGCTCACACCAGAGGCAACTTTGGTTCCTTAAGGTATTGCAGCCGTTTATAATACGTAGGACATGCTTTTTATCTACACAGAGATCCTTGCTTTTATTACATTTGAAGAAATACAAACATAATTACACAATAACTAGAAACTCACCCTGGCAACAATATGAAGCTTTATGCAACACTACAAACCAGATCCTTGCTCAAAAATCAATTGTAATTGGAATGAGAAAGATTGCAACACATGCCTGCTAGAAAGTTTGTCAATAACAGACTGCTAAACCAAAGTCTTTCTTGTTGCTTGGCCTTGGGAAACTTGGGGAAGGAGCCTTTTCAACCTATCTTTTGTGATAAAAAGAGTTTTTCTTAATTGCTAGAATGAGAAACAATGTGGTTACTGTGATTTTCTCCTTGACCCGACAAAGACTGGAACTATGACCATGGTACTAACATTTAGATTAAAAAATGAAAGAGAAATTTTCTAAAATAACATAAAAGAGTATTAAAAGAAAATACTGACCAAAAGATATTTTTAAATGGTAAATATACATTTATAGTTAATACATAATAGTTATCCTGATCTTACAGTTGACTCTCTTATTGATTCAGCTTCACGAACTTGGAATTCACAGGTGATTCGGGCTTTAGTGGATCTTCAGGATGTTAAAATCATAGAAAGCATACCACTAAGCAGGAATAATATGGAGGATAGGGATGGATGGCATTTTACAAATAATGGAAAATACACAGTTAAATCAGGATATCAAGTAAAAAGGGTTTATCCCGATGGGAACGACCAATGGCAGTATTTGGACCCACAGTTAATATCTTGAAATCCTTTTGTTGGAAAGTTCGATGTCCACCAAAGATCAGGCATTTCTTATGGCAATTGGTGTCGGGTTGTATAGCAGTCAAGAAGAATCTGCATGCGAGAGGGATACAAGAGGATATATGTTGTGCTAGATGTGGAGATGCGGAGGAATCAATAAATCATGTGTTTTTTAATTGCCCTCCAGCGCGTCAGGTCTGGGCCCTTTCACAGGTTCCTTCAAATCCAACTATTTTCCCCTCTCAATCCTTTTTTACAAATATGGATCATTTATTTTGGTGAGTGCATCCGAAAATGGATGATCATCAATTTGCTTGGATTTTATGGTACATTTGGAAAGGAAGGAATAACAAGGTTTTTAGTAATTTAGATGTTGATCCCAGAGACACGCTCAAATTAGCAGAGACAGAATCAGCACTCTGGTCTGAGGCACAAGTTTTGAACACACAGCAGATGGTTCAACATGTAGAGGTAGTCAATATTCCGTCAATTCCAGGGCGCTGGTGCTTCACTGATGGTTCGTGGAAGGATAGCGATGTTTTCTCAGGACAAGGTTGGTATAGCATTCTCGAAGGGTTTGATAGTTTGATGGGAGCAAGAAATGTTAGAGCTAGTCTCTCCCCCCTTCATTCGGAGGTGGAAGCTTTGATATGGGCAATGGAATGTATGAGGAATTTCGCGCTTTCGGTCACGCTTGCAACGGATTGTTCTCAATTGGTGAAGATGGTTTCGGAACCAGAAGAATGGCCAGCTTTTGCAAGTTATTTGAACGATATTAAGACCCTCCAAGAAGTTTTTATCAGCTCAGAGATCATTCATGTACCACGAACGAAGAATTTAAGGGCGGACAGCCTAGCACCTAGTGCCAGGAAGCAACCGTATTTCGTCGTTCACATGGATGCGGAGTTACCGTTTTGGTTTACAGAGTCAGTTTGAGTCAGTTTGAGTCTGTTATTAGTCGATGACAAAAAAAAAAAAATACATTTATATATTAGAGTTAACTAATCAATATATAGGGTTTAGAGTTAAGGGGCTAGAGTTTTGTAGATGAGGTTTAAAATTTAAATAAAAAAAAACTAAATATTAAAAAATTTAAAATAATTTTTTTTAAATAGTTTCAGAAGTATTTTCAAATTTCAACAAGAAAATTTGAAAATAAAAATTATAAGAAGGTCAAATTTGAAAACATATAATTCGAAACTATAAAAAATTCATTTTATTTATTTATTTATTTACTTATCTTATATTTCTATATATATATAAATCAATGTGTAAAATGATTTTTTGCTTATTTAATGTGAATATAAATCAATGTTGTCAAAAAAAAAAATGATTTTTTGCTTATTTAATGAAATATTTTTTTGATCATTTTCTTTGTTGAATGCTTTTTGTGACAAAAACTTAAAAATAGACTATCTGAGAGAATTGTCCTTTGTAAATAGTCATGAATATTTAAGAAAATTTCATATTGCAATAATTTATTAATATCTATTTTTAGTTTTATATTCTGTATTTTGGTTAAGTCAGTTGTTTATGAGTCACTTACTTGCGATGTCTTTACAAAATATTCAACTTTGATGTAATATTTTTTTTAAATTAATTAATTTAAATTTAATTTGGTGTAGTTAGTTTCTTATTGTTTGTATGTATAGTTATTTTTATTAAATTTTCGTATTTAGGTTTATGGAATTTTGAAAATGCACAAATTACTTATAAAATTTATAAACTAACAAAATTTCAAAATTGAGGAAACAACCGCAGGTTTATCCGAACCGAACCGGATTTATCTTGGGTCATCGGGTTTACTGATTCAACCGCGGTTCATCATCACTATTTAAAGAAGATCAAATTTACAAAAACACCAACAACCCTAATCAGAGTTTCATCTTCTTTGTAGGTATTTATCGCTTCTCTGTGCTATTTAGCTTTGTGACGATACGTTTTTTCCTCTTTTGAGCTGCTGCTGCTGCTTTCGTTCACAGAGAGAGAAGAAGAGCACAGTACAAGTATGTTGGATATCAATCTATTTCGAGAAGAGAAGGGGAACGATCCGGAGATCATCCGCGAGTCACAACGCCGGAGATTCGCCGACGTTGATCTCGTCGACGAGATCATCAACCTCGACAAAGAATGGCGTCAGAGTAAGTATCTCATCCCTTTTACTCGCATCGTGTTTTCTCTCCTTGAGGTTGATTGCTTGCTAACCACGTTTCTGGCGCGTCTCTCAGGTCAGTTTGAGGTAGATGGTTTACGAACTGTGTTGAACAAGCTGAACAAGCAAGTAGCCAAGCTCAAAATCGTCAGTTGTTTTTTTTTTTTTTATGATTCTATTAAGTTAACTCGAACCTTTGTTCATGATCTGAATGATTTTAATGAGGTTTTGTTATTCTTTTGGAGTAGTCTGGTGATGATGCGAGTGAGCTGATTCAGCAAGCGGAGGAGAGCAAACAAGACGCTCCTAAGAAGGAAAAGGAAGTTGGTGATGCTTATGCTAAGCTCAAAGATAAATTGGTGAAAGTTGGAAATCTCGTCCCTGACTCAGTTCCTGTTAGTAACGATGAGGTTTGTTACTTTAATGGTTTAGATCTCTCGAGCAGTTTTGGCTATTTTAGGTTATTACTTTTAGCTTCTTTTTTTTTTTGATATTATCAACTATTTTGGATATTTTTATATATTTGATCTAAAAATAACTAATATATAATCATGATTTCGACATATTGTGTTCGGGTTTTGGATCCGTCAGGATATCTGACTAGTTTTGGTTAGGATTTGGTACTATTTTTTGGATCGTATTAGGTTCGGTTTCTTGGACGAGTATTTTGCACAGTCCTAGATGGATTTAAGTGTGTGGTGGTGTTTTCTTATTCTGCAGGCAGATAATCCTGTGATAAAAGTTTGGGGTGAGAAGCCTGTATTTGCGCCTGGTCAGAAGGTGATGAACCATGTGGATCTCGTTGAGAAGACCTTCATTGCAGATACTAAGAGAGGTTAGTAGTAGCATTGGCTTGTACAGTTTTGGTCACTTCCTGCATCTGTTTTTTTTTTTTTTTTTGTTAAAGATGGTGTTTTGGAACTCAGGTGCTGAAATTGCTGGAGGAAGAGGGTACTTCCTGAGAGGAGACGGTGTCCTACTCAACCAAGCTCTTATCAACTTTGGGCTAGCCCATTTGAAGAAGCGAGGATACACAGCATTGCAACCTCCTTTTTTCATGAGGAAGGATGTCATGGCCAAGTGCGCACAGTTGTCAGAGTTTGATAAAGAACTTTACAAGGTCTTACCAAAAAACATTTTAATTATGTTTTTAGTCGCTTTGCATTCTGAGTTTAGGTCTTTGTTTTAATCAGGTGACTGGTAAAGGAAAAGACAAAGACGTGACTGGTGAAGAAAATGACAAGTTTCTCGCTCGTTTCTTTAGAAAGATTGCAGCCTTCGCGAAACAACTTACAAGTTGCCTTAATCCGGGAACTGGTGAAGGAGGTGACAAAGACCTTAATAAGGTAACTGGTGAGAGAGATGAAAAGTACCTGATTGCAACTGCTGAGCAACCTCTTTGTGCATACCATATGGATGAAAGGATCCATCCCAGCAAGCTTCCCATAAAGTAAAACATAGTGAAGATATTAATCGCAGCCTTTTCTTTATGTATTATATATAAAAGGTCTATTGACATATCATACGTTTTTTTGTTGGGTCCAGATATGCTGGTTACTCGACCTGTTTTAGAACAGAAGCTGGTTCCCATGGAAGAGACCAACTTGGCATTTTCCGTGTTCATCAATTTGAGAAAATTGAACAGTTTTGCATCACCAGTCCCAACGAGAATGCCTCGTGGGAGATGCTCGAGGAGATGATGAAGAACTCTGAAGATTTTTACCAAGAGGTAATTATTTCGATCTTTAGAAGTTAAAGGCATGTTTCAATGTTTCAATGTATGATGATGATTGCTACTCTGCACAGCTAAAACTTCCATACCGAGTCGTGGAGATTGTCTCTGGAGCATTGAACGATGCAGCTGCGAAGAAATATGATTTGGAAGGTTGGTTTCCTGCGTCTGGTACTTACAGAGAGCTTGTGTCGTGTTCCAATTGTACAGACTACCAAGCTAGAAGGCTTGAGATCAGATACGGTCAGAATAAGGTAAATCTCTCTTAGCTCTTTTCCTTTCATCAGCAAAGAGATTGGTTCTTATGTAACTTGTTGTATGTGGATTTCTCAATGTAGAGCAATGAGCAGGCGAAGCAGTATGTGCATATGCTGAATTCTACTCTTACCGCGACTGAGAGGACCATCTGCTGCATTCTCGAGAACTACCAGCGAGAGGATGGTGTGGAGATCCCTGAGGTTTTGCAGCCGTTTATGGGCGGAGAAAAGTTTCTGCACTTCAAGACTAAGCCTGTAGCTGCCAACACCAAGGCCAAAAAGTCTGGAAAGTCTAAAGCTTGATTGACAGCTTTTTAGGGACTAGATTTTATGTTACCAGCACTTATCATCTAATCATAGAACATGCTTTTATCAGAGTCGCGAGATCCTAGACAGAGATTCTTGCTTTTATTACAATTTAAGAAACACCAACATAACTACACAATAACTCATTTTGGCAAATATTATGAAGGAAGCTTTATCAGATCCTTGCCGAAAAATCAATTGTTTCATGAAATGAGAAAGACGACAACACTTGCATGTTTGAAAGTTTTTAATGACAGACTGCCATACCAAAGTCTTTGCTGTTACTTGGCCTTAGGATGCTTGCTGAAGGGGCAATATTTATGAGCTTTTCAACCTACCTTTTGTGACAAACAGAGTTTTTCTTATTGCTAGAATGAGAAACCATGTGGTTGCTGTGATTTTCTCCTTGATCATGAGTAGCAACGCCGAGCTCAGAACTGTCTTTAAGATCTGAGCCTGCAAGCCTTTGAAGAACCCTAAGACCCCTTCTTTTTCCCATATAGCATAGATGACCCCTGGAATCGTTTTCTTGATTCTTTCTCGAGGCTTCTTTGCTTCATTATCGTTTGTGTCATCAGCTGCTTGAATCATCACCTTGCACCTAACCATGAATGTATAGAGATAGATCAATATCCACCAAAAAGAGTCTGGATCAATGACACCGGAAGCTACAATAGTAACAATACCTGATTAGTGGATATGTGATGACGGTCGCAGCAGTTTTTGAGATGGCACCCAACAAGAAGGCCATAAAAGAAGAGATGACTACAGGGGAAGAGTCTTTGTTGGCTTTTGCCTTTCTTTTCTCAACGAGGTTCTGTTTCAGCTGATCAAACACTGTATACTACAAAGAAAATCTTGTCTTTCAGCTAAACACTTACCAAAATAAAAGACTGTAAAGATGAAGTGGATGATGGTTACCTGAATAGCAGGATTAGGGGTGAGTAAAAGAGTAATCCCCATGCCATCATATGCATCTCCCCAAGTACCCTCGGTTAAAGTCTTCCAAAACCCTTTTGCATTTCCAAACTCGCTTGTTTGCATCCTCGATGAAGCTGTATCTAGGGGCTACACAAAAACATACAGCTTGAAGTTATAATATGCATAAAGAAGGGTAGAAGACCACCAAATAGGAAGGAAACAAGTCCCCCAGCTAAAACGTACTTGGGTCAATATATTGGTAAAAGCAGCAGAAGCAGCAGCGATGAGAAGGTTAGCCTTTGTGCCAATCGACTTAGAACCTATCCTCTCACTATGCAACCTCTTGAAATAGCTGTAACTATAGAAGTAGATGAAGGAGGAAACAAAGGACTGCACGTTCTTAGTTCCCAGACCTTGATAGAGCGAGAGAACGTTTCCTGAAGAAATAGCTTCCCAAAAGACATCTGAGATGTGTCTGTAAAAGGTTACAACAAAACAGCTTTAGAATAACTCTTAACTACTACATCCATAGATTACCAATAAACACTCTGTCCTGAGATACAATATAGCTTCTTCTCAATGTGGGGTTTACAATAATAATAAGTGATAGATTCCACAAACACCATCTACGAACTGTAGTCTTAACCAAAAAAGTGTTTCGGAGTATAATTGGAAAGTTAAAAAGGATACTGCTTTAAACTCATTAGCTCAGTGAAAAGGCTAACGAGAGTCAAAGAATCCAACTTTATGGGATAATTACGTTATATAAACTGAATGGTTTGAAATATCCAGATAGATAGATGATCATGGCGTGAACCTGTATTTGTGGTTACCGGGAACACTGATCTCGGCCTGGTACTTGGATTTGCAGGTATCGAGAGGGTATAAGATGGTTGTGCTCAGAAGCGATCCTATAGCTCCCGATGTGGCCTCCGAGATAGATTCCAAATCAACGCCCATCTTCTCAGCACCGCAAAGAGATAGGATAAGCGTTAGAAGAGATGAAATGAAACTGAGGAAACCGAAGGAGGAGCATGGGTGTGAGATTTTTGTTTTGATCAACATCTAACGATAAAAAGTGGCGCCACGTGTTTTTTTTAATGTTTTAAAACTGGGCTCGTCGAGTCCATTATTAGTCACCCAAGTTGCATCCACCGATATTCATTGTAGTCTCATCCTCAAAAACATTGATTGATCAAATTGAACTTTAGCTTAGCTCTCTGTTAACTGAATAGTTTGATAAATATAAATACAACTCCTTTTCAATAGTTTATTGAATAAATATACTTTTTGGTTTTTTTCTATTTTGTGATTCCTATATATCATTGTACATTCATTCATCTATATAATTATAAAAACCAATCTTTTCAAATTAAGTGTTGTTCCAAAAAAATCTTTCATTACAAAAAATATCTTTCATAAATTTAATATATATTTTTTAATTAATTTAATTTTACCCATTATTAAATTAAAGTAATAATATTATAAAATTTTAATAGCTAAATGCAATTTTTTAAAAAAAAAATTGTGTAAAAAGAGTCTCGAATGACAATTAGTTAAATTAAAGAGAAATTTATCCATAGGTGATTTTGTTCTTCATTCACCTTAGGACTGGGCATTATTACTCGTTATTCGACTTAAACTCGCTATTCGATTCGTACCCGCCTTGAAAATTCAAGTATTCGGTGTTGTCAAGGCAAGTAACAAGTCGATAATTTTCATTACTTAAGACCAAGTCAAGTATCAAGTATCATCATTGTTTTTAGTACTCGACTCGTTACTTGCCTCGTTACTTACTATTTGTTATATGATCCATTAAATACTTGTTCATATTTGTCTTTTCTTTTATTTGCATATAGAATTGGACAAAATACTTATTACTCTTCTTATACTTGTTACTTGTTTCGTATCCGTCATCTGGTTAAGTATTAAATAGTAACAAGTATTAAAAATTTAGTTATATGGTTTATTATTACATGTTACTTGCTTAGAGAAGACATTTTTATCATCGTAAAAATAACACAATACTTATATATCAAACTATTCATATATTTTTATTCGTTTTCTTTATAATATGAACAAAATATTTTGTTTGGAAGAATTCACATATTATTTTAAGTAAAAAATAAACAAAACAAACTTTCATGGTTATTTCTAATAAAATATTATTTAGTAAGTAGTTTATAAATATTCGAAAAAACTCGTAAATAATTCATAAATACTCGTAAGTAGTTGACAAGTACTCGTAAATAGCAAGTAACAGAACGAGACAAGTAACTTGCAAGTAATTCATTTTTGATCAAGTACTCGAAATAGCAAGTACTCGTTTTTAGCAAATTAAGTACAAGTCGAAAACTTTACTACTCGTATAAGGCAAGTCAAGTAGCAAGTACACGCAAAATAGCGAGTACTCGCCTTTTGTCCGGCCCTAATTCACGTATCCCTGAAAGACATGCAATATAAGTAAATAGCACTTTGATTAGATAACTTTAAAAGGGAAAAAATACTACCTTGCAAAATAAAAATTACTTTTGAGAAAGAAAAAAAATTACTTTTGAGAAAGAAAAAAATTACTTTTGAAAAATATATTAAAAAAAAATTACTTGTGCGTGGTGATAAAGGATAAAAAGTGGTATTTACGGAAACGCCACTATAATAGAAGCAAAGAAGGAAAAGCCTTTTAGAGTGTTTTATCTCCTCCTTCTCCTCCGTTGCGATCGTCTTTCCTCTCCTAAACTCTCTAGGGTTTATCCTTCCAAGGGGTTTTCTCTCTCTCGCTCTCATTCTCCAGTTTTAGGTCAGCGATTGCTTCTCGTTTCTCTATATCTAATCTTTCATCTTGATTTATTCACCATCTTTCTCTTTCTTGCTGCTCATCTTCCTTAAACCCAGTTTCAAAGTTTCAGTCTTTTTCTGTCTCAAACTTGCAAAGATCCTTCCTTTTTTTCTTTGTACTTGAATCATGAATTCGAGCCTCTGATTCATATGTAATCAGGTTTGGATTTTGATGTTTCGTTGCAGTTTCCAGATGATGGCGGTGTCACCAAACTCTGTGCGGATCGTTGTGATTGGTGACAAGGGCACTGGAAAGTCAAGCTTGATTGTGGCTGCAGCCACCGATTCTTTCCCTCCCAATGTCCCACCTCTTCTCCCTGATACCAAGTTGCCTTCTCACTTCTTCCTTGATGGTATACCCGTCACCCTTGTTGACACTTCCTCTAGGTATTCATTCTTCTCTTTTTTTTTTTTTTTGCTTCTTCTTGACATTGTTTGTCTCTCGGATACAAATGCTAGAATTGTAGATAAACAGGCAATTGCGAATTTTTGAGATGATCGTGGCGTTATAACCTGTATTTGTGGTTACCGGGGACACTGATCTCGGCTTGGTACTTGGATTTGCAGGTGTCGAGAGGGTATAAGATGGTTGTGCTCAGAAGGGATCCTATAGCTCCGGAGGTGGCCTCCGAGATAGATTCCAGATCAACGCCCATCTTCTCACCTACCTATTAGCACCGCAAAGAGAGAGGATAAGCGTAGAAGAGATGATGGAGAGATGAGGAAGAAGGTATGGGTTATGAGAGCATCTTTATAGGTGGTACTTATTTTAGGCCCTTAACTAATCTTTATTATTATTTTTTGCTTAGGGACTAGACTAAGGGATTTGGTTAAATTACTTGATTATTGGTGAGACTTATATTGTCCCTTAGTTAATTTAATTTATTATTTTAATTAATAAATAATGACATATATAATTTTTAAATAAAACATTAAAAATAAAAATGTAATATTAAAATTGAAAACATAAGAAAATGACATTATTGAAAGAAAATACAAACATCATAAAAAAATAAAACATAAGAAAATGACATTATTGAAAGAAAATACAAATTATATATTATTTCAAGGATTTCCAAATTTAGTCCATATATTTTCAATCAAATCATTTTTAAATGTTGATGGATTTGTCTATTCAACTGCTCGACGCTCAAGTGTATTCCTAATAATGAAGGCATATCGAAAATGTTTGCACATCTTCTTCAAATTCATCAACGTTGTAATTCGCTTCGATGCTCGCTCATTCGACAATCATATTATGGAGTATGATACATGCTCTCATAATATTTCCTATTTTTCTTTATCCCATATATTAGATGGATTTCTAACAACGCAAACCTAGCTTGTAGGACTCCGAAGGCACGCTCGACATCTTTTCTCACAGCTTCTTGGGTTTGAGCAAATAATGAATGCTTCTGATTTTGTGGTAGTCGGATAGATTGAATAAATGTAGCCCATTTCGGATAAATACCATCCGTGAGATAATATGCATAATGGTATGGAGTACCATTAACATAGAAGTTAACTTGTGGCGCTATTCCGTTAATAATGTCATCAAAAACGGGTGATCGATCGAGAATATTAAGATCGCTCATAGTACTGAGCTCCAAAACGCGCGCTATATCCAGGTCATGAAGCACCAAGACAATCGTTGGTTTTCCGGATCCTCGTGAATACATTCCTTTCCAAGCCGTTGGACAATTCTTCCACTCCCAATGCATACAGTCGATGCTTCCAATCATCCCTGGAAACCCACGTTGTTCTCCACTAGAAAGTAGTCTTTGCAGATCCTCCGGTGTGGGACGTCTTAGGTATTCACCGCCAAACAAGTCGATTATTCCCGCGGCAAAATTGTGCAAACATCTTCTTGCCGTTGTTTCACCAATTCGGACATATTCGTCAACGGTGTCGGAACCACCACCATACGCCAATTGACGAATTGCTGCGGTACATTTTTGGAGCGGAGTTAGACTCGATCGTCCGGTTGCATCTACTCCGGTTGAAAATACGACCGTAGAGACGATGCACAATATGCAAGAATAATTCCTTGTTCATTCGAAACCGCCGAATAAATTGTGCGGTATGTTGGAGTTTCGCTAAAATAATCATTCCGAGCTTCGATGGCCTTCCTCCGGTGTCTCGATAAAACTCGCTTCTTTTGGTGTGGATTGAAATCAAAATCTTCAAATAAATCTTCAAAAATGTCATCTAATTCATCATCATCATCTTTGTGGTAATGATAATGGGAAGAAGATGCCATTGACAATTTTTTTAAAGGGAAAAAATGTTTTGAAATTTAAGAGAAGATGAGACTTTGCACATTTGTAATGAGAGAATAAAACTCAATACTTATTTATATGATAAAGATGAAGTTTCTACAAACCTCCCGTGATAGAATTATTTTTCTTTAGTACAACTTGTGACTTATTGGTAGGAAGCTAAATAAACATGTGCTATGGATCATGTGACTTATTGGTACAAAGGAACTGAACATGTGAATGTTGAGAACAAAAGCGTCATGTGCTTTGCAAAGAAACGGAATCCATACATTGAAACTATCAAACATTAGACTAACATAACCAGCAAGCCTATTACCACAACAAGAACAACTATGACTATTACAAAGCACTCAAACCCCTTTATCATACATGATTTCTCCTTAGCCAAATCACCCACCATCTTCTAGCTTTCGTAGCTCCTCGTGTCATAGTCGTAAAGGGTTAGGCTATCTACCTTTTCAGATAGCTGAAACACGTGTATATCTCTGGCTCTCATCTCATCCATCACCGCCTCATCCCACCATTTGAAAATATGGCAATCGCCATCGCCCTATTTGCAAGTGTAAAATCTTCTCCCTGCTTAACATACGAAAACTCGATAATCAATCCTTCTTCACATGCTAAGTACTTAAGCAACTACCATAGTACATACCTTGATCATTCCTGAGTTAGATGTTGCAAGCACCGGGTGAGCACCACAATAGGCACCTGGAAACCAAACTCTACCGCCATGGAGGGTAGTGAACTGTGAACTACGCTCCAAGCTTAACTCAGCTTGGTCGCGTGCATATGAGATCCTCCTCTCGCTGTAGCCACTGTCATCATTGTTTCCAAATAATGGCTCGTCTTCGATGGCTGCAGTAGTGTAACGCCCCATTTTCAGATACTTAACCCGCAGACATTGTCGAGCCATGTTAGAAACATAAAGGCATACTAGTTAGAAACATAGAAATATACACATAAACAATAACACAAACATTGAAAGAAAATCATTCATTGAATATTACGGGAACTACATAGAAATATACACATAAACAATAACACAAACATTGAAAGTGACGACATACAAGAACTAGAAACAAGAACATCTAATTTTTTTTCAAAATAACTCGGCTAGGAGCTTATTCTTCGCAGATTCTTCCCTCTCAGTCAATGGAACATGCTTGGTAAGGAGAGTGTCTAGTATTGCTAGCCTCCTCGTCTCTCCTTCCTCACCAAATCGCCCTTCTTCATTTCCCAAACTGTTGCAATCTCAGCCATGGACTTCCCTTTACCCGTATTTCTTTAGCCTTAGCAGCCTTGACACCTTCGGGCCTGCTCTCAACATCAACGAAGCCTTCGTTGGTAGAAGTTTGGGAATCTGTCTGCACATTCTTCCTCTTTGAAACGCCACCAGCTTTGGGTGTGTTAAGGCTGAGCCACTTCTGTTCAAACCTCAACACACACCAAGCATGTTCAAGGGTAAACTTGTGCTGTTGATCAGAGAAGAAAATTTCATGCGCCTTCTTCAGAACGCCCGTGTCGACTCACCATCGCTAATTTGTCGCTGAGCTGCCGGTATGCCCACGTAACTTGTTAACGCCATCATTGATTCTATGCCACCTCTTCTTGCAACAACCTTGCTCTCTCACACCATCCCTCTTCCATGAGCACTCTCTGCATAATACTTAGCAACCCGTGTCCGTAAGGCCCCGAACTCTTCATTTGCAACAATCAATCCTTCAAGTGTTGAGCCACACACTGATCAGCACCTCGTCATCTGCAGGGTTCCACTTGCGCCTTTACAGGACGGCAGCTTGTGCGCCTACTGGTGCGTCGACTGGTGCGCCTTCAGGTTGTTGAGAACTGAAAGCCGAAATGTATCGGATTCTCCAAAGTTGACACTAGAATGAAAACTTCCATAAGAGAAGTTTTCATGATAAACGCCTTGTTGATCAGAAGCAGTCCTAACGAAGCTAGAGGACTGACTAGGAAGATTTCTTGGATCCATACAAGAGAGTAAGATAAGAGATAGAATGGAGAAAGAGTTATGAGATAGAAGAGATAAGAGATAAGAGATAAGAGATTTTATAGCCTCAAGTGAAGTCTATAAACTCATAATGGTGAACTCCCAACAAGAAATGTCAAATCCTAACTTATTACACCAAAAAAAACTATCAACTTTCCTAACAACATCATTAATGTAAGCGGATTTCGTTTAAAACCTACTGTATACATCCTAACTAAGCAGAAAATGATGTCAGTGTCTTTAATATACAACTACCACACACAACTTCAAATTAGTATTCAAGTTTTAAATCGTAACAACATCCCTTGTATTGAATTTTTAAAAAAAATAAAACAAGAGACGACTTGAAAGATGAAGTATAGAAGCTACATTTATTCTTATATGAACTATTAAGTAAACGATTTCACATATTTGATCTATGAACTATGGCTACGCGGAGACACAAAACCAGTTATAGGATCCAAAGCATCGAAACTAAACTATCAAACAGTTCTTTCATGTTGCTAAAATCAGTTACTGATTTGTTATACATTTGTTCTCGAACCATACAAATACGGAGTCTAGTTTTTGATCTCAAACAATCAAACAAGCTACAACCAAACTCAACGGTTCAATCTAAACGAGACAATCAAACAAGCTACAATACGAAACAATCAAACGAGCTACAACGACTACAATAGTTCAATCTATACAAAACAATCAATCAAGCTACATCGAAAATAATCACACAATCCAACCATTTAAATTTTAAAAATCACGAAAGTAGGAAACATTTGCGAACCCTAGAATCTGTACAATTGTTCTCGAACAACATAGAATCTATACCACTACTCAGCATGCACTATTCCTAAACCCTATAATTTTCAATTTCAGATGGGAGTTAAAGAAAATACCTCGGTAACGGCTAAGGATTGAGCTCGGGTAGAGTTTCAGACGATTTGGGGAAGATGAGACCCTTCATACAAGACCGGAATCGAACGGAAGTCTATGGAGCTCGATCTCGATCGCGGATCAAACGCCAACGAAGTCGCGATCTCGTGGTGGTGAGTTGGGCTTTCGATTGAGGAGACACCACGTAAACTCGTGAAAGAGAGATCGATCTGAGGAGATCAGCTTATCGCCTTCTTCATTTCGTATTTCACATTTGTGTTTCATAATGAGATTGACGCGAAGACACAGACAAACGCGACGATTTCATCTCCCAATCCCGACCCGACACGTAGCCTCACGGGACGAGCCCATCATCCCTTATTTTAGGCCCGTTCCACTCATTTTCTTTTCTTTTGGATTTATTTTCGACCCAAATTTCTTAAGGGCCCTGCCTTAAGGGACCCCGATGCTGATGCTCTGAGATATTTTAAAATGAGAAAAATCTAACAATAAAAAGTGGCGCCACGTGTTTTTTTAATGTTTTAAACTGGGCTCGGTGAGCCCATTAGACACCAAGCTGCATCCATCCATATTTCATAGTTCGGGTAGAGAGCTAAGGGATCTATTTACCACTTGGCTTATTTTCGGAACAGGCCTTTCGGAGTTCGGTTCGGTTTGGATATTTCAGATTTCGGATAGTTCGAGTAGAGAGTTAGAGGATCTATTTACTACTTGACTTATTTTCGGTTTAGTTCGGATAGTAAAACTAAGAATCAGAAAATACCCAGAAAATATTTGATTCTCATTTGGTTCCGGTTTGGGTTCGGATAGTTCATATAGTTCGGTTCAGATAAAATATCGATTATTTAGGGTAAAATATCAAATAATTAGGATGATTTAGATAAGAATTTTAGATGTTTCGGATTATTTTGAATATTTCGGATAAAACTATCCGGATAGTTTCATATACTTACAGATAGTTCGGATACTTTCTAATAATCTAGTTATCCTCAACTATTTTGGATACTTTTAACAGATATTTAAACTACAAATATATATATATATATATATAGTTATATTATATGTATATATAATTAATATTTGTATATATTCGGGTATTTATTTGGTTATTTCGGATATAGAAATATAGGAATCGTTCGGGTATTAGAAGATTTTGGTCCTGTTCCGGTTCTGAGTATTTCGGTTCTGTTCTGGTTTTTTTTTTGCCCAGAATGAAGATGTATCACATAGTACATTCACTATTCTACATAATCATACGAACTAATTCTTATTTTTTCTATCATAGCTTGAAGGCAAGTGTCGTTATCCTGCATTCATCGAGTCTTATTGCACTAGCATTCCCGCATTCATCGAGTCTTATTGCACTAGCATTCGATGCATCAACTATGGTTGTTCCCTCCTCCTTCATCTGTACCTTCTATGGAATTTTGTTCAAAACAAGTTTACCTTTCCTTGCTCTTGCTTAGGAGAGCTCTGTCACTCCTTAACAGGAATGGCGTGTTATAATGCTAAAGAAAGAGCTTGCAAACAGGAGCTTTCTATTCTATGTGCGTATTGATGACGGTAGCAGCAGATTTAGAGATGGCACCCAACAAGAAGGCCATGAAGGAAGAGATGACTACAGGGGAAGAGTCTTTGTTGGCTTTTGCCTTTCTTTTCTCAACGAGGTTCTGTTTCAGCTGATCAAACACTGTATACTACAAAATAAAACTTTAATCTCTCAGCTAAAACACTAACCAAAATTAAAAAAAACGAAAATTGAAAACATAGATATTTTACTTCTGGTTAATGTTAAAAGTTGTAAAGTTTCATAGTTAAATAAAAACGAAAAAAATAATATTTGTGAAAACCCTTAATTGAAAACATAGATATTTTAGCCATAGGAATTCACAAATCTTTAAGAAGACATGCACATTAAAAACATCTTCATCTCCACTGCAAAATTTACTGCATAATCCATTATATTTTGCAGTAAATTTTGGAGTGACGTTGGAAATGCTCTAAATAATTTGTAAGCTTTTTTCCTCCAAAAAAAAAAGTGAATTGTAAAACGAACACTTTCATTAAATACTTAAAAAAGAAAAATACTTAATTACTTAAATAAATTTTAAAATTTTACTTTTGAGTCTCAAAATAAAAAGAGAAATTGCATTTCATATACATAGAAAACAACATAATATGCAAATCTGGAAAAAATACTTTTGAAAAATATATAAAAAAAAAATTTACTTTTGCGTGGTGATAAAGGATATTAAAAGGTGTATTTACGGAAACGCCACTATAATAGAAGCGAAGAAAAGCAAGCCTTTAAGAGCTTAATCTCCTCCTCCTCTTTCGTTGCGACTCCTCTCCTAATAAACTCTAGGGTTTATCTTCTTCCAAGGGGTTTTCAAACCTCGAGCGTCTCTCTCTCTCAATCTCATCCTCCAGTTTAAGGTCAGCGCTTGCTTCTTGTTTCTCTATCTAATCTTTCTTTTCTCTATCATGCATGCTTGCTGAAAACTCGCCTTGTTCCTCACAGTCTTCACAATCTTCTTTAAACCCAGTTGCAAAGTTTCAGTCTTTTTCGTCTCGGACACGCAAAGATCGTTCCTTTTTCTTTGTAGAGTCAGTAAGAATTAGGTTCATTCGTGTATTGTGGGATTGAATTTTGGTGTTCGTTGCAGTTTCCAGATGGCGGCGGCGTCACCTAATAACTCTGTTCGGATCGTTGTGATTGGTGACAAGGGCACTGGAAAGTCCAGCTTGATTGTCGCTGCAGCCACTGATTCTTTCCCTCCCAATGCCCCTCCTGTTTTGCCTGACACCAAGCTGCCTTTTCAGTTCTTCCCTGATGGTATACCCGTCACCCTTGTTGACACTTCCTCAAGGTATTCATCTCTCTTTGTATTTGCTTCTGGAGATAGGATAAAGAATGTGGCTTTGGGTGATGGGAGAGAAAGTGACTTTATGGCATATGAGTCTCATACTTTAGGGTTCTTAAGACTTGAAAGATTACTATTACATCTTTTGATGTTTCTTTATCTTGATTTCAGGCCGGAAGATAAGGGCATGGTTGCTGAGGAGTTGAAGCTCGCAGATGCAGTGGTTTTGACATATGACTGTGACCGACCTGAAACTCTCGAAGGTTTGAGTCTCAGGTGGCTTCCCGAGCTTCGTCTGTTAGAGGTTTGATTTTCCTCTTTTTTGTAGTAGGTCATATCGCTGTTGTTGTGGTGAAATGTGTAGAAGATTTGCTGTTACCTTATTAAGATTGGCTTGTGACCTTTTTTTTTTGAACAGGTAAAAGTTCCTATAATAGTAGCAGGCTGTAAGCTTGACCTCAGAGACGACAACAGCCCGGTCGTCCTCGAAGAAGTGATGGCACCTATAATGCACCAGTTTCGGGAGATTGAGACTTGTATCGAGTGTTCTGCCCTGAAGCAACTCCAGGTTATCATGACTTCTCTTATTCCTCTTCGGGATTTTTATTATATGTCTTAGCTCAAAAATGAAAAAAACCTTTTCCTGTAGGCACAAGAAGTTTTCTATTATGCGCAAAAAACTGTCATTCATCCAACAGCACCTCTGTTTGATCAAGAAACCCAGACATTGAAGCCACGGTGTGTAAGGGCCCTGAAGCGCATCTTTATACTCTGTGACCATGATAAAGATGGTGCTCTAAGCGAGGCTGAGTTAAATGCATTTCAGGTTTTATTTCCTCTTCAGACTTTTTCTTTGAAGAAGTTACAATTCTCTTACCCCAGTGACGCACCTAATACTTGTCTCGAATAGGTCAAGTGCTTCCATGCGCCACTGCAGCCTTCTGAAGTCGATGGTGTTAAGAGGGTTGTGCAAGAAAAGTTGCCAGAAGGTGTGAATGAAGTAGGACTGACATTGACTGGGTTCCTGTTTCTACATGCACTTTTCATTGAGAAAGGTAGGCTTGAGACAACATGGACTGTGCTTAGGAAGTTCGGGTATAACAATGATATAAGACTCGCTGATGAATTGCTTCCACCATCATTATTCAAGAGAGCACCTGATCAGGTAAACTGCAAAAATAGAATCCCCTGTAAATTCACTACTGCTCACAAGTTACATTGCTGGTTTACAGTTAACTTGCCT